>MEJB01000003.1:2925423-2990602 GCA_001752375.1 Rhazya stricta | reverse complement strand
GATTCTTTACTCTTCCTTTGATACTTAAGCTTACTAAAAAAGTACACAACGAATTCAACAGTTCCTTTATTAATTAATATCTAATCAGTGATCGTTTTCATCTCAACTTTTTCAGATGTAAAAGAATTCTGGTTTTTGTAAAAGTATCATTGTATATATATCTCAATTATATACTCTCTTGCCACTAAAATTTACAAACCTACCGCCTACTTTTAGTACTTCCACAAACCTCTCTACTCCTCGTCTAGAATCAATCCTCGCAATTTAGGGTGAGCATGTGAATTTTCAATTATTCCTCGCATCATTATTGATCAAGGATGACGCAATCGATTATGCTAAATAATAAAAATGTTTGGATCAGAGGTAAACTTACGGTTTATTAGATTATGAATTCCATTTCAAGTGTATTGATCTAGAGATGATAGTTTCTCCACTATACATTTCTTTCTTGAGCCAATAGTGGTGATGTATAAATATTCTTAACCACTATTTTTTGTTGTCTCAGTATGATAGCCATCTTGATAGATATTTTCAAAACTTCATAAATCTCTTTGGAACTTTGAGAAAAATAGAGCATTATCTATAATTATTTTTGCCTCTTTAGGTAAAATATAGTAACTCTTCCGCAACCTTCAACCAATTTTATACTACCACTTATAATATTGACATCTGTCTCTCTCATCTCTAGGTGAGAGAAATACTCTTTATATTTGAGTATAATATGAGTTGTTCCATTATCGATGAGGTATATATCTTCACCATCGTTCTTTGATTCAAAATATGACACAACGTCAATCTAAATATCATGCATCACACGATAATTAAGTACTAACATAATAAAATTACTAAAATTCAATAATAAAATAAAATTACTAAAATTCACCATCGTTCTTTGATTCAAAATATGACACAACGTCAATCTGAATATCATGCATCACACGATAATTAAGTACTAACATAATAAAATTACTAAAATTCAATAATAAACTAACTTCATTAAAAACTAATATTTACATTGAATATGAAATATAAACAATAGCTAGAAAATTAGTATAATCATTTATCATTTATCATCATTTTCATCACCCATCAAATGTTCTTCCTCCGAGATGTTCAAAGAAATCAGCTCTATCTAGATGTGTTACATTCACATGTATATCATCAATATATATTAGCATCACTAGGATGTTGGAAAGTGAAATTTGCCTCAACACTTTTATRTTTCTTACCAAGTGATGMTTGYTAAATTTCAATCAAATGTTTGACCGTATGACAGATACGAGATCAATGCCCTTGCATACCAAATCAATAGCATTTTCTCATTGATTTCTAGAGTCATCTCTTTAGTTTTTTCTTTCTTTTCATTTCCTGTCCACTTTTGGTGGTGATTTATATTTCTAAAATTCAATGAATTATTATAATCGCCATGATTATAAGCAATATATCTTTCATGACTATGTCTTTGACTTCTACCATGACTTTTTCACGCGATAAGAAATTATGAGCTCTAGTTGCATTCAATTAGGAATATAGTAGAGCCGGTTGGTAGGATTCATGAGTTTTCATCAATAATTCATTATTTTGTGCAGCCACAAGAAAGCATGATATCATGTTAGAATATCTCTTGAAACCCTTTTCTCGATATTGCTGCTGCATGAGCATATTCGGGGCATGAAAAGTAGAGAATGTTTTCTCRACCARATCAACATCAGTTATATTTTRTGTACAACTTTAATTAGYAAGTAGTTTAACATRGCGGAGTTATACTCACTTATGAATTTAAAATTRTGAAGCCACAWYTCTARCCAGTCATAGTGAGCCCMTGGAAGGATAACCATTTTTAGGTGGCRATACCTTTCTTTTAAACTTTTCGAAGGATAAGTGGTTCTTTCACCGTAAGATGTTCACTGTTCAGACTTTAATCAATATGACAATGGAGACAGATCATAACTCTGGCTTTGACTAGTGGTGATGCACTATTTCTTTCTTTGATAGTATCACTAAGGCTATTAGCATCTATATGAATTTTAGCATCTAGAACTCATGACATATAGTTCTTCCCAGTAATGTCAAGAGCTATAAATTCTAGTTTAGTAATATTAGCCATGAAATAAGCTTGATATAAGTAAAACTTACCTTAACCAGATTCTTTTTCAAAAGTATAGACTCCTGTTGATAACATGGTGTAAATATAATAAAACTGAAACTTGAATAAAGTAACAAAAGAACAATATAAGGAACATAGAGAAGTAGGCTGAATTAGTTGTTCAATTTCATAGAATTCTCATATGACTTCTTAAGTTACCAAAGTGTTACATATGATTCCTATATATAAAGGTCATGGTACATCAAAGTCCCAC
Organism: Rhazya stricta; assembly: GCA_001752375.1. Taxonomy (NCBI): domain Eukaryota; kingdom Viridiplantae; phylum Streptophyta; class Magnoliopsida; order Gentianales; family Apocynaceae; genus Rhazya; species Rhazya stricta. The sequence goes on along the minus strand of MEJB01000003.1, from coordinate 2,988,242 downwards.
GGTCGGCCCTGAGAATTTGGGGGCTTCAGGTAAAGGTTTATTCGGAGGCCCTCGATCCCCGATATTCACTCTTCCAATAAATAATTAAAATATTACTACAAAAATTTAAAAATAATAATCATAGTCAAATTTTTTACTAAACAAAAACTTATAAAGTAATAACAAAAGTTAGAAAGTTATGTTCATTTAATATTTTATCTTCTGGTATTTTAACTTAAAAATTCTGCAATTAAGCTATCATAGTCAATATGTCCTAAGACGATTTTAAATAGACAACATTGCCAACCCATTTAACCTATCTCGAGACATTGATGATCGAAGGTAACCCATTTAAGATTTTATCAACTTCAATTTTGAAAAACTCCTCTTCACATACACAATTGTAACTAGTATAGTCAACAATATCCTATAAACAATCTACATGTTTGGAAAACAACAATTCATCTTCCTTAAGTAATCTAACCCTTCAACTGTCTTTGTGATTTTAATTGCCAAATATCTCACAACTTCGAGCTTTGAAAATAGCGCTTGTCCATTAATATCAGAAACCATGCATGCTTCAAAAATTATTCAACTTTTTCACATGCATTTTTCAAACAATCATCATCTACAACTTATAACTTTTGTAAATTAAATAGAAATTCAAAAGTATCCTCATATTTTTTTAATTATTCAAATCGACATTTAAGCGAAGAAAAAGTTTTATCAATTATATACAAAATATTATCAAAAAACATATCTTGCAAGCAATAAAGAAATTATTGACAAACATTATAAAAAAATAAGAAAAATTGATCGTACCTATATTGCAATGAAAATCACACTACTCCACAAAACATTGCATCCTATGAGTGTTCCTATGAACAATGGTCAAAGATCATTTTTTTCCTTCGAAATTTTGATAGAATAAAGATAAAGATAATCATTATTATTATTTTTTCTTTTGGATATGTAAGAATACTGAGTCATAGGAAGAGAACGTAGTATGTGTAAAGACTAAAGAGAGGTTATTCTAGTTTTGGATTACATCTAAGATCAATTAATTTTATACGGATTTGTAAAACTAATACAGTAGGTTGTAAAAATTAAATGTGTAAAACATATAATTAATAAATTTTTGAGGTTCCTAAATTCTTTCATTTTTTTTTTTGGGAACCTACGTGGTCACCCTATGTCGCCATGCCCCAAGGCCGTTTCTATCAGTCCTAAAGATAAGAATGTACAGTAATAAATACAAGGGGATAAGGTGTTGTATATACATTAGGATAGAGAGAACCTATCCTTTAGGAAATAATACCTTAATAAACATGGACATCCACATCAAAAGTTATCTAATTTATAACACATAGTAAATTTAGGGCTACATAAGGTGTCAATGAATCTCCACCAAGCTCCTTACTCGACGGACTTTGAATTGCCAGCCAAACCCTCATTGAGTCTCTCATGCATTGCTTGCTAAGCTTTGTGTTAAAGTTTGGTGACATCTGGGGTATCTAGTTCGATTTGTATTGTGTTCACAAGCAGAGATTAAGTCCAAGTTCTTACTTTAGTTTAACAGTTCATTTATCAAGCATCCCAAATTATTGAGTTAATACAAGTGCTATTTGACTATACTTATATTACACATATCGCAATTTATAGTGAATACGTAAAACTGATCGATTCTACTTAAATGTTTTTGTGTCACTTTATACTATTTGTTTGTGCACGTTGACATGACATCCTTAAAAATACTGCCACAAGCCATGCACCGCCCAGAATCAGCCGGTCACGGCATCTTATGCGGTGGATGTCACTGCAAAGATAATTTCAGAAACAAACAAAAAGTTATTAGTTGTCTTGATGAGCTGCTCTCTCAATCATGGTTGAACAACAATGGTGACTGGAACGGGATGATTAAAAGAGGTGAAATGTCTTTGATGTTCATCTTTTTGTCTTTGTTGTATACCAAAACCTGGTTTATTTTGTTCTCTGTGGCTCAATCATGGTCCAGTCAAAGTCATTCTTCCCCATCTCTTTCTGTATTTTGGCTGCTCTTCAGCCCCCATCATAATCTAGAAGGATAAGCAAACAACTATGGAGAAGGAAGCGCTTTCAAGAGTAGACAAAAACCCTTTGTGGCTCTCTCTTTTTGCCTTACTTTAAAGTTCCATATTCTCATATATAGTAAGGCAAAAATGTTGGCTCAAATCAAAATTCGATTTGATAATCTAATTCAGCGCTTAGAATAAATGAATTATAATATAAATTTAAGTAAAAAAATTGGTTAATATGTAAAAATGATGTTATTAAGAGTTTTAATAAATTAACTATTCTCTAATCAAATTTAATATTTAGATTTAGATGTGTATAATAAAATTTCATAATTAAAAAGATCAACTACTCATTAGACTTCCATCTTTAAATTACAATACCAAAAGAATCAACTATTTTTCAAACTTTAGTCCTCAAAATCGTTTCAAGCTAATAAAAGAACTCGTTTCTTGAGAATCTTTTGAGCTATTCTTCATTGCCTTAGTATTAGCGTTACTGGTGCTTGTCCATATATGTACACCGAAGGTCAACATGATGAAGTAGTATATACTCTACCTAGTTTGGAAGCTAGTAAAAATTAATGGATTATACCTACAAASCTAAATTTTTGTTCTGGTCAACTTTAACATTTTTAGGGTTTTCCTATTCCTATGTCTGCGCTTAGTAAAATAGAGAAAAGGGAAAAAGGAAAAGGAAAATGATAYTGGATTCAAAGTTAACCAACAAATTATATATATACATAGCAACAAATTTAAAAAAAAAAAGATATTAGAGCCCAAATTTTGATAAGAATATCTTGCTATTGGTCCAAAAGTTTAAAGGTGGCCTTTAATTATTTCTCGAGAAAAAGAAAGTACTATATTAGGTTCTTCCTTTTACTAAAAGTTATCAAAAAAGATCCTAAAAGAAAAATGTTACCCCAAAAAAAAAAATATAATAGTACTAAAGATAACAAATTAATAATTCTTGTTTTTTTTCTCTTCTAACGAGAAAATTCCTGGCTAGTTAACTTAATCAAGAGTTATATCCTCAATTATTAAGTAATATTTTGTCTTCACCAATTTATCTCATGGAATTATAAATGTCAAGAGCCACAAATTAAATAAGAGCATAAAGACAATAGGAAAGACAAATGACCTCAAGAAAATCCTAAAATTATCATAGTTTTGGGCAAAGGTACATACATGTGGTTTAAATGTTATCCCAGTAAGAATTCTTTACATCTCCTTTTATCTAATCAAATATATTATATTTAAATCACGAATTATATATTATAATATTATTTATTTTGTTATTAATATCTTTATTGAGTTAAGTATGTATAATTATTATTTTAAGAATAGGGCAAGATACTAGATTCCCATTAAAAGGTTAAAAATCATTATCTCCTCTTTTCAATTTGGGATGCAAAGCATAGCCAAGATTAAACACCACTATTATAAAAGGTTGATTTGACCACCAAATTTAGAGTTTTTTTCTCCATAAGTAAAAGGCTATAAGAAAAAAAAAAAAAAAAGATGTCTTTTCTATCTCTCATTGCATGGTCCAAATGTCTTTTAGTGAGTGGGTATTAAGGACTAAAAATAGTTGGAATCATGTGGCATCAAGGYCGAGAAKGTTTTCTCCTTTGGTCCCACCAACACAAGCAATCGTTTGTGCCTTTTGTCTATTTTCTCTAACATTCCCAAAAAGTATGGTCGGGCACTAATAGACGAGGTCAAAAGATTACGATAAATAGATATAGAATACGGTTCTTMTACATTTCTATTTGGTAATTTTAAATGTAAAGAATTTATATATAGTTTTAGAAATATTTTTTTTGCTTCMATTRTATTCAATCTATTAATTATGTCGAGATATTTTAAAATTGAATAAGAATTTCTTATGATAAAAATCGATCATTTATGAATTAATTGTTATAATAATTAGGTACCAAGAAAAGAAAAAAAAGCAAGAAGGGTTTCGAGGCAGCCTTGAGTTCAACATCAAATTTGGAGGTGGGAAGCATATTCACTTAAAGAGTTTAGTGACTTTCACTCCGGAGCCGTACAAGTACTGTAAGATCCCTTCGATTGATTGTTCCTATGATCATCAGACAGTGATCATCAATCATGGTGGGAGGATGAAAATTGCGATGCTGATGCTACCCACCTGATTAAACAACTGCATCTTTGGTTTTAGCCCCAAGAGAATATTTTCTTTAGATTATGATTACCTTGGCTTCTAGCTTTGTGTTTTCCATAGGAAGTCCTATTCATATCGAACTCGAGATATTAAAATGATAATCGSGCGAATGTCTAACTCGATATATTTCGTTTAGGTTTATGTAAATAATTTCCTTCAAAATCTGGTAATTAGATGCAATTTTTGCCCCTCATTCATCCATCCTCCTCTTGTTTCTTGAAATGCCTACACATTGAACGCTTTACATGATCATTTTGATCAAGACAATATATATATCATGAACAAAAATTTTGCATTTTATCAAGTTTTATGTGAACCTTACATTAAAGTTCGAATATTTGTCCAAGAATCACGCAGTAGCATTCACACAAGATGGAAAAGATATCTCAATAGCCCATATGTGCAAACAGAGAAATTCTGTAGTCCATATAGATGTCAAATCTGAGAATATTAATACAGCTCATTTGTCAAGAAAACAGAAGAAGAAACATTGGGGTGGGGGGGGGGGAGCCAAAACTGAAAATGCCAATCTCTTCTCTCTTTCTAGTTGAGGGGTCTACCACTGCTTATTGGAATGTCATCAACGGCAGTAGCATCCATCACAAAAGTGCAGAACAGCACAAGAAATGGAACCAAAAATAGGCATATTTGCAACAATATTGCATGATGAGTAGAACCCGTTTCACACCTTGGTTTCTTTAGTCGATATCGTAATTGGTGAATACCTTTCTTGACCGATGAGAAAAAAATGATGGCTGATGAATAGCGGTAGTACTATTCTTGAATGATAGCAGCAGCCAAGCACAGATTTTTAAAATGCTTCCAGCAGTACGGCCGCCAGCCAAATTTAGGTAGTCACCCTTAACGACCTTGACAGCAACCTCTTAAAGAAAGTAGAAATATTTAAGAAAGGTAGATTTGTCTGATTCCACGTGGCAGCTTGGTGTCGTGCCAAGTGGCCACCAAATGGATTTTGTTATTTTGGGAACCTGGCATTTTGCCCCAGGAGGAAAGCAAAAGGCAAGCATGGTTTAGGAAAAGACATTACTAGCTAGCTAGCTGTTGGTAGTGATTCGATAATGAATTCTATCAAGAAATATGAACTCTCCCAGTGTACTCCCTTGTTATATATAATGATAATTAGGCTCTAGTGAGTGGCCGCAGCCACCGCGGTGGCAGCCGTCGTTCCCAGGACGGATGCTGCCCCGATAACGGAGGATGATGGTGGAGCAGAGATGGCTGTGACAAAATCTTCTTCCTCCAAGAAGCGGCTTACAATCATGCTACTAGGCCTTGCCACTAGTCTTTCCCATGCCTCATCAGATTCTGCCCCACGTTTTAGGAATGCTTCTGTAGCATCAAGATGATGCATATTCCATCCCAATTGGTCTTGCAGCCTAAGAATATTTTGAAGTTGACAACAAGCCAACTTACAAGTGTTTGATTTGATCTTTTCAATGGCTGCCTCAAGAAGCCTTGCCCGAGTTTCATTATCAGCCTCATGCTCATTCCTGAAAAATTGATCCATTTCTGGAACCCCTATTGCTCGTCTGATTCCACGAATGTAATCGCCTTCAGGGTTGAAAAATTTCCTCACTTCATCTATCAGGCCGGCTTCAACCATCCGGTTGACTCTTTCCGATACAAATGAATGAAGGACTGGCATTGATACATCCACCCAAAGGAAGCAACATTCATATTTGGATTGAAATTCCACATTGTCATTCACTAGAGCTTTGATGTAAGAATTGGAACCACCGGCAATAATTGGGAGAAGGCCCCTCCTGATAATGGATTCTAGAGCATTTGATGCATGATGTTGAAAATTAGCAGCTGTAAAGTCCACATTAGGATCTATTATTCCTAACAGATGATGAGGGATGCCTCTGCACTCTTCTTCAGTGACTTTATTGGTGGCTATATCAAGACCTTCGTAGACTTGCATTTTATCAGAGTTCACTATTTCTGCCGGAAAACGTGTGGCTAGGTCAATGGAAAGTCTTGATTTTCCGGTCCCTGTTGCTCCCATCACTATCACCACTTTGTCCTTTCGGCGCCATGGGATAAAAGGGTCCATGTTGAGTCCCCCTGGAAAATTCACCAGGGACTGCACTTGTTTGTAGGCCGATGAGAATGAGATCCTCATCATATTTCAGCCTCTTTTTCACCTATAAAATTCTTGAATATGTTAGACTGGGAAAACAATTTGAGAAGAAACAGCATCTCAAAGCAGCAAACTGAATACACAAAGGTGAAAGCAAATAGAAATGCCAAGCATGCATGCACATAAATAAGCTATATATACAAAATATATTCTTGAAAAGTTGGACCACGTACCTAATTTGTGTCTCAGAAGATGCGGCGAATTCAAGGAAGCAAGAAACTCTGCACAAGTTTTTTCTGCTTTTGCTCTTTTCGATGGAGGTTGTAGAGCAGTGAAGTCGGGCAAGGGGAGAGAGCGGGGGAAGGCGGGGGCGGGGGGATTGAGAGATGGTAAGGTACAAATTCTGAAATGTGTCTTTTGTATGTATGATTATGCTGTGCTATTTTGAGCACCACAAGCTAAAGGAATGTTATCTCTTATATACACACACAGTTGAAGGAGATGATAAAAAGCAATTGCACAAAAGAAAGTGAAACTATGGTGGGCTTACGAAAGAATGAATACGACTATATAGATGTATATCCCATTGTCCTTCAATCTCTCAAGCTCGATGAGTGATCACCTGCAAAAACCATTGAAGTGGGTGGTATTTATTGAGAAACTATATAATGTCCGTACATATTCAACATATGGGGTCCAAGACACGTGTAATACTTAAATGAACCATAATTTTATCATTAATTTATACATCATTAATCAGATTTTTAAAATTTTATGGAGGTCACCATCTTGGTTCTTCTGTAAAGAATCATATAGAAAGAATTGTTAGCATTTTTTTATGTATATTTATGGTGTTAGGCTTAGTCAACTGAAAGAGGTTTGTGGCTACTAACACTATTAGGAGTCCCTTCGAAATGACTTTATTAACAATATATACTTCTTGTTTAGTGTAATAACTTTTCTAAGTTTGGTCTTTAAGCTTGTCATTATCTTGCTATAAACAACGGCATTCACATTATCTCTGCACTTGGTGGGCAACTTGTTCTCCTAAAAGCAGCTGGCGGAAAGAATTTCGATTCTGGTGGTTTTGATGCTACCAAACATTTTATATCAGATGAACCGACTTCTTGATATACCATTTAATTTCTGGAGGATGCACAGGACCCCTTCAGTGTCTTGTAATGCATTTGTAATTGGTATATTAGTACCAAATTATCATGAATGGAATGATTGATCTTCTGTTTCTTGATGTTTTTAACTGTTAGAGCTTAGAATCGAAATGATCATGATCTGTTACTTTCATTTCATGAGCTGCAAAGGGTTCCTTTTTCTATTTGCTTCATCTTGATAAAAGATGCAGAGAGTTTGTCTTATTTATGTAACATGTCGGGAATGGAATTTAAAGAAAGGAAAAGAAAGGGAGAAAAAAGGTCGGTTAAGATATGACTTTTCTATGTTCTTTCAATTCTAAGGATGGACATGAATATGATATGAATTTATATGGCAAAAGATGAATGGCAGAAGGAAGAATCATCTGGGCACAAAAGTAAAGAGAATATCTGTAGTAAATATTTAGAGAAAATGGTCCATGAATCTTGGAATCTAAACACATTCATAAATAGATGGCTGATGCATGTTTTTACAGACTTATAATTCTCCCCCTTCAAAGCCATTTACATGTCATATCTCAATCCCCTCAAAAATCCCCTTTTCTGTACTCCATTCCCCCCCCGCCCTCCCCCTCCTTTTGAATGTTGATATGAGAAAAACAGCACAGCTTTGCCTTAGCAATCATAGAAGTTGATCCCTTCTTTTCCTTTTCCTTGATTGACCATAATCAAGTGCACTCAAAGAATGGTAAGAAGTAGAAACCAATCATGCGTTCGAAATGGTGACAAGATTGGCAAGTTTGTCACCCATTCAAATGGTTCTTTCACACTACTCTGATACTAGAAAGCCTGTGAACATATCTGGAAGCTGGGGAACTCGATGAATGAGTGCTTCAAATTCAACTTTCATTTTTAGCATTTTGAGAGACTTTCTTCTTGGAAGTAAATTTAAAATAATACCGCCCTTCCAAAAAAAGCATTAATTTTGTATAAACTATTTTGAGCTAAAGTTGGTATAAATTCCTCAACCATTTCATGATTCTACTTCAACCCTATTGGCGGTTGAAGTCAAAAGCTGGATAAACATATACTAAAGATTTCAAAGCAGGTTTCTTTAGGAATAATATACAAACACCAGTTATGGTACAAAATTCTTAGGAACTGCAGCTCTATTCATTTGGAATTTCCTATTATTGGACACCAAAAAATACAAGTAACTAAAGAAACAAAGCAAGAAAGTTAAAGCTATGTGATAGACTAAAATATTCTTTAACTGGTGAAGATAAGTAGAGGCCTAGAGAATTTAATCCGGGAAAAATGCTCTTTAATCATCACTTTGGGACTTCTCAGTTACATCTACCAGCATTAGGCCTTGTCATCATCAATCAAAAGGATGAGACTATATATATACATATATAATATGAATGTAGCAGAAAGGCTAGCTAGCTATGAAACTAAACCCTACTCCCTAACTCCCTGTAGGGTGAGCTATATATGTATTAAGTATACACGTTGGGCAACAACAGGACTTGTTAGACTACTTATGATCATAGAATTGTTCGAAAAAATTGTATTTAGAGGTAAATGGTGTGGTTCTACGTCCACAGGGGTCGAATTTTTAGCAAAATGTTGCGGAAGTTCTTGATTTTCTAGTGGTTCAGCTAGTGAAGCAATGATTTCATTGCTATTTTCCAAGTATAATATTTTGAGGGACATTCAAGAGGGGCTGCGCTTAATTGCTTATCATAGTCTTACTTTTTCTGCTTCATTTTCAGATCCAAGCACAGCCGCATTTGCATTAAGCTGCTTTGAATGACGTCGCAGTCCACCTCGACCACATAATACAAAGAAATTCTTTCATCAAAAGTTCTTCAAAAAGTCATCATATCTAGTTCTACTCGATCACGAATTCAATCTATAGCTTAAAAAACGAAAAGGGATGTCAAATTTTCCAATACTTGAGAGAAAATTGCAAAGATTTCTCCTTCATATCGCGGTCCTGATGATTCATGGTATTCAAGAATCACCAAAGGAATAAAACTCCTTTTGAATCTACCCGTGAAAACCTTTGTTGAAGGTGTAGTATATAGTCTTGCTGCGGCCGTCTCAATTAAATCCTGGCTCCTCACCCCATTACTCAAGGACACGTAAAAATCATACTATCATAATACACAATGCCAAAAAGTAAGCAGTCTTAGCATCTCTATCATTACAATGATGAGAAGACGACGTCACCACTGATGGCTCTATCTTGAAGTGTGTCAACTTGCTTAATTAACAAGTGTTTGGTAGAGAAAAGTTTTGAGTCAAAGCAACAGCAGCGTCGTTTTTTCAAGAAGATGATGAGTAATGATGTTCCATGAAAGCAATTCTTTTTGTTATCAACAAAGAAGATGAGATGCCATGATTGTTTTCGTGCGTGCAGGATTGCAGAAAGGCAAAAATGCGCAATCTTTTGAACCAAAATGAAAATGGGAGTGCATGCTGCAGTCTGCCACTTTGATACAGTAATGCTTCAAAGGAGCCTCTTCAGCCAACTTTTCATTCTAAGTCTGCTCACTGTTCATGCTTATGCAAAACTATGATGATCATGGCAATTGTAATTTTATTGGTTCGTTTGAGATCTTTTAAACGTGCCTGTATTATGTTCTTGATAGGTAAGTAATATAAAAATTTTACTTGTATTACTAGAGATTCGGATAAATGTTCGATAATAATTATGATTAGATCAATCAGAAGAAGAGTGTTTTGAGATGAGCATTAAAGTCTTGTATTGATATAAAACAAAATATAGGTCATGTCACTGGACTTTTCATATCAAAGTGTGGTTTTTCTTTTTAAAGTTTTTGAGGAATCATTGCCTCACTATTTATCTACTATTGAAAGGAAACTCCAATGACAATCATGAGCCAAGTCAATGATGTCTTCCTTTTCCATTTTTCCAGTATATGCTTTTCATCATATTTTGATAGAATCGACAAGACTACACATACATATTAAAATAAGCTTCAACCTAAGATAAATGTAATTTCGTATAGTGAGTTAAAGTTATTAATACATTAATAAAGTTCTTCATATTAATATGCTMTCAACTTTTTTAAGTTAAAACTATATTCCTTCTAGATTTTTTTCATCCTTAAGTTCTGGACAAGCTATTTTAAAACTGCTTTTCAAAATTATTTTTATTTATTGATATGATTGAAAAAAAGGAATTTTTTCCGATAGATTCTGCATATTCTAATATGTTATACATTAGATTTCTTCAACACATTTTCTCATTTATCTTAGATATATGATGCTTCACTTTAATTGGTGGAGCGAGAATTGTATAATAGAGACTTTACTAAAAGATTCGGAACTCTTTACTATACCAATCAAAGAAGGACATATATATATATTTCAATATCTTTTTATTTTACGAAATTTAATATATATATATATAGTGGTTTAATTAATACAAGAAAAATTTATAACGAAAATATATTAAAAAACCTCTCATTCTTTCTAACAACTTAAATAAGCTTCAATGATGAATAACAGTTGAAGGTGAGAAATGTATTAATTATATTTAGAAATGAAGAGCCATTGGCAAAAAGCATTTTTGCAGTTCTCGTCTTACTTTATTGAAGAGTCATTTGTTTCCTCCGCTCTATTTTTTATTCCAAATCAGGACCCCACTTTTACATTCAATTCTCTCATCAAAAGTTCTGAAAGCTCAATTTGTTTTCATCTTAGAATTATGAATTCTTGTGTTCTTGAAGTATATGAACTCATTAAGGGAAATATGTAGAAATTYAGGGTCTATCTACCAACTCCAATAATGGCATTTATAGAGAGATTTCAAGAGAGTAGCTTCGGCATCTTCTTGTCATTCTTCTCCATTGCATTTTGTCAAAGTATACTTTAGCTACTAGGTTAGCTATCACATGTTAAGATTCAAATCCTGCAAGGTCTATCCGTCTAGGATGCCCATAGAATGATAGAAGTTTCAAAGTTTGTTTAAAGGGAATATTCACCCTTTACTTGAAATTTTATAGCGCACAATTTATTCTAACTCGAAACTCTTGTTAAGTTTATCTATGTAGTTCTTGTCGAGTTTGTCTATTTTATTTTCGTATGTCAGAACGATTGAAGTTTTGGACGGGAATGATAAGAGAATTTATATTTTTATCTTCAAAATTTATTTCATTTTTAAAATAAATTTTTTACTCRGATAAAAAGAATTAAATTGAAACTTCATGACAAATTAAYACTCTTAATTTAAAAAACTTAAAAAAGTAAGGAGCTTACTTAAAATAGTGTTACAATTCCAAGGATCAAGTTGAAATTAACTCGAAAATGAATTAATTTTTATCAAGATTATGAAAGCTCAATTTCCTTAAATATATTTGTCCCCACCTTATTGTATTAGAACATCTTCTTTTCAGGATATAGTGAAATTACTCTAAGTCAGAACTGATGTAGTGCRTGAACTAAGCCCAGGAGAGGAGGATCAGAAAGCAGAAAAGTTTCTRCTAGACTGAAGTTCTYGAAGAAATAAGCCAGAGAGAACTAGAACATGAAGAGGAAGAGAGAAAGGAAAAAGTTGTARAGTAGACTGTTCTGAATTGAGGAAAATTGGGACCRTCARAAGGAAGGAGCTAGGAGCTAGGGRGGTGGTGAGTGCGGTCTGTCACGGGARGACTCTTTTACTAGTRGYGAACCGTGTGRRACTTAGCTTGCTCAAGACTAAGTCAGGCTTACTACACTTCTTAGAGGTTATTAAGGCTTCAAGATATGAATGTTTGATATTAAGAAAGCTTTGAGAAGGATGGAAGAGATTTTTGTATTAAGAAAGCTTTTGGGAGAACTTTACAAGAGAACTTGTTTTCCTTGGATGGTTAGAGCAAATGAGCTCCACTCCTATTTATAGTAGTAGGCCTAGCCTTCCACCTCATCTTGGGAAGGTTCMAGAGTGTTCCTACAACTCTTGTGCTACTCTATATAGCTCTAGAATAATCTACAAGTATGTACAAACTTCCCATGGTTTCTTGGCAGTCTAGAACCTTCTACCACATCCTAGAGAGGGCCTAGYATGTTCTAGAATCTTCTAGGGTCGTTCGGGATGTTTCGGATTCTTCCGGGCAGCACCATACTCTTCCTGAGTCTTCCGGAATCTTCTGAAGTGTTTCGGGACGTTCCGAAGTGTTTTCCGAAATCTTCTAGATCATCCTTGAGCGTTTCAGAACCTTCTAGAACACCGTATGTGACATCCTCCCCCACTTAAAGTCTTGACGTCCTCGTGAAGCCTTAGACCGGTACTCCTCAATCTTATCTCGAAATTGCCACAAGTCATGTTCTCGCTCCCAGCTGGCTTCACTATCGGGTAGTCCCTTCTATCGAACATAATACTCCGTCCAGTTGGGTATGCCTCGTTTGTGGATTACTGCATCTGCTAGAATCTCATCCACGTCTTTATCATATGACACCACATTTGCTACTAGAGCGCGATAAGATTCACTCCTCGATGGATCTTTTTTATCCCGATGATAAGGTTTGAGAAGACTTACATGGAATACCGGATGGATCTTCAAGTGTGGTGGTAAAGCCAACTTATACGAACGAGTCTCTACTTTTTGAACCACTTCGTATGGACCTTCGTACCTCCGAGTCAAGCCTTTGTGCAATTTCAGTGTAGACTTGAACATCTTCTGAGGAAGCTTTACCATCACCTCGTCTCCTACAATGAACTCTCGTGGCTACCTCTTTTCATCGGCCCATTTCTTCGTACGTTTGGTTGCCTTGGTTAAATAGGACCTAGTGATGTCCATCTCTTCCGTACATCCTTTGGCAAACTTGTACGCAGGTGGGCAAGCTCCTTTGTATCCTTTGGCTAGTTCTTGCGGTGTTAGTGGTTGTTGACCCATGACTAGCTCAAAAGGACTCCTGCTAGTAAACTCACTCTGCCGTAAGTTGTAGGAAAATTGGGCAACATCTATTAGTTTCGCCCAATCCTTCTGGTTGGCGCTCACAAAGTGCCTTAAGTATATCTCCAATAAATGATTCACCCTCTCCGTCTGACCATCTATCTGTGGGTGAAAACTGGTGGAGAAGTGGAGATCTGAGCCCATAAGCTTGAACAACTCCTTCCAAAACTTCCCTGTGAGGCGCGGATCTCGATCACTTATGATGGTCCGAGGAAGTCCCCAATATTTCACTACATGTTTTGAATAGCAACTGTGCAGCTTCCTCGGCCGTACAGTCTCTCGAGGCAGGGATGAACATTCCATACTTAGACAACTGATCCACGACCACTATTATGGAACTGTATCCCTCAAACATGGGCAACGCTGAGATAAAGTCCCTGGATATGCTTTCCCAAGGACGTTCTGGAACGGGCAAAGGCTCCAACAAACCTYCRGGTTTGGCCTGCTCTATCTTGTCTTGTTGGCACACAAGACAAGAATTCACGTATGCATCCACATCATCCTTTAGATTAGGCCAATAATAAGACCGTTCCACAATCGCTCTTGTGCGATGGGTGCCTGGATGCCCAGCCCACTTCGAGTCATGGCACTCCTTTAAGACTTCCCTCCTCAAGTTGTTCCATTTTGGGACATATAACTGACTCCCAACTGTGAGGAGAAGTCCATTTTCAACCCAAAATTTGCGCGTCTTGCCTTCCTTAGCCATCTGCATTAAGTTCTTGGCAAAGAGGTTGTGGTTCAATCCTTCCTTGATCCGATCAGTGAGCATACACGTTACTTGGGTTATGGCTGCCAACTCCGCCTTACGACTTAAGGCATCAGCGACGACGTTGGCTTTCCCCAGCTTGTACTCCATGACATAGTCGAACTCCGCCAAGAAGTCTTGCCAATGAGCTTGTTTGGGACTTAACTTCTTCTGGTTCTGGAAGTAACTGGTCGCCACGTTATCGATCTTGATCACAAATCGACTCCCAAGCAGATAATGCCTCCATACCCGAAGACCATGAATGATGGATGTCATCTCCTTATCATGCACCGGGTATCTCCTCTCAATTTCATTTAAATTCTGACTTTCGTAGGCTACAGGGTGATCTTCCTGCATCAATACTCCTCCAACGGCAAAGTCGGATGCGTCTATGTGTACTTCGAATGGCTTCAAGTAATCGGGGAGCTTTAGAACTGGCTCCTCCGTGACGGCTAGCTTCGAGTCTTCAAATGTTGCTTTGCACTTACTTGTCCACTCCCATGTTGCCTTCTTCTTGAGTAGCTCCGTCAAAAGGTACAGCTCTAGCCTAGTACCCCTGGATAAACCTTCGATAATAATTTATTAGACCTAAGAACGATCTTAGCCCAAACACATTCTTAGGCAGTTCCTATTCTGCGATAGTCTTCACCTTGGCACTGTCCATATGTATCTTTCCCTGATTTATTTTGTGCCCTAAGAACATCACCTCTGGTTGGGCAAAGGAGCGTTTCTCCAACTTCACATATAGTTCGTTCTCCCTTAGTACTTGGAAGACTAATCGGAGGTGCTCAACATGATCTTCAAACGTCTCCGAATAGACTACGATGTCATCTAAGTACACTACTACGAACTTATCCAGAAAGGGGTGGAAGATCTTATTAATAAGAGTGCAAAACGTGGCTGGTGCATTTGTGAGACCAAAAMGCATGKRTAGYAATTCATATGAACCGTACCTCGTCACACATGTGGTCTTTGGTTCGTCGCCTTCYGCTATGCGTGCTTGCCAATACCCCGACCTTAAATCCAACTTTGTAAACCATCGAGCACGCACAAGTTGGTCGAAGAGATCGACTATAAATGGGATGGGATACTTATTCTTTACCGTTACCTTGTTTAGCGCTCGGTAGTCTATGCACATCCTCAAGCTTCCGTCGTGCTTCTTCTGGAACAATATCGGAGCACCGTATGGGGCTTTGAATGGTCTGATAAGCCCTACATCTAATAACTCCTTTAGTTGCCTCCTAAGTTCCTCCAACTCGGGTGGTGCCATTCTACAGGGACCCATGGCTGGTGGCTTCACTCCTGGTTCAAGTTCAATTACGTGATCCACCTCTCTTCTTGGAGGTAGCTTCTTCGGCAACTCGGGTAGCATCACGTCCTTGAACTCATCTAGCACCCTTTGGATCTCCTTTGGTACCTTGGCATGAGTAGGAGTATTTTCTTCCTTCAAGGTCGCCAAGAATGTCATCTTTCCCTTCTTGAGACCCTTAGTAAGTTACATTGATGATAAGATTTGGGACCTCGTCCTTCTCATCTCTAGAGGTACGATATGAGTGGTTAAACCTTTGATGATACGCATGGTTTGATCTCTCTCAAAGGAAATTGACATAGTCTTCTTTAAGAACTCCATCCCTAGTACCATGCGATAATCATCCATAGATATCACRGTRAAGTCCATGGTACCTTCCCACTCTACCAACAGGATGGGTACTTCGTGGGCAACTCCAAGGATAGGTTGGAAAAGAGAGTTAACAGCTTTTACCCAACCTAACTCCTTAGTATACTGTATGCCTAATGTTGTAGCTTCATCAAGGGCAAGGAAGTTATGGGTCGCACCTATGTCTATAAGGGCCTTGGTGTAACCTCCYTTCACRTTAGCTTCGACAAACATYAGGTCTCTCTCCTTGGTCTTCTTCRCCTTAGGTGTTACCGCCTCATCCTTTGCCAATGAGTTCAGGACTCGCATAGAGCTCACCTTTGCTTCATTCTTCTCCTCCTTGAGGACCATTGAATTGAATGACTTCTTCTTTGGACATTCACGAATCATGTGGGGACCGTTCCACAAGAAGCATTTGAGTTCCTTCCGTTCCTTACTTAGGCCTCCTTCTTGTGCTTTGCCCTTAGAGGTGGAAGGTTTGATCTGAAATTTATCATTCCGCACTTGTGCTTTGGATGCAGGTTTATCTCTCCCAATCTTCTTCTTAACGGTAATAGTATTCTTCTTATAATCTAGAAGGTCTTCTGCTACAGTGATAGCCTCATCTAAGTTTTGAACGTTCTTTCTCTTGAGCTCCAGATTAGTCCAAGATTGTAGACCATCCAAGAAATAGAAGAGCTTATCTTTCTCTTGCAAATTGGGTAACTTATCTTTCTCTTGCAAATTGGGTAACTCTAGCATCAATGTCGTAAACTCCGCTACGTAGTCCTTGATGCTCCCAGTATGCTTCAACCCACGAAGCTTCCTCATGGCTACATCTTCCGCATTGTGGAGGCAAAATTGCTTTTTGAGTTGCATCTTGAACTCTTCCCAAGAGTCTATGGTGCATAGACCCTTCTGGATTTCTCCATGTTTTCTGCTTCACCACAATGCTGCATTCTCTTTCAAGTAGAGAACCGCTGTGTTTAACTTGGACACTTCGTCCTTGATCTCTGAAGCATTGAAGTAGCATTCAAGTGACCAAAAGAACTCTTCAAGATCTTTGGAGTTGCGCTTACCTCTATAGTTCAATGGTTCGGGTGCCCTTGTCCATGGCAACTCTTTCGCAACAGCTCCTCCCGCTATTGCTGCCTTGCACAATGCTACCTCCCCACTCACGTCATCCACTCACTTGGTGACTTCTTCTAGGAGATGCGCCATTTCCTCCTTCAACTCGGATCTCAATCTATTTATGAGGCCAAGGAACTCCTCCCTCAAGGCCTTAACACCATCACTTGCTATTCCAATGTTCGGTTCAAGGTCCTCTACCTTCTCGATAGTTTCTCCCAAGTTAATCTCCAACTTGGTTAGCTTTTTCTCTAGGCTAGCCAAGATGCCTACGGATTTTTCTCTCTTTCTTCCTTCCTTCTTCTTATCTTTGTCAACCATCGTAGCAACTTCAGGGGTGTTGATACCAAGACCTTCTCTTTCAGCCATAATCTCTATCTCGAAACCGGCTTTGATACCACGTGTCACGGGACGACTCTTTTACTAGTCGGGAACCGTGTGCCACTTAGCTTGCTCAAGACTAAGTCAGGCTTACTACACTTTTTAGAGGTTATTAAGGCTTCAAGATATGAAGGTTTGATATTAGGAAAGCATTGAGAAGGGTGGAAGAGGTTTTTGTATTAAGAAAAGCTTTTGAGAGAACTTACAAAAAGAAACTTTGTTTTCCTTTGGATGGTTGGAGCAAATGAGCTCCATTTCCTATTTATAGTCAGTAGGCCTAGCCTTCCCCTTATCTGGGGAAGGTTTTCTAGAGTGTTTCCTACAACTCTTGTGCTATTCTATATAGCTCTAGATAATCTACAAGTATGTAACAAAACTTCCCAAGGTTTCTTGGCAGTCTAAAGCTTCTACCACATCCTAGAGAAGGGCCTAGGATGTGTTTCTAGAATCTTCTAGGGTCGTCCAGGGTATGTTCGAATTTTTCGGGCAGCAGCATACTCTTTTTCGGAGCCTTCCAAATCTTCTGGAGTGCTCCGGAAACGTTCGGAGTGTTCCGAGGACATTCCGGAAGTGTTCCGCACCTTCCTAGCTCATCTTTGAGCGTTTTCTGGAACCTTCTAGACCCACCGTACGTGACAGTTCGCTCTCTTACTATCTTTTTTAAAATATTTAAATGAGATTAATATTTTTTAATTTATCTAATATATAATTTTGTTAAAAAATTTTCCTCCTTCAATATGTTTTGATTTGCAGTGCGTGCTCCCCTTGATGCCAAATCCTGGCTCGCTAGGCTCTAGAATGACCTTCCACCTCCCAAAATAACTGGATTTAATTTTAGGGAAGAAGAAAAAAAGAATAAAATCTTGTCATATCAAGCACCCATGCCTGGGTTACAAGCGCTCAACCTTCTTTTTGATCCCAACTTTTTGGATCAACTCGAATAATATGCAAATATCCTGGGTTTGTCATAACTGGAAGTAAGTTTAAGAAGCCTATTCAAAGGCCCAATATCACTTCAATTTGGACATATCATGTTTGCAGCCTAGTTGCAGGWAACTCCCTGATTTTGTAGAAGAAACACTGTCGAAAAAACTCAAATTCTAGGGTTTGATATGGTTCTATTTTGCTCAACCTGTAAATTCCCAATTTGTWCTCCTCAACCTCAAGCAAAGTTTAACACAATTCAAACACTCCTTCCTGGAAAAAGCTCAATTTCAGCAGCAAAAACTGTAAATTGTTCAAAAGTTTCCCACTTTAATCCATCTCTTCAGAGAACCCAATGCTGCYCTAGGTCAAGCTCAGGCCTTTCAAGTGAAACCGAAAGCATTTCACCAACGACGATAATCTTTGTAAAAGGCAAGTTCTTTATTGGCTTTTCTAGTTTAATGGACAATTTCGCTTTTTCATTTTTGTTGCTGAATAGTGGTCTTTATGCTGCTGAAGTTTATCGAATTGTGCCCRATTTCGTTTCTTCTTATTACAAGTAATGGCGGCTGAGCTAATGAAGACAGAATATTGAAATGTGTGCATAATGTATATGTACATATTAGCTAAAGCTGAGGAGAGTTTGCTGAATRGAGGAGAAAATGTGTGACAATTCAAGAGCATTGAAACCTCTTACTGGTAGACTTTTTTGGTGGATTATATTCTTGTGCATCTGAATATGCATGTCAATTTTCCAGCCTGCGACTTGTATCTTGCAGGTTTGGCACAATCAACATCTGAAAGAAGTTTAAAGAAAGCATTTTCACAATTTGGGAATGTTAGCGAAGGTTGATTGGAATCAATTACTCTTGATGAAATTCTCATGTGAAGGTTGCCTGCTGTTTTTACTRACTAAGCAAGTTGAGGTTCTCTTAATAATTGCAATGCAGTAAAAATTATACTTGACAAGAAAACTGGGCAATCACTGGGATTTGCATATATTTGGTTTTCTAGTGAAGAGTTTGCACTAACAGCTATAGAGGAGATGAATGGGAAGGTATAGACCATATGCATCTGTTCTTTAAATTTTCTGTTAATCTCTTGCCTTCTTTATTACGAAACTGAAAATTCTTTTTCACTTGGAATGGTTTCCGGTGTCAAGTTCTTCGAGGGCAGATTTATAAATGTTACAGCTGCAAGACCTGGAGCACACAAAACCCCTGGTAAGGCCAAACCTTTGAAGTTCTAGCAAAAACCTATTGCTCTGTTTGACCACTTGCAGACTGAATTACAATTTTTGCACATCAGTGCTATGCTATTCGTTTGAACTGTTGGCTCTTGTAGAGCTTAATAAGCTGGTGTCTGTGAAGTCTAAATGTATGTATAACTGTTAAATTTTCCATATGTGGCTGCATCCTGCATGAAGGGACGGAAATGTTTAGTTCGGCCTATAGAAGAAGGTGGAATCATTCATCACCACAATGGGATATAGTAGAAGGTTGTTCAGGAATCATTAGTGGTTGCCTCATTCTTCATTCTGATATTTTTCATTGACATGAGAGTATTTCAGGTTTAAAAGTTACYAGAAACCATGTAAGGCAGCTAGGATGTAATCTGGGTTGCAATAATGTTTGTAAGATCAACTTTTTCTTGATCAATGCAAGAATTTCTTGTTTTGTTCTCCACTATGTCTTTACATCACTATCTGCAGAAAAAGCCTATCGGTTGTTCTTAGCAAAAAGCTAAAAACTGCTGACTTTAAGCTTGGGAGAATAACTCCTATTTCTATCRGTAGGAGATAATATAATTCTTTAAGGTGGATTTAGAAACATTGACGTTTTGTGTTTACCTCTTTATTATTCACAAAATAAGGATCTGTCTGGTTTGCTGCTTTAACTATAAAATTTTCTAATTTCATTGAGAATTTCATTTGTCCAGCTTTTTTAATGAATCGCACAATCTTATTTCAACGGAAAGCTTTTTGTATTATCTTTTAATTGGAAAATTCTTTCTTCAATGAAAAAACAATTTACAGCAAACTTCATCCAAAATCAATTTTTTTTAATCAGTTCTTTTCAATTACCATCATTTGCATCACTATTTTCCTCAAGGAACTGTCAAAAAAAAAATAATAATAATAATAAAATAATGAAGCATTGTCCGAGTATTAGTCATACAATACTCAGGGGTAATGACACCATGATACGCGGTTATCATGGTCTCATTACTCAAATATTGATTATCTAATACTTGGGTATGTCTTTCTTTCCCGTGGGTAATTGGCGAGTAACAAAATGGGCAATAAATAAATTTTAATTCGAATTAATAATTAAATATTCAAATATTAACTCATCATTCCTAAATATTGAATTAAATAATTAACCTTGAGAATTTAATATTCGAATATTCATCATACGATACTTTGCGTATTGAAGTGAATTTCATGTTTCTTTAATAATTTTTTATTTAACAAATTATTATTCATCTTTTCAAGTATTTCAATGAAAAATATTTTTATTTAAAAATTAAATTTAAAATTTTTATTTTTTACCTTTTTCGTTTAATTTTTTCCACGAAACCAATCCAATACAACCTAAATGGATTGTCACAAAAAAGAAATAACGTGAATATTTAAAAAAAAAACAAAGTGAAACAAAATAATATAATGTATGGTACATTATATATGGATAAGTTTTCAAATAAAAAAAGTGTAAAATAATATCACATTGTTGTAACATTCTATTAAAATATTTGGCCCAAAAAGAATAAGCTGCCCATGAGATCCATAAATGGACTCCATTTGACCTAATCTATAATCTATAATTTATAATAACGGTAAGCAGTATTCACTTTAATAAATTTTATGTTAATCATTTTTTTAATAGTCATTAGTACCCTTTTGAACTTTGACCTATAAAATCATCATTTTTTATTGTTGATAACGTTTACAGGAATCTTTTATCTGTAAAATATAAGGATAAAAAAATAAAGAAGGTATGTAATAAAAAATTAATATTATAAATTTAATAAGAAAGAATTCCAATCTCTTAAATATTTTCAAATTAATAACTTAATCCGTTAATTTTTTTCTTACTTTTTTTTGGTTTTTTTTCCTTGCTGCTTTCTTTTCGTTTGTTTTTCTCTTTTTATTTTTTTTTGCTACTTCCTTTTTGTTTTTTTTTTTTTTTGTTTGTTTTTCTTTTTTGATGTTGTTTGTTTTTCTTTTTTGATGCTTTCTTCTCTTCGTGAGTCGGTTGGAAGTGTAGCGAGATGGTGAACAATTTCTGCCTTCTGTTTTTGTGGGGGCATGGCGGCGATTCTGTTTTGCCTTCCGATTTGTTCCCTTTGTTTCTGCCTTCTGTTTCTGTGACGATCATGGCAGCGGCTTTCTACCTTCTATTTCAATTAGAGCCAAATTGTTCACAARTTTCAGAACTCRAGTTGCCACTTCATCAAAATTGGCTTGAAGGACATAGGATATCTGCACAGAGGACAATCTGTTATTAGCTGCAAAAACACAACCGTCAATACTGAAGGAAGGCAAACCAARCCAGTCTCAGATATTGCTATAAGAAGGTATGGGCATGATGCAAAGTGATTTGGATTGAAGGTACTGCATTGCAGCGCCAACATATTCTTCCATTAGCTTTGCTACTTACTGTTCAGTTTTCTCATCAGGTCGCTTCTCCCAAACATGTTGGAGTTGTCCTGCAAAGGTTCGGCTCCTTCAGATATCATCTTGGCCTTGACTGGATCGACCAAAGTGTATTGGGATAAGACCTATCTCCGAGAACATGACCAAGTCCCTCGAGAAGCCCTTGAGCGTCTTCAACCTCTTCTTCATCTCCTTTTCTTCCTTCACCTTCTCTTTACAAGACCTGCATCTAATCTTCCACCCAGAGGAATAATAGTCCAAGTAACTCTGATTAGAAAACACGWAAATCGAAACCCTAGCAAGCTTCAGGGATTTGCCAGACGCTCTTAAGTTTCGTTGAGTTCCCATCGTAGAATTGGAGGAAAACCCTGACAAAGAAACGTTGCGAGATTGGGGTTCAACCATACCACCCAAAATAGAGGGAATAACAACCGCGAAGGCCTCCGTTGGTGGATTGATTGCTTCCTCTGTGTGCCGCTCTTTTTTTTTTTTTTTTTTTTTTTTTTGTGTGTGCTGATGTTTGAATTGGGCTTTGCTCAGATGATTGCTCTCTTTTTTTTACTGATGCTGGAGTTTGGTTTGGGCCCAAGGAGATGGCCTTCATCTTTTTTGGCTGATGTCTGAATTGGGCTTGGGACAACTGATGCTCTCCTTTCTTTCTTTTTTTTTTTGGGCGCCAAATTTGGAGATGGACTTGGCCAAGTGATGGCCAATTTTTTTCTTGGGCGGATCGGAGTTGGTTTGACCTAATCAAGCCTTTGGGATAATAGACTTAAACAACCAAATTTGAATTTGTCTTGTAATATTTTGTTTTATGATATTTAATACCTTTACCCTCTTTATCTTTTTTTGTCTCTCTTTTTGTCTTTCTTTTTTTTTTTTTTCCCTCTTCCTTATAACTTTGAAATCCTTTCTTTTTGTAAGTCTCAATACCATATAGCCTTTTGAATTTCTTTTTAAAGGTCATGCAATTCGAAATTCCTAGTAATGGAGATCAAAGATTTGAGAAGTCAAAGTCACACCTTTTCATCTCAGACAATCGAAGGGGATCTTAATTTAAACCTATGACTTTAGATGTTCTCTCTGTAGCATTAAAAATACTTAAATGCAGATTGATCTTCTAACAAAGGTGGGAATTTTTCATATTGGTAGATGGTCTTCATTAATGCTTCCAAGGAAGTAATTGACTCATCCTCTGTCTTATCAACCTGAAAAGTCCCGCTGTTGCTATATTCAACTCATGATGTGAACACACGCTCCAAAATTTTTATCTTCCTTTTGCATATTGCAACCTTGACCAAGCTTCTTGGAATGTCCCCATTACAAACTTTGGCAAGACACTTATATACAGAARTGCTACGAGTGGCTGGAGACTGTTCTCGTAAAGCATAAAAAGTTACTTCATGAATAAAAATATATGAGCTGTTTATGCTTCTTTGRTCACATACGATCACTATGGCAATGTCATGCACGCCGTTTGTGAGCTTTGGTGTCCTTCGAAGAACATATTGCACACTTCGATTGGTGAGTTATCTYTTTCACTTTCAGACTTGAGGAGCCTTGGTAGTCTTCTTATTCATAGCTCGTTTTACAACGAWGATTCCTTCCTCCAAGGAGCTTTACGAGACGGATGATGAAAGCAACTACCCGCTTCCTCAAAGTTGCAAATTTTTTTTTTTTCTTCACCTTTAGAAGTCTTGCGAATGGCTACCCACATGGAGTTGCCTTTGACGATTGGGTTCAGTTTTAGTTTAAAGATCTAACTAGATAAGGATTAGCTCTTGCAAGACAATATAACAGGAGAAATTTAGCCAAGCCAAGGATGTTGCATAACCCAACAGGCATCATGAATAGCACTTGTTTGACAATTGTGGAGGGAGGAAGGGAACCTTTCGATGTCCTTAATATTCCAAAGACTTTGAGAGGGAAAATATACTTGGCTACATTTTTATCTTATTGGATATGTAAATTTGTTCTTCTAGGTAGAAAGGTCAATTGCATCCGTCCTGGTATCAAGGTGGCTAGCCTTATGGCTTGCGTGAAGGAAATTGTCACTAGCTATATCGGCTTTGGACTCATCAACAATGGCTTGTACAGGGTTTCCCAATCTTCATTCCTAAACGAGTGTCGAGTAATCTTCGTAATGCATTATGTGTATGTGTGGATTGCTCGATACTTTGGCACCCATCATGAGAGCAATAACTGCCCTTCAATTGCATAGATAGTCAAGTTCCATGGAGAGACAATGACTAAATATTTCTCTCTTTCGYAGGCATAGGAAATTTTCATATGTGTGGATCATTCTTCCATAAATTTTAACTGTATGATTGGTGACCTTGAGCGATCTTTGCTGGATAATGAGTCTCTATCATCAACTTGGTCTGATTATTTTATCAGTTTATATTCTAACTTTTTGACCCTTRGATAGGATACTATGTTTTTGATTGAGCTGAACAAATTTTACAACCAATTTGAGTATTATTAAAGATGTTCCTCGAGATTTGAGGGTGAATCTTATTCATACACATTGGAGGATGTGAATCAACCATGAAAATCATCTACTAGTCTTAAAAATACATTCTCTAGTTGTATTTCCAGTAAAGATGCTAAAGCTAATTGTTACAAAAGCATACAATACTTGATGGGACCCTCGATTGAGTAGAATTGCAAGAGCTATCTCTAAGGGAAAGAATTTTGCAATATCTAGTCCTTTGAGATGTTCTTTTATTGGTGGCGTTCGTGCTTCTTCTAAAGAAGCTGCAACTCCTCCAATGAACTTGATATTGCTGCACATCCCTGCAACGAACTTTCATTTTGGATTTGTGGGCTCTTCTATAGTTAGTGATCAAATTTATACCCACTTCAGTGAAAGTGAAACGATGAGTGATACTAAGCAAAATCGTCCATGGAATCGTACTTTGAAGAAGAAAAAGACATTGGCTGGTGCTACTACTTCTTTCGGCATTTTAAAAGGAGTATCTAGTTCAACTATGTCTCCTCAGGGTTTAGCACTTCATGCAAGCATATCATTCTTAATATAAATACTTTTCATTTCAGACTTCTTCTTATTCTTTAATTTTCTTAATTAGGGGCACTTAAAGGTTCTTTGCATATGGATGAAATCTCTCTTTTTGGGGGGCGAGATTGATAGCGGCTTGCCTCAAATCGACCTGTGCAAGAATGATGATGATATTACTCAATCCCCTATGGTTGATCTGCTATTGATTAGTATCCGTGTTGGTGAACCAAGTAACATACCTTTGGAGGCAAGTAGTCTATCTATTCCTTCATGCAATGAAAGGATAAGGCCTTTTCAAAAGCAATATGTCATTGCCGTCATTTTTGAGTTCCATGGAGTTGATATTATAAAGGTTACCAAACTTCAATATCTTCAATTTTTGTGGTGTCAAGTTGCCAAGAAGCTTACTCGAATGCCAATTGAGTCCATTTTTGCTATTGAAGGAGAAACGTTGATAGTGTTTGAAGAGATGAAGAAGATGAATTATGTTGATCTTTTTACCATTAAAAAGTATCTGGATGACCTTTTTGAAAGAGCTCGCAAATATAACTCTTTAAGTTCTTCTGTGTATGATTTGATGACTAAAGGGGCACACTTTGGGTTTCTTTCTAGATCCAAGTTGCAACTCATGGAGTTTGAGATAGCAAACAGACAACATTTGCGAAGATCAACAACTTGCAAGGGGAACTTTGCGCTCTTGAAAAGAGGAAGAAAGAATTTCAAGTCGAACTTGAGAAGTACGACAAAGAGTTGAAGAATGTGAATGTTGTTTGTTCTACCAAGAGAGATAAGATTGTTTCCATTGAAAATATTCCTTTTCAATTTGATGAGCCTGTGAAGAATTTAGAAGATATGAATTAGCTCCTTGAAGCAAGCATGCAAGCAGGAGATGATTAACTTTAAGTTCAATATTTGAATGAACATTGTTTCATGCCCCCTACTTATATACTTTTTTACATATAATGAATGAAGTATGCATTTTCTTCCATTGTTTCTCTTTTTCTTTT
The DNA here is from genome assembly GCA_001752375.1 of Rhazya stricta. NCBI lineage: Eukaryota > Viridiplantae > Streptophyta > Magnoliopsida > Gentianales > Apocynaceae > Rhazya > Rhazya stricta. Next base: position 2,962,350 of record MEJB01000003.1, on the reverse strand, counting down.
TCTTCTTTTTTTAAGTTTTTTTTTTAATTTACAAACTGTTCACTTAATTAAAGAATGTTTAGTTTGTTATGTTATGAATAAGTGACTTCCAGGCTATCTACATATTCTTGAGAACTCTATTTATCTTTCACCAAATGATATATTTCTTTGCCAAGCTAAAACTTTGCATCTGCGACATATACTTTTGCCTCCGTGAAGGGCTTGTCATCGGCAATCACCTTCTTCATAGCACTATTATTGAGGTACTCGAAACATTGTTAGAGTGCCAAGGGTACAACTCCATTGTCATGAAGCAAAGACCTTTCCAATAATATATTGTAAGAGATTTTAGAATCGATCACATGGAGCAGAATACTTGATGACATCTCGTCAATTAGTAAATTTAATCGAATAGAGCCCAGCGCTCTTTGACCTCATTGATTAAAACCCTGGATCAAGCGACTCTAGGAGAGTTCTTTCTTTAGAAATGCCAAGTTCTTTTAATATGCAAAGAGAACGGATATTGACTGCAAAACCTCCATCCAGCAATATTCGGTTTATCTTCTTTTCTAGTGCATAGCCCTGCTTCTATAGAAGGGCTTATCGTCGGCGATCACCTTCTTCACAGCACCATTATTGAGGTACTTGAAACATTGATGGAGGGTCGAGTGTATAACTTCATTGTCATGAAGCCAAGGCCTTCCCAATAACATGTGTTAAAAGGTTTTAGAATCGATCACACGGAGTAGAACACTCGATGACATCTTGTCAATTAGAAAACCTAATGAATAGTGCCCACTGCTCTTTGACCTCATTGATTAAAACCCTAGATCATGATGCGACTCTAGGAGAGTTCTTCTTTGGAAATGCCAAGTTATTTTAGCATCCACAYAGAAAGGATGTTGACTATATAACCTCCATCCAARGATATTCAGTTTATCTTCTTTTCTAARGCATAGCAAGATAAAATATAGTTCGTTATGAGGTCTTCAATYCAACAACAAATCATCATCATWMAAAAAAGAGCACCAAAAATTTCTCCAAATCTCGAGATCAAGCTGCYAAGCCTCGGACAATTCCAAAGAGAAGAATKAACGGATCGAGTTCTTGGCATGAGAACATTTCAGAGATTGTAATACTCTTTTATTAAATTTATAAGATTAATTCTTTATTACATATTTATCTTGTTTTCCTATTATTATATTTTATAGATGAGATCAATTTATAAGAGAATTTTGAATAACATTGTTTAATATAGGATGAACCTCCTAATCTACTTTCTTATACATCTACCACATAATCTAACACAAATAATGATGTAAATAAAGATATTATGGCTTCCATTTATTAAATAAATTTCAATTGAACGAAATGCCACATGTAGTTATCAACTTGTAACTTCACCTTCCGAATCAACAATTAGTATGTTGTTGGGAAAAATAAGATTTGAGTCGAGTTATACAATTTAACTACATTTCAAGAACAATACTCACGGAATACTTCAAAATGTGCCATAATGACTAAYCTGCGCCACGATTCCTGTTTCAAGAATTCTCGGAGCATTATGTTTGGAACAAGCAAACATGTGCATGGATAAAGAGAAAAAAGGAACAAGTCATATTAATGAATATGAGGTCTAAATCCAACTAAGGGAGAGAGACACTATCTTCGTTTATTGTTGAATCAAGTGCATGGACCAAAGTTGTTTGAGAATCTCATGAACGTTAATGCAACACAATTTTGGACATTTAAGAAAGCAAAACAAAAATGATGTCTTCTTGAGTATGATCAAAGTATAATTGAATGTTTAGATGAGTGGCTGCTTTCAAGATGCCTCATGCATTTAGAAGACATTTTGTTACAGTGTTGGCGTATTGTGAACCTGCTGATGTTTGAAATTTATGGGATCTCCAATTTGGACACATATCTGACAATAGCAAGAAATAGAACCAAAATTCAATAAAATTTCAACTTTAGTACACCCTTCAAYATATTGAGTCATTCCTCCAYTCCWTYGGAAAAAGATATCAATGACTATCATTTGCCCGGACTTAGATAAGTCTCAATTGACTTGCGTTGTCTTAATACAAAGGGTATATCAAATGAAAAATCGATTGAAATACCAATTGAAGATATTCAAGCATCACAAAATCTAAATTGTGATCAGAAACATGCATATAATCTCGTACTTGATAGAAGAAACAATAAAAGACGCGATTTTTTTTTTTTTTTTTGATGGGCCTAGAGGAATCGGGAAGACCTTTCTATACCGTGCTTTACTTGCTGAAAATAAGATCACGAGGAATGATAACACTTGCAACTGCAACGTCCGTGTAACTACTTCAATAATGCGAGGAGGTCGAACAACACAGTCAAGATTTAACATTCCATTACAAATAAAAGAATCAACTATTTATAATAATATATAAAAACAAGGTGATCAAGTAAAACTCTTTTGACAAGTCACTCATTATATGGGATAAAGATCCAAATGMCCAAAAGGCCATAATCAAAGCCGATGATAGGACTTCTCAAGATATTTCCAATAATTTAGAACCTTTTGGAAGAAAAGRAATGGTATGTGGTGGACATTTTTGATAGGTGCCACTAGTTGTCCCACGTGCAACAAGACAACAAACAGTCAATAAAAGTTTGGTACAATCATATTTGAAGAATAAAATAAAAATAGTATAATTGAACAAAAAAAAAATATGAGAGCCCAAAATGATCAACAATTCGAGAATACTTACTCAAAATTGCAATGAGACTGAAACAACCATTGGAGAAGACTTCGTCTCACTTCCAAAAGAGATAGTACTTTAACTGCAAAAACGACTTCCTAGAATTGAGTTTGATCAATATTATTTTCCRAGAATTGGAAAACAATAGTGATTGTCTCAATACATAACTCAAAAGGTTATTCTTACAACTACCAATGAGAATATCGACATTATAGATGATAGAATGATTCATCTATTTCCTCGTGATACACAAGAGTTCCGTAATTATGATGAGGAAGTTGATGACGCGAACAATTACTATCAATCAGAGTTTTTGAACACATTGTTGCCCAATAATATTTCACCTCATTYATTGTTATTAAATAAAAAATGCCCCATAATGCTCTTGTGGAATTTAGATCGTTCCCATGGTCTTGGTAATGGAAGTCAAAAGATTTGTTGTCAATTAGATAAAAAATTATTATCAATGTAGAGATAACGATTGGACAACAACTCTATAAATATGTATTCATTTCATGAATACTAATGAGCCTGATAAACGATAAAGGATACCTTTAAAATTCATTTGCAAACAATTTTCGTTTGTGTATACTTTGCAATGGCAATCAACAAAGCACTAGTACAAATAATACTCATGTTGAAATATACCTTTCACAACATGTGTTCTAGCATTGACAATAGTACGTTCAAACTTCAAGAAGAACTTTAATCACAACAATAAAGATATTAGTTAAGTCAAACACACCTAATATAACAAAAAATATTGTATATAATGAAATTTTAATTTAAAATAAATATTTATATCATTATAAGAATAATTTGTGTTGAAATAAGTATTATATTTTACGTATTAAAAGCATTATTTGATATAATTTATAAAATAATATAAGAATATATGATCTAAAATTACTAATCGTAATTTGAAAAAAAAAACAAGAATCCGTAAGATTCACCACAGATCTGCTCTCGTGGGTTTCGGCCCGATCTCATCCTGCTCCTCAGCTACACATGTACAGGTGATAATTCCCCAAGCCCGCCCACCCTTGGTCCAAGATCTGGGGACCCACTTCTCTTCTAACCATTTCCAAAACTCCAGTGGCAGGCATAACCGTATATTTCCGCCKAGTGTCATAAATAAAAATTAATAAATAGTTGGAATAAATATTGGGTTTCTCTTATCATTATGACAAAAAGTTAAAAGGTTACATTAAGTGAGTATACCTGGTATTCTGAGCAGCGGAGAAAGGAGAAGAGAAGAGTTGCAGAGAGCGACGAAAATGCACGTGCTGAATGCGGTGGAGATTGTGCGGATGGTTACCCGGAATAATGGGTTGGGAGCAGAAATTGAATTTGGATCCGTTTGGTGGTTTGTCTATGCTGGGATCTCTTGTGTGCTGGTTCTGTTTGCTGGAATCATGTCGGGCTTGACTTTGGGTCTGATGTCATTGGGACTTGTTGAGCTCGAGATACTCCAGCGCAGTGGCACTCCCACCGAGAAAAAACAAGCTGGTATGTATAATTCTGTAGTCATTTATTCATCTTGTATGTTGTGTTCTCTGGGAAGTTGTTGATATATGGATGTTTTGGAGTTAAATTGTATGATAGAAATGGATTGGGATTTGGGCCTGCTACTTTTAATAATTTCTTGAAATTTACTATTTTGGGGAAATTTTGCTTGTGAATTTAAGATATATGTGCTTGATTTGGTTCATAAGATGGAAAATAGATGGCACTAGATACTTGGACTTGATTAAGTTTGATTAGCATCCWTAATATTTTTAGCAAAAGGTGTAAGATGTTTTTTCATCTGAATAGAAATGGGAGCTGCTTCTTTGTGTTTAGGAAAGGATTTCCTGTTCTTGATTGTTTCTGTCCTTGCAGCTACTATACTTCCTGTGGTTCAGAAGCAGCACCAGCTTCTTGTGACATTGCTCCTCTGTAATGCTGCTTCCATGGAGGTTACAATGGAATCTTCTTTTTTTCTTTTTCTTTTTTTGGGWTGGGTGGAAGGGGGTGGGGGAATGAAACTCCAATATGCTGGCTAAGAAGATGAAAGCTATATTAATTCTTACAGAGCAGTAGTAGGTTTTTAATAAGTGTAATGTTATTGTACCAAAGTTTATGATTCTGAATTTGAGCAGCAGTAAAAATTTTAAAATCACATCATGAATGAAGCCAAAAATTATCATGGAAGAACACTAGAGATATATGTTTACACGTACATTTGGAGTTAACCTAAGAATACTGTTGTTTAGATGGAAAAAAAAAAAAAATTAATTGTAAGTGTATCTAGAATCAGTTAAGGAGTTAATCGTGACAAGGGATTCATGTTACTTGGCAAAATAAAACGAAAAGTGGAAAACTGCAAAAGTTAATTTGGCTTTCTAGGTAGGCTAGGTTATATGTGGTTAGGGCATGTAATCTTTTTATCATATGTGTACTTCCTATTATGCATGCTAGTATGCTAGAATCTGTGTTTAACTTCTTTCTCCTAATCTGCAGGCACTTCCCATATATCTGGATAAGATGTTTAATCAATATGTTGCCATTATACTGTCTGTAACTTTTGTTCTAGCATTTGGAGAGGTAACATTGGTTAGAAAGACTTGATCTATTTTACTTCTTGATGAATACATAACAATGAACTTTTGGCTSTATCCTTTTTCCTTTCCCTGATTAGGTTATTCCTCAAGCAATTTGCACCAGGTATGGGCTTGCTGTTGGTGCAAATTTTGTTTGGCTTGTGCGCATTCTAATGATCATTTGCTATCCTATTGCTTACCCTATTGGAAAGGTAAATATTCTGTTACTGCAATGTATATGCTTTCTTAATTGAATAAAGATCTAATAATTAATTTTGCTGATTCATTTTGTTCCTAATAACAAAAACGAATGGATGAATAGGGAAAGAATAGTCAGTTGATAGAGCTTTGCATATCCAAGGACAAGAAAACCTAATATATCCATATTGGTATTTCATGCTGGCTTCCATATGGATATTTACCATGCAGGGTATATGCCCACTTGGGTGGAATATGGCCTAGGAGTGAATTACATTAGAATGGGACAGGCCATCCACACTTGATAAACATGAAGTAAGTAAATCGATGTTTTAAAATTTCTAAGGTTAGAAACTTTGATCAGTGGCCTGCCTTCCAGCTGGCTTGAGGATCTTGTTTGGCTGTTCCATTTGCTTATGTTTCCTTTCCTATGTCATTCAGTTGAGTCGAAGAGGAAGGGGCATACCTAGGAGGGGATATATTTGTTCAAGTTTCAATAGACTATGTTCTTAAGACTCCTTGATGGTAACTAGAAGTTATAGACCACATGTTAAGATTTAGTGATGGTAACTGGAAGTTGTGACCTACTTGGTGCTCTTCTCCCCCACCTCCCTTTCTTCTCTGAATAGGGGAAAAATGAAGAAGAGAAACATGCTGAGGACAATATGATAATCATTGTGACAAGATCAATTAAAAGATCAGGCAACTTTAGTACACAGTATATACCAAGTAGGCATAGACTCCTATTACAAKTGGAAAACAAGATCAAGTAAAAGTACAAAGGGAAAAACTCCAATAGACTAAGAGTTCCCATTAGCCTTTATTTTATGGAAAGTTTGCCAAAAGTTTGTTGTACCTCTTTCCCCATCACTATGTCGATTAGAATCTCTTTCAAAAGCTGAGAAGTAAAGAGTCTGGAATTTATCTCCTGCTCGATATGATAATCAAGTCTCTTAACTTGATTGAGAAAGGATGCATGACCATTTGCAATACTTGTGGCCCTCTAAAGTAAGTTTTCCTGACACATGAGTTGATGTTAACCTGGCTTATTGGGTAACAGTAAGGTGGCTGGTTTTGGGTTTGATTTCCCCTGCACAGGCGCATGGGAGGCAGGTCGATGTGGGGTAACTATCAAGTTGCTTCAAGTAAGACATTAGGAGATTATGTTTATTTGCAGTCTCCACCCTTCCTATTCATCTTATTTAAAGTATTTTGGTTTCTGAAGCCTAAAGTAGTAGGACCAACCCAAACTACTAATGGGAAGAACACGAATTGTGCTTCAATGTCCGCACTCAATCTACTGCTKMATAGTTGTGTTTTCTTTTCTCTTTTTACTTTCTAATAAAAATATTTAAGACAAAAGTCATATTTATATGAAATGGTGCTGTTACAAATTACGGGTGGGAGTTTCAATTATTTTGGGGAGCATAAGCAGAAAACTGAAATTGCATTTCACCATGCCCTACTTTGGTTCTCTGTTAAATTTATTTGTTTGGGATAAAAGAATTCACCTAGTTATTTACATGATTATTCCCAAGAAGCAATATGAAAACAGCCGTCATGCTTAATCTTTGTCTATTGCATATGAACATCACTTTGTACCTATTGATGGAATGACAAAGTTCAATCCGAATTACTTTTGTCAGGCTTCCGATTTACACAAAGCCCTATTATATTTGTTGAACTGTTTTTAATTTTTAATTTTTTTACTTCTAATAATATATATAATCCTGTTACAGATTCTGGACTATGTGTTGGGGCACAACGATGCACTGTTTAGACGAGCTCAATTGAAAGCCCTTGTCTCTATCCATAGTCAGGAGGTCAGTTTGTTTGTTATATACAAATYTAAAGAAACCACTGAAACAACAYTATAATAATCACTACATGAATTAGCTCTTTCTTGTTATGACTTATCAAAAGAATATGTGATCATTATTTTGTCTAGGCTGGTAAGGGAGGCGAACTCACGCATGATGAGACAACTATCATTAGTGGAGCATTGGATTTGACTGAGAAGGTATTTTCCATGGTGGAGCTAGCTAATTAAGATCGAGTAAACTTATGGTTTCTTTCATTTTCATTAATCAATCCAAATGTATTTTTCAAAAATTCTTTCTATTAAGTAATGACAATCCATACTTGAAATTACATAGCATCTGAACTATCCACACTTTCAACTTAGCTTTTTCATTTTTGTCTTTTCTGAAAGACTGCTGAGGAGGCCATGACACCGATTGAGTCAACATTTTCATTGGATGTCAACTCCAAATTGGACTGGTAGGTTTTGCTTCTCTTATTCTTTTATTCATTGCTCTAATTAGGGCAAATTTTTGTTGCTCGTCTTCTATAGTCCTGTTTATTTTTGCCTTTTATTCAGTTTCCCAGCTTCTAAATTATCAGATTTACATCCAATTGGAAATTTTCCGTATAGAATTTATAAGATCATATAARATTGGAATGACCTAAGTAAAAAACATTTCATTTAAGTGATGATATCAATCACTAAATACTCTTCTGCTAATTGTATCCAGACATTTCTAGTTGGAAGCAGGCAAATAATACTTGCAAACTATTTTCTCTGTCACAGGGAGGCCATGGGAAAAATTCTTGCTCGGGGTCACAGCCGAGTTCCTGTGTACTCTGGGAACCCAAAAAATGTTATTGGACTTCTACTGGTGAACTTTCAATCTTTTGAATCTTCATGAAGTTCCAGTACTCAACTTATTGCTATTTRATTATGTTTAACAGCACTGTTGGTTTATATTAGGTGAAGAGTCTTCTTACTGTTCGACCAGAAACAGAGACACCAGTTAGTGCAGTTTCTATCCGAAGAATTCCACGGTCTGGCTATTATTCATTTATACCTTCTAGTTTCCAAAACTTTTAAGATTCAGATTTTCATTTTAAGATTTGGAATCCAGGGTCCCAGCAGATATGCCATTGTATGACATACTCAATGAATTCCAAAAGGGTAGCAGTCATATGGCTGCAGTGGTGAAGGCTAAAGGGAAAAGCAAAAGACCTCCATCAACTCTTACTGAAGAAAAATCTCAAGGCAATGCTGTTGGAGATGGAAATTCTCAACTAACTACTCCTCTGCTGTCGAAGCAGGATGAGAAGGCGGGTAGTGTTGTTGTTGATATTGAGAAGGTTCAAAGGCCTTCTACAGTAAACTCCCTTACGTACACTGAGGGGGTGACAAATGGATTGGTTCCTTCTTCAGAAGACATTGAAGATGGTGAAGTAATTGGTATTATTACCCTGGAAGATGTATTTGAAGAACTCTTGCAGGTCACTTTTCGGGTCAATTGGTTTTCTAAACCTCTCTATATTTGCTGGAGTTTGGAAGAAAAGAGATTTACAAATATTTTCACATGTGCAGGAAGAAATTGTAGACGAGACAGACGAATTTGTCGATGTGCACAAAAGGTTTTAGAGATACTGAGACTTGAGTTATATCTAAGTATTCTCTTGGCTACAGAAAGAGGGCTGACTTTCTTGCTATCTTGCAGAATACGTGTTGCTGCTGCTGCTGCTGCTTCATCTGTAGCACGTGCACCATCAATTCGGAGGCTAACAGCCCAGAAGGGAGCGGTAATTGAATTTTCTTTTTACACTTCCTTCTCTCTGATAACAACTTTCTATTTTAAACTTCAGAAAGACATGAGGATGTCAAAATGGAGAAAGTAGTAATTCCTGATTATTTTTGAGGAAGTAGACATGTTCAGACTTGAAAAAACGTTGTTCATAGCCTAGTTTGTCTTCTTTTAGAATTTACATGGTAGCTTCTGAAACTTGCAACTTTTATTTTTTTTTTATTTAAAAGAGCTGTAAGTTGATCTCTTAAGTTAGTAAATGATTAACATGTTATTTTGTAAAGAAAATCTAGAAGATTTTGTGTTGTACAATTTCTGCTACTGACCTGGGACATTGCCAAGAGGAACTATGGAAGTGATAATACCACCGTAACTGAAAATTCATTGTCCAAAAATTACATCACTCCCTGAACTGTGAAAAGAATGCTTTCTTTCCATGCATTAGAAATCTGTAAAGAATGTATTGAGCTTTTGTTAATCTCTGATATTATATAGTATACTCTTAAGATATATTCTACTATTGATGATGCTAAAAGATTAATTTTTCTCATTGCTGAGGAAGAAGATAATTTCCTAAAGTAGTTTTAAATATTTTTGAATTCCTCAGGGTGGTCAAAATAAGCAAGCACCGACCCCAAGAAAACCAGGTGATGATGATTCYTCTTCCACAAAACCACAGTGGACTGTTGGAGAACCCCTTCCTGGGAGTAAGCGATGATTTTGTACATAGCTCAGATTCTGATTAAGTTGGAGAGCTGGGACTCTAGCTAAGTTGGGAGAGGCTCTGAATTTTGGTGGAGGAAGAGAAAATAAGTTAATGTGCATTATATGTATCCTCCAGAGTACATATATCATTTTCCTTTTCTATGTTTAAACGAAATTGTTCCATATATAAATATATATCTACACCATTTTTGTAGTTCTTTGWGGTTTTTTGAGGTTCTTGAGGCTGGAAGTCATAACTACACAATGCAGCCAGTGTTTCTTGGTGAAGAGAACCTGTAATATTTAAGAATTCTATCCGGCTATTTACCTCCTTAGATCACCAAAGTTGAGGCCTCAGGTTCCTACATCCAGGCTTATGCTAACGTATCTTTTAGTCCCTTCTCCAGCTATGATCCATGTGAGTCCAATCTCACAGGGTACACTTCTTGCCTTTCTTGTTTGTGTATTAAAAGACAAACTATTTATATTTTATTTTTGCACTTAAAAGGTTTTTGTACAAATATTTATAATCACGAGTAATATTAGTATGTATAATGATCATTAATGTAAAAAGTAATATTATACCAGCGTGTAAATATACATTTACACAATGTCTWTTTTMGAGGTTGGTACTGCTTACCTTATGGATAAAATTGGTTCTGTGGGAGTAGGACTCCAACTTGTGTTTTTCAGGTTCTGGATGTGGGACTGGCTGCGACAGACTTGAAAGATTGAAGCAGGATGAGGCGGGAGTAAAGTACCAAAATAGAGATAAAAGAATGAAAAGAACATGCCAGACAATGAAATTCAGAGTCTAAAAACTATCAACCTGCATTTGTATGTTCCTCTTGACTGGAAATGACTCCTGAGAAGTTAAAAACAAAGAAAAGAGCCTCTAAGGTCTGCAGGTCAGAGACTTGATTAGGCGTGAAATATGCTTCGATACAAACTTGAAATCATTAATATTACATCTAGCAGTTCATATAAACCACCCTTGAATTGTACAGTCAGCTATTGATTCTAGGCAAACCTRATCCYTKTTTTAATCTTCTAGTTTCAGGTACYCTGTCATTTCCAGATAAACAATAGCCTTTCTAACTTTCTACTCATGCCATACATATATACCCTATATATATATATATACAGGAGATAAGCTACTTTTCTTGCAAAATTCTCTGTCTGAGCACAACCTCGGCGCTTAAAACACTATGAGCTACCTCATAACCGTTATAGTTGGATCACAATCTAATTGTTCCAACGTAGGAGAACCATCGAACACTTCCATATGATATATAGCCGAGTTCTCTGTTCTTGGATGAACCTTGAACACCTTTGCCACGATCTAAGCCTTTGTATTCTCATCAAGAATGAGTGACCTCCTCTTGCCATAGTTTCAACAGATGAAAGTACAAGCTTAACTGTTCTTTCAGAACTCAGAGTAGTGGCTAAGAATGAGCAAAGCTGTTGCTGCATATGCTGCAAGAAAGAGATGCACGGACTTATATAGAATGTATAGATATTGAAAGAAATATGTGGTGGTTGACAGATGTTGGTCTCTAATTGGAGAAAATGAGTCCAGCTTGAAAGGGTCCCATTACTTGTAAAAGGTGAATAAGTAGAGGCCATCAGCTTGTCTCCCTGACAAATAGATTGAAAGGTCATCTCTGTCACCTTGTGGAAACATATTTGTCCCTCTTTGTGAAGATATTCATATAAATTCCTGAATTTCGAGTGTACTTGGAAGGTAGTATTCTTGTCTATTTACGGTTCTGATGCAGAAGTCTGATGAGCTCTAGCCAGAAGAGTTGGCCTCCACAAATCTAGGTGGAACGATTTCGGACTTCAAAATCACCATTATCAGATTTTTGTGTTTACATCAGAAGAAAACATTATTCAGATTTCTCTACTTTTTAATAATCTAACCAATCTGCAGRTTTTGGACTAAAACAAACAGGAGTTACAGGCCCTTCTCGGGGTTTAACAGAAGTAGATGTGGTTAGGTTCACACTCAAGGAATTCAGCAAAAAGGAACAAGAAAACCCCAGCCATTTTGTACCTGATGTTCTTGAAAAAGATAGAAAAATTAATAACTGCTAGCAAATAGTGGGATGAACATCATTCACCCAAATGACCACGGTCTTGATGACCTTGACGGCAAGCTCAGATAATAAGTGAGCCAAGTCCCTCCTTTATTACATGACAATTTCTTAGAAAACGAACGGAGCAAAAGCAGATATCTTGACTTAAAAAACAAGAAAGACAGGTGAATATTCCCCTATTATCATCAATCCATGAAAGATCAAGCACCATTTGGCAGAAAGGACCAAATGGCTTCTGATCTGACAAGAGAGTATATGAGGTTTTAGATGATCAAGTGCATAGTAKTAGCTGTGTGGAATTTAGAGGAAAGGAAGGAAAATCAAGAGCAAATTAAGGAAATCAATACGGTAAAATTGCATTGCACTCTGATGGTTTCTCTTATTGGACATCTAAATGTAAGCTTCAGATTTCGTTCTTGAGTAGGTGCTGACAAGCAGAGAGTACTTGCATGCATGCAGCTTAAAGTGCGTAGCTTTTCTGCTTGCAATCACATGTAGCAAAGGGCAACAAGAGAAACTTCTGATGAAAAACAGACATGCAAAATATTAGCCAGATCACTGATTACTGTTGTCGCAGACCTGCCATACAAGAATGAATATTTATCTTRGTATATGAATACTCTAATTGGCTGAATTTACAATAACTTTCAAAGGGATAAGTTTAGATAACCTTGAAAGTGAACAGAAGAGAGAGGACCGCAAGCATATACAACGACTGATCAGAATCTCAAAGAACCACAGAATTACTTCGCATCTTTTGCTTCTCTGACTATGAGTACTTGTCCCAACACAAAAGCATGGTTATGCAAACCCTCATAATGTAGAGCTTTCCTTTCTGTTGTCTCACCATTTTCTTCCAMTTCGCAAATCTCTTTCCCATATTCTTCCTATCCTATTAGTTCTTGAATGCACTAATCTTTTGGTTCCACTTGAAATCTGTGTGGACATCTTATATATGAGGACTACAGAAGCCAATATAGGACCCACATATGCACATCAGGGTCCTCATGGCAGCCAGTAGGGTCAGATTGCACCCTCAGTTCGTATGGTTCCACGTGACCTTTATCTCTCTTAATCCAGTCCATCTTCTCAATCAGTTCTACTTGCCTGCCACTTATCATTGCCACCCCCACGTGTTTACTAAAGCTGTTGAATATTTAGGCCCTGACCTTTTCAGAGGTCCCTTGTGATGTCCCTACCGCATGCTGCAACAAGAACCTCACTTCACTCCCTAAACCCTCCTCAATGTGCTGTATCACGTCTCTAGTATTGAACATAATGTTCATAGATCTTTGTTTTGACAGCAGAGAGCACATGAATTATAAGAAGTTGTCATGTTCTTGATTTCTTGTTGTACTGCGTTACTTCAAATYAAACGTTCTTAACATATTAATTATTCTCCACGCTTGACAAGATAGGCAGATATTCAAATGCATCTGCAGTTCCATTGTTAATGGCAAGAGAGGGTTCACTTTCAGAACTTTTTCTAACAGAAAGATCATCAAGGGTAAGATCCTTAACTAGCATCTAAATCTATGTGGACCTGGAAGTTCAAGTATTGATAACCAGCTAAAAGAAGCTGATCTTGAGCCTAATGGTGGATACTAGTTTTGGCCCCATTGTGTTTTCAAGACAATACCAATTAAGTTCATCAAGTAATAAGTATCCTTGCTGTCAGCAGACTTGGCATACAAGTGTTATTGGGTCATTGGGGAAGTTTGCCAACTTTGGGACAACTTGAATGTTTGTGACTTACTGAAATTGAAAAGCAAAAGATGCAAGTGTGGGGTGTGTCTGTTGTTTCATTTTTGCATTATATGGGGAAGTACAATAATGCATGGAGATGTAGTTGGTGTGCAGCGCCTTTGACAAGACTAACTGAAACACCACAGTCACAACATTCGCTTTCAAGGGACAAGGGCAGATGACAGAAAGAAAATAAGTTCTACCTTCTAAMGTCAAGTGTGAAAGCAAATTTCTTATCTCATTCCTGAGTAAATGACTAACCAAATGACATATTGATGGTGGGATGAAAGAGTTGATAAGAGGGTACTTTGTAAGACTTTGAAGGGAAATGGGACCTTGGGGATGAGGATACAAATTTCTAACCCCTTTGCTTCTTTAACACTTTTCACCCATGCCATGGGGAAACAAGGGAGGGAAGGGAGAAAACTTTGCTCTCTTATTAATGTAGGGAAAGAAGATCAGTTTAGATTACCTTTCCTCACATTCTAGTACATTTCGATGCACGTGGCACTTAATTTCTGAGGAAAGAAATAAAAGTTGTAAGATAAAATTTTAATTGAATGGACCTTAAAAAACACTTATTATATACAAATATGATCCTCGATCTAGTTCAGTGAATCAAATTTCTTGCCAGCTCTAGAGAAACAATGTAAGCAAATGGGGGTTTCTGCATTTCATACTACAAGAAGTCAGCCGCCTATCTAGGACTCGCGTCATGATTGATGAATTTGAAATGATCTTGGGCCAGCAGTCAACTGTTCTTGATCCGTATCCACATTTCTTGGGATTGAAATTCTAAGTCATAAAGAAGGATCGAAGTCCGCAGAGAAAAAGGCTGTGGCCGAACGGTCAAAGTTGAGATTTTTATATATAATATCCATGAAGACAACTGTCTTTTGGTTTCAACTTACTGGTATGGAAATTATTTTGATGTATTAGTTTCTCTTCACACCTCATATTTATATGCTGAAAAGATTAATTTAAATTTTTTTATTATAACATTACAGAAAGGAATTAAATATCAGATCTGATTTTCGAAGTTCATTTATCAAATATGTCAAGTATAATTAATTAAATAAATATACTTTTAAAACTACTTTCTTTAAAAAGAAAAAAAATAAGAAAATTCTGTTTTAAGAAGAATTTTCTAACATCATATACATATCAATTAGAGATTTACAGGAGATCGCTCTATCAATACGATGTAATTTTTACATCTCYTTCCTGTCATTCCCCACCCCCTCCGCTATTGTTTTTGAAAGGTCATCTAATGCCATTTGAGCAAGCAAACAAGAACTCCTTACGTTTCAAAGTAAATATTAATTTTTTAAATTATATTTAATGTCACCTTAATACAATCTTGATAAAGTATTTTGGCTAATAGGTATTTTTCATAATCTTCTCATCTTACTAGAAGTATGTACCACAATAATAATGACATTTGCATTGCTTTTAACAATTTTTTAAGTGATCTACATACCTATTTGATCATCAATTTATTTATATGAGAAATTTTATGATGGGTAAGTTTAATTTGATTAATAATTAATAATGAAAAGTCATGTAAAATAAAAAAATCAAATCACTTATAATATTTTATTTAATAAAAAAACACACATCAAAAAAACTTAATGAATTTCAAAAGTCTTAAAAAAATATTCTCTTCATTCAAATTAATGTTCAAGTCTAATTTGATACAGGTGTTTGGGGAAAATATATAATCAATATAAATTATTAAAAATATTAAAGTAAAATCAAGCGTGAAAGTTTAGATAAAAATATATTTATTTTAAAAATTAAATATTCATTTGAAACCATTGAAAATAGAAATATATTCTAACAAAGGAGTTTGAATTACGATTAATGGAAAATAAATAATAGTAAAAAGAAGAAGAAAAAGGCATAAWTATCTGTTTGATCSAGATTCCCGGAGTAACCTACRTAACTGCTTGCTTGAGTCTCCTTCCATAATCACCTGAACAATCAGCTCTACACACACAACACGCACTAAGGAGTGATGTCGTGCTTGGCTTCGTGCTGTGTTTCTCTTACATGCGGACTCTGTACATCAGTTGCATCAGGGATCAGTAAAAAGTCCGCCAGGCTTGGATATTGTGGCCTCTTTGGCACCTCCTTGATTGTTTCTTGGATCCTCCGCGAAGTCGCTGCTCCTCTTCTTAAGAAATTTCCTTGTAATTTCTTTAATTTCTTTGGCGTATCTTCGTTTCTCTGACATTTATTGCCAATTCCTATCTCGGTTGACTGTTTGGTAGTCGAACGTTGGAGTTGTATCATGAGTTCGAGTTTTTTGTGTCTTAAGCTGGGTCTGATAATTCCTTGCCCTACTATTATGTTTAACCTAATGCAGGTCAGATGTATTGATGAGGTATTGCCTGCCCGTTTTGTTTTTTTTTTTTTTGGGGTGATTTTGAGATTTCTTCTCAACTATTAGCAAGTTTCTCCTTTTATTGCTAGATTGGATGTCAAAGTAAGTTATGAGTTCTTCTTGTAGTAATTGCTTAGCTGCTTTAATTCTCCTTTTGGAAACTTATTMTGCCTGTGAATTGTGATGTATCCCKYGGTAAAATAGCTAAAGGATTGTTTTATTTGACTTTTACAGTACCWTTCTGAATTCAATAATTTATACAWAGTGAAACTTTTGATCCTCCTGTATTGAGGAACCAAGAATGTGCAAGCATGGGGAAGTTAGGATTTAGAAATATGACTGGGCGGAGTCCACTTTGGAGTTAAATTGTCGTGGCAAGGCAATTGAATTAGAAAGCCTATAACTTTGGGTGACCACACTTTTGGTTTTGAAGATATAAGATAAATTTGATGGACATGAAAATGGGTGTCCAGGAAGCACTTGGAATTTTGTTATGCCACTTAGGGATGTTTTTCTTAGTGGTTTTAGATGGTAAATTTGCAGAAGATACCAAAACTAATTGTATTCCCAAAGGCTAGAATTGCAAGAAATGGGTTATACTATTTTCATCTAAATTTCCATTGTAGATCCTTGGAATTACTAGTAAAATCTCTCGCTGTTTCATTGAATTTTGGAGTTTTGATGATAGCAAACAGAGTTCCAATAACACTGTATGCGTAACTTATGAGCTACTACTTGAACRGAAACTSGTCCTGGAAACATGATTAAGCAAATGATTTATATTATAGTTGTGTGTCTGTCCTTGCTATGTCTGGACACATGATTCATTTTTGAAAGAACAAGAATCCTTCTATAAACTTAATAGTTCTATCGGAATAACAATATCTCACGATCTAGTCTCTAGTAATTAGAATCTTAATTTTGTTACTACTTCTTAAATGGGGTCTGCATCATGTTAGTTGGCGTATCTTATTGTGAAACAAAGAAGAAGAAATGAACTTAAACTATAACTTTTTGGACTGGAATTCCCGTCTAAACTATGTCAGAGTGCAGAATAATTCAGCTCCAATATCTGTACTGTGGATAATCTGTCACTGCAAATTGAAAGARCAATGGCATCAATCTGCTTCTGGAGACAAGGAGACAACCTAMAAATTATGGTTTCATCTTGYGTTTCAATTTTGAGCCTTATTATGTTAGTTAACAATAACCTTCATATTTCTAGTATTATCCTTTAGTGAAGCACATTTCCAAGGTCCGGAAGGCAATTTAATAAATTTTCTGTATACTTTAATTCATTTTAATTAGGATGGACATAAGTGGGTTAAACATTCTTTCCATTGTCTCAATCAGGTAGGGTGGAAATGATAAATTCCAAATGTTCTTGTGAATGGAAAGAAAGATGCCAGTCACAACTATTTCTTGTTATTTCTATTTTGAACAAACTTATTAGATTAGTCTCCTGTGATATGTTTGTTTGTGAAAGTTAATTAATCCACTGCTTTTTTTTTTAATATAATTCTCCCCTCCATGATATCAGAAAGTTTAAGTTAATGCTGGTCATTTGTAGGACTTATAGCAGCTTTAGAAAGCTTATTTTGTACAAACCTGTTGAGTTTCTCCAAACCTCTACATATAATTGAATTGGGGCCCGTCTCCTTTTTAGAAAGCTTATTTTGTACAAACCTATTAGAGTTTTTTTTTTTTTAAAATTACCATTGTTTTTTAATGTGAAGATGATGTTTATGTAACTATTGTGGTAAACAAAAATTAATTTCTAAAGGAAACAATTTGGCTTTCTTTCGTATTTATGTATCGTGCCTTGACCATAATGCATTTGCATGGATTTTCTTTCTTAATTACTTGACAATTATAATGTGGTGTGGCTCAAATATGTAGGGATAAATACTTCGCATGATGAGCCAAAAGAATGGTATCAAGTACAAGCAGTTCTTCGTGTCAGCTTGGGAAATTTTTTGTTTTTTGGAATTCTTGCCCTTATAATGATTGGTATTAAGGATCAAAACGACAGACGTGATTCGTGGCATCATGGTGGATGGATTGCAAAGATGATCATTTGGGCTTTACTCATCGTCTTGATGTTTTTCCTCCCAAATGTTATTATAACAATTTATGGTGAGTTTTAAACTCATGAATGGAGGTCTAATTTCTACTCCTCTGTTTCAAAATGAATTACTTCATGTCTTTTCTGGGATGCTTCAATATGAATATCCACTTTTCGAAAGTAAACACTCACTTGAAATGAGAAGTATGTAGAATGTTGCTTACAAATGAGGCCCATAATACCTCACTAAAGGTAAGGTGAGAAAATGTTAGACAGTCCAATGATCATTCATTTTGAAGCCAAGAAAGTGTACGTTATGGAGTATCTTTGAAGTTCTGATCTTTTGCATGTTCAATTAAGCGGAACGGTTTTCTGTTTCTGGAACTTATATTTTAAGTGTCAAATCTTTTCATAACTTCTATGAAGTTTTCTTGTGCAGATGCTTTTTGTTGTTATCTTGTTGATAAAAGAAATTTCATATCTACGAACTCATTTAMGGGTCTCCTATGACAATTTTTAGGCATAATGGCCTATTTTAGGTCCTAACATTCTTCATTGCATCCTAGGTAGCTCTCCACCAGTCAGTCATGCATTGGCATCTAAGATATATGAAGTAAATATGATAAAATATTTCAAAGTGCTATCCTCATTGGAGTTTCATGAATCACTGTGGATATTATCACAGTTATCAACGTGGTATTATCGTCAAAGAACTTCAAATTRGGAAAATATCATCTTACAGCATTTGTTAATATGACTTGTTTGTTGTCCTATATTCAGTTCAAGCACCAATTACGGTTCTTCATGTATAGAAAATGTACATGCAATGTTAAGATTCTGTCGTAKATTCAATTTGATTAGAGTTGGATTCTTCTTTCAAGAAAGGAGTATGTCAAATGACTGTTGGAAACTAAATATTTTTGCAGGATATCTTTCAATATTTGGGGCTGGATTTTTCTTATTAGTTCAAGTAATAATATTATTAGACGCTACACATTCATGGAATGACGCATGGGTTGCTAAAGATGAGCAGAAGTGGTTGGTTTAAGTTCCTATGACCTGTTCTTTTATTCTCCCCAAGATCGCAATTGATTCTGATACTTATAACCGTGTTTTGCAGGTATATCGCTTTACTTGTTATATCTGTAGTGTGCTATCTTGGAGCTTATGCACTGTCAGGGATTCTGTTTATCTGGTTCAATCCTTCTGGTCATGATTGTGGTCTTAATGTCTTCTTCATCGTCATGACTATGATTCTTGCATTTGCATTTGCTGTTATTGCATTACACCCAAAGGTAAAGTTCTRACTCTTGGTGTTTTATCGCATTAGATTTATTTGTTACTGAACYTTTTCTTCTCTTCTCCATTTAGTTTACATTTTCAACATGCTATTTCTGTACTCAATTCAGAGAAAGAAGGACCTTTGGGGCCGTTTTCAAATTTTCTATGTTGTAGCTCTTGACTTGGTGATTGTGCTTATGGGCAGGTAAATGGAAGCCTCTTGCCTGCTTCAGTGATATCAGTGTATTGTGCTTATGTGTGTTATACTGGTCTCTCTAGTGAACCTCGAGATTATGTCTGCAATGGTCTCCATAAACAAGCAAAAGCAGTATCTATCAGCACTCTTGTTCTTGGGTTACTTACAACTGTTTTGTCGGTCCTATACTCTGCACTTCGGGCTGGATCATCTACTACCTTTCTATCCCCACCTTCTTCACCCAGAGCAGGTACCAAGACTAAGCAAAATTAACTGCTGTTTAATTTCATCTAATAAGGCGGAGAGAGAATTTTAACTAATTTGTGTCTTTTGTTAWAGTTTCAAACCATGTTAAAAAAGATATGTTGCAGTGAAAATCCATGAAGTATTCTCATGTAGGATATGTGATAGACTAGTTTGTCTATACCAGTGTTTAAGAAGAATCCATGGTACACTACTGGTAATCTGTCACAATTTTAAATTTACCATAAATATGATTTTTTTTGGGAGGAAATAAATATGATATCTTTATGTTTATAAATTTTTATAACTATCTGAAGTAACAGAACTATTCCTGGTAGTTAGTGGAACAGTTGACCAAGTTGCTACCTTTTCTTTATACTTCGATGCAGATAAGATTAGTGGTTTGTGACTGCTTTTGCCAAAATTTACATATAAATAACCTGCTACGGTGAGTTTGTTGAATGACTAGACTAGGTGAGAATCGCCCGTTGCCTGCATCTTAGTGTTATGTGGTCGATGCTCGGACCCAAGGCCATCATCTGATACCCTGATTAAACATTGTCTGTGAAACATCACACCATTTGTTCTCAAGGTCATTTGTCAGCAAATGTTATCTCCATATTATACCATGTTTTGGTAGATCTTTGTAGGTTTTTAATGCTCATGTCCTCTCTCCAAATGATGTGTCAAAGTTTGTAAAACATCTAACGAAAATTTAGACTGCAACTAGTTTCTCTTATCGAGTTGGATGTCTTAGGAGTAATTTGTCTTGCTATGCTAAGACCTGACCTATCACGCCATTGACCATTCGTAACAACTTTCTTTTTCCAGGTGATAGGAAACCTCTTCTTGACTCAGAAGATGTTGAAACTGGAAAAGATAAGAAAAAAGACTCTGAACCACGGCCAGTCAGTTACTCATATTCCTTCTTCCATCTGATATTTGCTCTAGCTAGCATGTACTCAGCTATGCTCCTCACTGGATGGACCAGCAGTTCTGAGAGCTCTGATCTTATAGATGTTGGTTGGACATCTGTTTGGGTTCGCATTGTCACAGAATGGGTCACTGCTGGTCTTTATGTCTGGTCCCTCATTGCTCCTGTGATCTTCCCTGATCGCGAATTCTACTGAATCTCATGCATACTGGATTCTGGGTTTCTTCTGGTTGTAAGGTTTGTTAGATTTGACACCTTGTAAATTGCATCTCAACTGTGATCTTAACCTTTATATGCCAAAATCTTGTATATGTTCTACTTATGACAGATGGAAAATGAAGTCAACCTTGGTGTCCCTTGTCACATAAGATCTTGGGGAAGATTTTATCAAGTTGTTTGATATGCTTTGTATGTTAGCATTTTATGAGATTAATATCATACTATCTTGTGAATTGACCTTATAACTAATCAAATTATTTGATAATACACTCCCAATTATTCAATTAATTATCATTGTAATTTAGTGCTCGAATGCATGCCCTGAGTTCYAAGTTTGAACTYTCATTAAGTAATTCATTAGAAAGATGTGATCATTGAAGTAGCAACTTAATTATGCTTAACTCGTCGTGTAACAAGGCTTTCTTTTTACTTTTATGATAATTTACGATTAAATTTGTATTTTAAAAATTTGCGAGTTAACTACTTAAATATTAAATTATTATTTAAATGATGATGAATAAATTAGTATAAAAATTAAAAATTTATCAAAAAAGCCAAAAAAAAGGGAATTACCAGATATTTTACCCCAGATGGGGTAAAACTGAAAGCATAATTTATCTTGGAAGGGTTTTTGGAAAATTCAAATATTTAGGGAAAAGGGGAAAAATGAAAATTCGAGCACCTCATGCGTCATAGACGCGAGATGCATAAATTTTTTTAATTTAAAAAAAAACAAGGAATAAGGAAAACGGGAATATAGCAAGTAGGGTGTAAGCAACGTAAAACGAGTAGAAGACTGATAACGTGCGCGTCCTCTTGAACGCTTTCGCTAGCATGCGCACCTCCCCAGCTCCACCCCATTTTATCCGACCGGAAAAGTAAAAAAGGCAGCGCAACTCCGTTCTCCATTTCCTCCACCCATTTTCACTAACATGCGCCATCACCTCCTCTCCACCACCATAACTATGGCTGCTTCCTCCTCCTCTTCCTCCGCCCAATCGCCCTCCAAACCCCTCAAAAAGCCAACCGGCACCACCACCTCATTCAATCCCCAAAATTGCCCCTCCGCCAACTCACTCTGCAAGCACTCCCCCTCTGCCACCCTTGACCTCCTCATATTAATCCTGGTTCTCTTTTCTGGGACCTTCCTCATATCCTCCTACTTCTCCTACATCTTCAACTCCCTCTCTCTTCTCCTCCCTTCTATCTCTTTCGCATCCGTTCTCTCTCTTTTCTACTCTCATCTGCAAACGCAGCCTATTTTTTATACATCTCTGGTGTTTTCATTGGTCTTTGTGTTGATCTTTTTCGAGATCTGCTGCGGACGCAGATCGCGGAAATGCGGCAAAGTTGGCTGTAAAGGACTGAAGAAGGCTATGGAATTTGATTTGCAGTTGCAGGGTGAGGAGTGTTTCAAATTGGGGAAGACTAACAAGGCTGTTAAGGAGATTGACGAGTTGCCTTGGAAAGGTGGCACCGAGTGTAACCCGGACTACGAGTGTTTACGTGCTGAATTGAGGAAAATGGCGCCCCCTAACGGCCGAGCTGTACTGCTTTTCCGAGCAAAATGTGGGTGCCCTACCGCTAAACTTGAAGGCTGGGGCCCTAGACGTGGCCGTCGTCACAAAAAGTGAGCTTGTTGTTTCTTATCATTTATTCTGGAGCTGTTGATTCGGCTTTTATGTTAAAAGCTGAACTAAATTGGACATGATTTTGCTGTATATTGGTTTTTATTTGTTGATCTTGTTGTCCCTATACATGGAGAAGTCCATAAAGTTCATGGATTTGAACGATCAGGGAGGAGATAATTTGGAACTTGAATTTAGTAATTTTTTAGATCTTATGTTAAGTGATTAGAATTTCATGTTCAGGTTTTGTTTGAGGTTTGACTGAATGCATCTGTTTGCTAGTAATTTGTCGTATGGATCAGTTCTGCTGACAGTAGAACATACAGTATGGTTGTTGTTCTTTGACATGTTATGAAGTTGAAATGCTATATTTGTTTCTAGTTACTTGAAAAAATACCCTAAAAACTAGCCTTGATTTTGGGAATCTTTATCAAAAGCTGTTATCTTATTGATGTTTGGGACTGTGAGAGATCTTCTGTGATTGATAAGAGGAACATTGGATTCTCGAGTAAAAGTAAAAATTTATTCACATGCCCTTTTTGTTCTTTTCTGGGGGGTTGGTGATGTGAAATCAACAATGCCATCTAATTCATTGAAAGGTTAGACAAAGCACACAAGAGTATGATTGACAGGGCAATGCAAGGTAATGTGATCTCCAAGTATCTGCTCGCTGAGAAAGAATAAGAAAGAGGAGAATGTGCTTAGTAGTTGTTGATATATCGATACTTGATTTTGCTACAGCAGGAAAGAATGCATTTTGTGCTGTCGGAGACATATTTCTCAGCACATAAATTAATTTGGTAAACTTGTGTATCAAAAAGAGAACTGAAAAGAAAAAAGTTGGTAAATTGTTCATGTGTACATTGTCTTTGAGGCTGTTGACCAAAATATATGTGCAGTAATTTGGTTGSATTCTTGAACATACATGTTGAGAATAGATTTGGYAGTACCATAGATGCTAGTTAAATCATTTTTTGGTTTCATGTTGTTCATAACAGATTAATCTAATTAACTTATCTAATAACGCATTGGAAAACCGGGTTACAGTCATGTTATTGAGGATGAAAACTTGAAAATAAGAATGAGATTTTTTTCATAMTTGTTTTATTCTTTAACGTGACAGAGTTCCCTTTTCCCTAAAAGAAAGAGAAGGTGATTAAAACATTTTGTTTTTATGTACTTGTTGTGACATCCCATGTAAGACAATGAATGGAGAAAAAAACATAGCTTGGTTTTTCTTTTGTCCGTAAGAGGATGCATGATCAATTAGGTAACATTACAGATATTGGCAATTGGAGAAGGGACAAAAGGTAATTTGCCTTAAGAAGTTGGCCAGTGATCGTGCCAGAAATATCTTTTTAGTGTCCATTTTTACCCTTGTTCGATAATTCTCATATCTTTGTACATCTAAAGAATAGATCGAAGATCTGACTGAGAACCAGGTTCTCTTTCTGCCTACCCAAATCACTCAAATCACTTATCACTAAGATCAAGGAAACGTTATAACCATCAGATCCGGACCAATTGAAGTGGCATCTATTCTATAGGCAACCGTCATCATGCAACTAGAATTACCTTGTGAATTCCCATTCTCAAATTACAGATCAGAAAGCAACCATCTTGACGATGATGAAAGCATGTAAAATATTGAATCACGTAAGTTCAAAAGATTGAATTATGTAAGCATGTAATAGTCAGGACACCAAATCTAAGTTATGGATCTTGCTTTCAGCATTGGAGATGAGAAGTGGAGATTTCTGTACTCTTGTGGATATAAATATCARAGGTTTGAAACTGAAAGATTTCTTCAACTTCAAAAGTAAAATATTTTGACATTATGGTGGTCTGTGATGTAGCTGTATTTGGTTTTGCCACTCATTGCTAAGGAAGATGGATTCTCGAAACATGTCTTTGTAGCTTTGACATTGATGAAAATAATAGGACATCCAAAGAATAATTTCTCTGACAGCATCACCAAACTTCTACTAGATCCGCAAAAATGGTTTTGAAATCCATCACTAGTGACTAGTGAGGCTACCGAAACACCTATTTTGTATATGTACTCTGGACCTATGAGTTCCTTTGAGATTGCCAAGTCCAAATTCTAGCCAGATCCTAGACTTAGATTTTGAATAATTTATAGATCAGCATAAACTGTTTAACTATTTGCTATTAAAGAGATTTTACCAACGTATATTGTACTTAAAAAATCCTTGGTAGTGTTACTTTTAGTAGTTTTGTCTCTTTAAGGTTTATAATTTTGAAGTCATATGGCTGCTACTTATACTTTTCTCTCAGTGGTAGACCTTAGATGTATAGAGGCATGTTAAGTTCTTATCTTTTCTGAGGTTCATCACTCTAAAAGCTGACAATTCTGTTACTTTTGAAAATTTGTCCTTCTCCACAGGATATCAGTTCAACTTGTCCTTTGATAACTAGCTGGTTAACTGATTTCCTTGACCCTCATAGCTTTTGAAGAAAATCTATGAATTATTATTACATATCCCTTGCAGCAAAAACAGTTTGCAAAGCTCCCCCCTCCCCAACAAAAATAGGATCTTGCTCAGGTAGCCTTTAGGTGATTTTGCAGCTTTTCCCTGTATTCACGTAAAGAGGCATTTTTCATGCATCAACTTCATGAACTTCCAGGTCATAACAAAATATGCTTTCAACTTGTGAGATTACAAGTTAATGATGGATTTTGAAGTTATTCTTTTGAAGTGCAAGCTTATAGACATCTTTKTGAGGAGAGTTAATGGGAGACGAACACTTAGCCAACTACTTGGGCCTCAGCTGATTCTGTAATTTGTCTATCATAAAATATCAGTAGATGAAAACTTTAGGTTTTCTGCATAAGTGGTTGCAATACTTTTCAGTTACTTGAGTAGTTTAGTCTACTTGGTGCATATTAGATCAATCTTGCTCCTTTTTGTTTCTTTTTATCCTTTAGAAATGAAAGGGAGTGGCATTGATACGAGGTGGTTTGGCTAATTGGAAATGGTTGGGAGATGCACTGGAAATAAAGGATAAGCAAGTAAACAATGTGCCTATATAGTTTTATCCCCCTTTTCCCAAAGTRTGACAGGGAAAAGGTTTCTGGGTTAACATGCTTGTTTTCACAAGAAAAATGATTCTAAATCTCATATTGATGCATCACAAATTGTTTTGTAGCTGAAGAGTCTAGGCATACTGGCCAAATAATTTATATATTTGGTTTCTGTCTCTCAATTTGATGTCTCAGCTTCTGTCCTCTGGGTGACTTTTGGAAGAACAGAACTAAGACTGCCAGCTTGTGCAATTTTGTTGTTTTTATATATTACATTCATTTTGGCCTTTCCATTATTTCAGTGTTTTGCTTWGTCTTGCCTTATTGTGGTGCTTATATAGCTTTTGACTGCTGTCTATAATACCTGACGGAGCTTCATATTTCTCTTTTCTCAATGCTGATTTTGCAGGAGCCTGGCTCTCTATGGTGGAGGTGATCATCGCTGACTGCTTGAGATGGCTGTGTACTTTGGGTCTCATCAACATATTTTTGTTGCACRGTCTTATTTCCTGTTTCAGACAAACTCARTATGGAAGACAACCATCTAGTTGAGGACTATTCTTTAGTTCTATGACCCAATGACACAGCTTGAACTTGTCAATGATGACATTAAAGTCTTTTCTGGAAAGTATACCAAATAGAATGCTAATAAATAATACAAATCATTAAGTTGATGGTATTATGATTTCAGCTTCCCTGCCTTGCACAGTGAATCGGTAGCATTCTGTAATCTGGAATCATACCATTGATGAGATATTTTCATAGTACTGAACAAGATGGCCAGAAGCATTTTCTGAAATGGTTAGCCAAATTGAGAATTCTTATGGCTTTTGTTCTGCAAGACCTTTCTGGATATATAAATCTGTTAGAACCTTACTGCCATGGCCATTCARCTACCATATCGATCAGYTGGTTGGGGTTAATACAAATATACACTCTTTCAAATGCAGTATGCATAACAATTTGCTCGAATTGTTCATGATCACACAAGCACAGTCATCCCAAGCAGGAGCCAGTCGTGTGTTTAGATAATAATTGGGTATAGTCGTTCATAAATCGTAAGTTTCCCAGTACATTAGAAGCCTCCTTGGTTGTTTCCAAATCTGGAACCTTGTTTATGTTGTGTGGACGAGCTCATGTAGTTGATAATATGTATCACGATTTAASAGATACAATTCAGAGTCARGAATAAAATTTAAGTTTTGTAGARATAAATAAGAGGATATAATTCAAAATGAGGGAATATAGACCAAACTGAATTCAAAACCTCGACGAGTATGTTTCGAACTGAATTTAAAGTCTTCATGAATAAAAATTAGGCTCTATAAAAATAATTTAAGTCGAATTTAAAAATAGCCCACGCTAGGTGCGCAAAGGCTTACTCTTATTGAGTCTACTTCAAAGCTCTTTTGAGCAGGACCTTGCTTAACGACCGGCCAAGTGGTTAGGTTCATTAGGGCATTGGTTTAGGTAATGTTGCTGTAGTTCATCATCTTTCCATTCTCTCCAATTGTTGCTTATAACACTAGAAACCCTTGTCCCCTCGGAACAACTCTCATTTCTCATGTTATCGTCTCATGAACGTTGCTTTCAGACGCAAGTCACCCCATCGGTTGCAGACCTTTTTCTCTTCAATTATCCAACAAAACCCCAGATGTCTCTCCTCGACAGCCCCACAAAAGGCTCCTCTAAAAACTCCTTTAAGCTTTGTCCCGAACCCGATAGACCCAAAGNTTATCGTCTCATGAACGTTGCTTTCAGACGCAAGTCACCCCATCGGTTGCAGACCTTTTTCTCTTCAATTATCCAACAAAACCCCAGATGTCTCTTCTCGACAGCCCCACAAACGGCTCCTCTAAAAACCCCTTTAAGCTTTGTCCCGAGCCCGATAGACCCAAAGAAATCAAAACCCGATTACGAACTCGCGATCGTCTCTGCCTTGAAACATTGTGCCTCCCAGTTGTGCATTTTTCAAGGGCAAGAATTCCATTGTCTTGCAATAAAATCAGGTCTTCACTCCAACATTTTTGTTCAGAATAGTTTGATTAGCTTTTACGTAAAATGTGGCTTGATTTCTAATGCAAAAGAAATATTTGATGAAGCTGAAAAGCTTGACTGTGTTTCTTGCAACATTATGATCTCTGGGTATGTGAAATCAGGTTATCTGAACGATGCTCGTGAGTTGTTCGACAAAATGCCTGCTAAAAACTGTGTTTCTTACACAACTATGATAATAGGGTTYGCTCGGGACGGGCTCGGTGGAGAAGCCATTTCGGTTTTTTATGACATGATTTGTTCAGGGGTGTTGCCAAATSAGGTGACTATGGCGAGCGTGATGTCTACCTATTTGCATGTTTATGGTGCAAGGGTTGATGTGGGGAGAATGTTTCATGGGTTCGTTTTGAAAGTTGGACTTCATGTATCTGTTCTTGTTTCGACAAACCTGATCCACATGTATTCCSTAGGTTCATGTTTGAGGGATGCAGGGATGTTGTTCAGTGAGATGCCTGAYAGAAATGTAGTTACATGGAATGTGATGTTGCATGGTTATGCAAAAGCAGGGTTGCTTGATTTGGCCAGGGAGTTATTTGAGAGGATTGACGATAAAGACGTGATTTCTTGGGGTACAATAATTGATGGTTATCTACAGGTTGGAAGGCTGAATGAAGCTTTGACATTGTATTGCCAAATGCTTCATACAGGACTGAGCCCTAACGATGTGATGATTGTGGACATAATGTCAGCTTGTGGACAAGCTATGGCTTTTAAGGAGGGTCAGCAGCTCCATGCCCTTGCGCTGAAGAAGGGTTTTGATAGTTATGATGTCATACAGGCAACGATGATTCACTTTTATGCTGCTTGTAGGGAAGTTAATCTTGCTTGTTCGCTGTTTGAACTCAGTAGCAAGGAACATCTGGCAAATTGGAATGCCCTCATCGCAGGACTAATCYGAAATGGGATGATTGATGAAGCTAGGGCTTTATTCAATGAGATGCCAGYGAAAGATGTTTTCTCATGGAGTTCAATGATTTCTGGTTATTCGCAAAAGGAACAGCCTGAATTAGCTTTGGAGCTTTTTCATACAATGGTGACTAATGGTTTCAAACCAAATGAGGTTACAATGGTTAGTGTCCTTTCTGCAATTGCTACTTTAGGTCGCTTAGATGAAGCAAGACAGGCTCATGAATATATATGCAATAACTCCATTCCGTTAAATGACAACTTGAGTGCAGCAGTAATTGACATGTATGCCAAATGCGGGAGCATCAGCAGTGCCTTAGAGGTGTTTAATCAAATTCAAGATAAGGCGACTGATGTCTCACCATGGAATGCTATGATCTGTGGGTCAGCAATGCACGGGCATGCGGAATTGGCTCTCAGAATTTTTTCCAATTTGCAGAGACGGAATATTAAGCTTAATTCTATCACACTTATTGGAGTCTTAAGCGCATGCTGCCATGCAGGGTTGGTGGAAGCAGGAGAGCAACATTTTAAGAGTATGAAAAGTTTGTACAATCTAGAGCCTAACATCAAGCACTATGGTTGTATGGTTGATCTTCTAGGTAGAGCTGGAAGATTGAGAGAAGCAGAAGAACTCATAAYGACCATGCCCGTGGAAGCAGACGTCGTGATATGGGGTGCCTTGCTGGCAGCATCTAAAACACATGGCAATACGGAAATAGGAGAAAGAGCTGCACYGAATTTGGCAAGATTGGAGCCTTCTCATGGTCCAAGTAGGGTTCTCCTGTCCAGCATTTATGCTGAAGCAAAAAGGTGGGGTGATGCATTTCATGTTAGGCAAGTAATGCACGACCAAGGATTGACGAGGTCACCTGCATATAGCGAGATCATCTGATGCAGTAACCAGCTTTTGATTAACTTCTAGGTATAGGTTTATCTTAACCAATTTTCTGTAGATGACATATAAGCAATGAAATAATAGAATTTAACATGTAAAAGCTCTTCACTTCCCTCAAGACTCAAGTCATCTACGATGTACCACTTGAATAATGATGTGTCTCTAGTTGCAAGGAAAACTTTGATCCCTGTGTATACGTCAAAAAGGAAAACCTCGTAAGCTTCAGAAATGATGTTAGCTATCTTTTTCAGTGAATTATGATCACAGGTTAAAGGTCACAATATACAGGGAAATCTGATCAGTTCTAAAGCGATGTAATGTTTCCTCAAGGAGYCTAAAAATATCAAAACTTCAGTCTGCACAAGGTCAACAACCTGAACGCTACGGGTAAGTCTATACTAGAGTCGACATTCAATGTCCTACAAACTAATCAATGAAGATCTGGAAAACCTATAAGTCAGTATCTAATATCAGATCAGCTGCTGTTCCCATTGTGCCAACACCACCTAGGCTCAGCAAAGCAAGAGCAAGATTTTCCTCATTCCACTGTCTCAGGCCTTTACTCAGCCTTTTCAACAATTTTACATCCATCTCCATAACCCACGTGGGAGAGCAATCCACCATCAGACTAAAAAGGCCCAAGACATAAGCACGCCATGTGACCAGRTCACAGCCAAGTGATGTTTTGCCATCAAGAACACTAGCTACAAAATCCATGTGACAGCCAAGTACATTTGGACGTCGCTTTGATACCGATGAGGATGAGTCCATACCCCATGCATATGCCCCGCAGAACATCACAAAATATGCTAGWGCATATCCCCTGAGCATAGGTACCACCATATAGTTGTCGCCTTTTTGCTCTGATTGATGAACTGACAAAAACCAAGAAGGCAAAGTTTCTTTTATCAATGACCTGACCATACCCCAACCACCGGTTAACCATACTAATGAAGCCCCCAAAGAAGCTGCTAGTTTCACCCTAGTCATTGTCGTAGCAAGTGAAACATGTCCATACTTGCCATTTTTTGAATTCTTCAGCTTCTCCAATCGTTCTCTAGGCCTGGTACATGCTATGTCTCTCACAGATTGCATCAGTACGGAAAGAATTTCGTCTCTCAGGAACATGATATCTCTGATTGATCTGTAAACACGTAGATATAGAATCCCTGGGGCAACTGCAGAAATTCCACCATTAAAATGAGATCCAAATCCATGGCCAAAAAGCGATCCAACACCACCAGTGCTCGTGATTGAGGTTGTATTCAAACCAAGAGTTGCAGCAAAACAGCTCTTTAGTAGCTGAACAACTGCATCCTTGTTATGTAGGAAGACAGTACGTGAGGCAGAAAAAACAAGGAAGTCACTCCACCGCTTTGCCTTTTGGGTCCATAAAGAAGCCACAATTGCCATGCATGGCCAAGGACAACCTGCTGCAAGGGACTCCAAGGCTGGACCTGCCAGATTGAGAAATCTTTGCGAGGCTGTATCAAGTTTATAGGTTATCGTGAGGCTAACAAATGCAGCCAGAGGCAGTGGAAGTGTAGATGGAGAGCTTCCCCCTACAAAAGTATGTACCAAATGGTCANACTACATGGGGAAGACCTAGGTTTAAGCATTAGGAAAAGAAATTACAGTATCAGAAGAATTTATCAGCTTTTTGGGAATTTAGTTTACTGTAGAAACCTCGAATCCGCGTTTGGAGGATATTAAAAGTTTATGTTTCACGATTATAAGAAAGAGAAGGCGAAAAAAAGAAAGAAAAATAAAAAGAAAGGAAGGAGACATAAAGCTACAATCTAGACCTAAATGACGAGACTGAACTCGACCATGACCAGCAAAAGATATCTGGAGCAGAAGAGAGACTAACAGAATATTGGTGCATATTAACTTCTATAGTAATAACTTGTATTTTCAAACTTCTTATGTTGGCCACATCTCAAAAGAGCCCCTGATATGTAACACATTAAGACAGTGGCTGGATTGAAATGAATCATGGACATCTATAATTTAAACCTTGGATGAGGAGAGAGATTGTAATGTGTGAATGCATGTACATAGAGGTACCCTAYGTACTTTAAATTTTGGGTATGAAAACAAACCTGCAGCYAGACTTGGGATATCAACACCAGTGGCAGCCAAAATTTTCTTTATATGTTCCTCAACATGAACGAGATTTGCAGCTGGACTAGGCCAATCAGTTCCATTCATAAAAACTGGTTTCCAGATGCCACGAGTCACTTCAGCTGAGAAGTAACTTACGATGGTTGCCAAGGATGCAGGAAGATAATCAGCCAAGTCTTTCAGCCCTGTAATATAATTCGGATTAAYGAAGYAAAAAGAAAAGTCACTCGAGAAGGATATCKGAAGGAAAGGTGAAAACATTTTTCTAAAATTTCAATTTGAAGAATAAGTTCTTCAGTTTGGTTCTTTTTTCAATTCTGAGATGTTTGTGTGTATTTGTCTGTGTTTGTTTTAGAGATTGATTTCTCTCAAGGATAATGCTCCAAAACTCATTTTTAACTTCACAAGGCAAATCACTAATTTTAAGGATATCTAAGATTCTTCTTTCTTTAAACAGGCCAATGCCACCAATCAATGCAGGCCAAGAAAAACTATCCAGAAACTATTGGTAACTACTAACTAATCCAAAGATGAATCAACAATAGAAACTGAAGACATGACATCAACTAACCAGTACAAAGCTCACGAGGGGACAGTCTTCCATGGGCACAAGCTGTTAGAGCAGCATCAACCACGAAAGGAACAGCTTCAAGGATATCCCAAGCAGGTAATGTAGGCCTTGGAAAAGCATCTTCATTGCCAGGTCCCGAGGAACTACTACTTCCAGATGCTATAGAAGTTACAGATTGGCTTCCTCTATTYACTTTTCTAAACATCATGGTGAGTAGTGTATCAACTGTTTGATGGACAGGGGTCCCATGAACAAGGCCAGAGAGTGTTGAAGCTATACAAGCCAAATGCTGCCTATACCATACTTTAAGTTTTGGAAAAGAGTCAACAAAGATGGGGTTAGGGTTAGAAGCACTTGCAACAGCTGCAAGTCTCCTTCTATTTGGATCTTTGAGCAAGTTTCCAGAAGATAGTAGGAGGGAATTACGCACTAACAAGAGGAACTCAGGGGTCAACTGCGAACCTACTGGTGGTACATCCCCTACTCGATATTCAAGGGGAGGATGATTAAACCTCCACAACTTCAGAAGAAGAGCAAATGCATTTGAAAACACAACATGGGCAGATATTTCCTCTCCTGTCGTAAGGGTCCATGAGATATTAGGAAAACATGACCCAAATACTTCACAGATCGTCATCAGTGAACAAGCCAGTAGTGGAACCTGACAATAGAACATTATTAGTACATATCTCATGGTTATAGTTACCATAAGCTTTTAGATAACAGTTAATTACAACTCACTGGATATAATATCATCTATAGATCTGAGACCTTTTGAACTAATGAAGCAAATGTCTGAAAGAGGCAAATTGAACTCATTGTTTAAGAGCAAAAGACACACTATCAGGATTATCTAGACCATCTAAATAACCATATTCTTTCTCTATTCTCGTCTACTTTTTATTTTCAACCTTTTGTCTTTTATGGAGGTTGAGATTTGGGAGGGAACTCACAACCATCCACCTSACTACATGGGGAAGACCTAGGTTTAAGCATTAGGAAAAGAAATTACAGTATCAGAAGAATTTATCAGCTTTTTGGGAATTTAGTTTACTGTAGAAATTATCACATCTGTCTGTGAGAGAGAGAGAGAGAGAGAGAGAGCGGGAGAACAGATTAGTAAAATAAGGACATACCAAGCCATGTAAGGAGAAAATCTGGACACAATCAACAGGTGCAATTCCAACAAGCAAGATATTCAACATTGGAGCATAACTTATCAAATGGCTGTCACTGCCAGAGTAGTCAGCAGGAGCTGGTGGAGACAACAATCTGGTAATAAAGTAAACAGTATGCTCCTGCCCAATCATGAGCAAGAGGATGTCAGAAAATCTAGATGGTTTTGCTATCAAGGTGCAAAGTGTATTCTATAATGAAAATACATTGTATTACATATTTACAAGCTTTATGATGTTTTTCTCTTTCTTTCTGTAGTTGAGACTGTTTCTCGACTGTTTACCTGGATACTCCAACCTCGCATTAGGGAAGCCCCACAAAGAATACTAGCAGCAGCTATCTTCTCATCATCAGATCCTTTAATTGCTATCTCAAAGATCTTCTCTAGCTCTGTTAKGCTTCCATCAAATCCATGAGCTTAAAAGTTCAGTTGCTTTACACTTGCTAAATCAATAAAAAAGAGTAGCATCTGATATACGTGGRTTCAGCAAAGAAAAAAGGTAACTGAAGGCCYGGCCATGGTAAAGCAAGACACAATTGAGTCCAAGAGTTATATATGTGATTGCTTTTGTGGAATATTTGCCAATACCAACAAATATATACCCTTACAAGTCTCCWAGGACCTCATTCCTTTCTCTTGTTAATTTTTCTTTTGTCATCTCAGATCATACTGATGCACGCCTTTTGCCAAATAGTGGACCAGAGATGTAGTCTCATGCTCAGCTAGATAACTTGGATGGAAGCTTGGTTTTATCAAAATTGACAGAACTAAAGCAGTATATCAGGAATMTCGTSCATACCTAGAAGCAGGAGAGGAAACTAAAGCATTCGTCAATGCTGGAGTTAGTGGCGCGCCCTTCATAAATGATGACCAAGRAGGTACTTGAGTTGGAACAGGGTGAGGCAATTGATTGARGCTTCCATTCACATAGCCGGGCCAGAAATAAGCAGATGTGTCCAATAGATTCCTCACAATGCAAGACTCAACWATTAAATGGCGCAGGTTTCCAGCTACACAAAGAAGAGATAAATTGAATTAACTAAGCAGCTAAAATAAGAACACTCTTCAGCTTCTAGTTCAGTTACGAATTCAGGACAGTTCACATGCAAGTGCACCAAATACATACAACTAGCTAAACCATGCTGGTCAAGAGCTAAACACACTGCGTAATGAGTGGGAGGTTTGAGGATGGAGCATCAGTATTCCAATAACATGATAAACTATTATCTTATCACTTAGTATGTAGTGGGGGCGAGAAGGGGAGGAGGTGCCGGGCTAGTATTTTATTACCATTTCTTCAAACAAATACTTAGTGAGAGTTCAGATGCTAAAAAGTCTGAA
Source organism: Rhazya stricta (assembly GCA_001752375.1). NCBI lineage: Eukaryota > Viridiplantae > Streptophyta > Magnoliopsida > Gentianales > Apocynaceae > Rhazya > Rhazya stricta. The sequence continues at coordinate 2,927,631 of MEJB01000003.1, read as the reverse complement.
CTATGACTTACAACAGTTGATTGGCATGTCTGTCATGCTAATGTACTCTAAGTATGTGCTGCCAYCGTTGATGCCGGAAATAAAAATCATTGCTTTTGCAGCAGCCTGATTGGCTGCTGGAATTACAGAATCAGGGGGTTTCAATAGTATCTGATAYTCACCCAGATTCTGTAAACAAGACACTAAGTCCTTGCGACGATTTCCAGGAACATGTTTCTTGCTGTGTCCCTCCATGTTACACTCAATTTCACCAATTGGAGCACCATCCTCTTCCTCAATAAGATCAGCAACAACAAGTGTTGTAATGGACAACAACATGGATAAGCGAGTATCTAAGCGAGGTACGGGGCCTTCAATTGGATCTCTTTCCTAGAAGTCAAATTTGGTAAAGGTCAAACAGTATTTCAAGAATAATAAGAGGGAAGCATGATCAATAATCTTTATGACCAAACAAAGCATGATATAAACAGTAGAACCCAACAAAGCAGTTCCTTAGCATAAAGCAAGTAATCTAGCCAAGACAAAAGATCAAGATTTAGCAAAGTGGGATACAAGATGTGTGAAGCACGGTAATACTTCCATATTACTAGATACCCAATATTCACAAGCACAAGCATGTATATGATGCATGGTTGTATGCGCATGTGAGTTAGTTTGGGATGGAAACCTTCAGAATTTCTCAAGACTGTCCCAAATGCAATTATCAAAAAACCCTATCAAAGTAAGTAAAAAAGAGAAAAGCAAAATTAATGCGTCCTCTTTTCCCCAAAAGTTGAAGATCCTTTCAAGTTTGGTGAAAATCCTCAAATTAGTATCTATAGTTATGGAGAATAAACATGCTATCTATTTTAGATCCAAATTTTAGAAAAGAAACTCTATTTAGAGAGAAATTATAACCCTTTGAACAAGATATAAAGCAGCCTTCCAAAGTCCTAAGAAAGTCTCATGCCAAGTGCTGCCATTGACCGCTTGAAGAGTCTTTACTAAACCTGCAAGAATAACAAGGACATTWTTCAGTTTAATGACCTAAACAGACATAACCATTTTAGTTGAAATATTTATTTGATAGTATCAATGAAAAGTGAGATCACCAGTAATAATTTCAACAGCACTTGTTGCATTAACTTGAGAACCATCCATTGCATCTTCCAGTGCTAGATCAAGTGGAAGCCAAAGAGCAGAAGGACTAAATCCATGACAAGGATCAAACCTGTGAGTCAGAAATCTCGACGGCATAAGAGGAGGGAGCGATTTGGAAGAACTTATTCTGTAACCCGGTAGTATTACATATTGACTATTTGATATTAAGCTCAAAAAAGCCTCRSGTGTGAAGACTTTTGAATTTCTTAATGCGTTTGAGTTTGCTATAAGAAGCTGTATACGCTGGAGAAAACCTCCCCAATGTGTAGGCCTGAAGAGCCAACAACAAAATAATTAGTCAATATCTGTATTTCTAGATGAAACATTAGAAAGAGATCCTAAGAAACTATGAAATCACATTAGGCAATCACTTAACCTAAAAGGATAAAAATACTTATTTGACTATAAAAGAAACAAACATATCTCTGTTGATACAAAATGTGCTAAATTCTTAGTGTTATTCAATTTATTTTCACTTGGGATGTGATTTGATTTCAACAARAAAAAAATAATAAATAAGTAAATAAAATTAAGAAATAGAAAAGGAAATGCAGAAGGAACAAAGTCCTAACATGTTTTGGCGAGCCAAGTAAAGAATCCTGGAAGTTACTTTGTTTTGCAGAAATTGACCAATCAAATCTATAGCCATGATAGTATTTCCGTTCTTCAACCTCTCTCGGTGTTCAATCCTCTTTCTGTCATAACTTTCAAGCCCATCTATTTCCATATCTTGAGGTTTAGTTGGCCATCTAGATGTTTTTTCCGGMGTAAGTTGCAACAACTCTTCATCATCCAAGGATGCATCAAGCAACTGCCAAACAATTGAAAAGATAATCTCAAAAACAAGAACCCCAGGCTCAMTTGCTTGCAGGCCAAATATCTGAGAGAAATGGAGAATAGTGTCTAACGAATTTATGGTCCTGCATGAAGGAAACAGATTGCAGATATTAAAATGGATCCAGATTGGACAAGAAAGAACTCAGGAGTTGTTGGAGTTATCAAAATGCCAATGGATGCATCCTTCAAAACAGCCAGAGCTATCCATTTCCTTGATACTCATATAAAACC
>MEJB01000003.1:2900728-2924748 GCA_001752375.1 Rhazya stricta | reverse complement strand
ACACACACACACACACATATATAACTAGCAACCAAATGGAAAGTAGAACATGTTGCAACCAGTAAGCAATTCCCTGAATAAGATGCGTGGCATGATTATTAAGCATCTTAGATGGCAAATAAGCCACCACCGCTTGCGACAAAATGCCAAGAAACTACAAGCACTGAACCATCTCTTGCATCAGAGATGCACATTATTGTATAGCTCAGTGTATCATCATATGAACTTTCAACACCATTTGGTGCRACCTAGCTGTGGTTTCTGGCAGGTTATGCATCGGATATAAAGGACAATCACCAGGAGTAACATCATAARGCAACTCCTGATTAAGGAATCTCTGGCATTTGTTGGATTTTGGGGCACTTCCCTATGTAATCCAACAGCTTCCAGTAAAGCCAAAGCATAACATATTTCTAGCTAAATGGCAGTACCTTGAACAGGTAACCCCACAGATAGAAACAGAAAACTAGTCTTTTTAATGACTTATAAGCATATATAAAACAAAAGAATGAAACACCATGCATTAAAAAAGTATATATATAATTTTCATTAATCTGAGGAAGTAACCATCATTGAAGACTTCTTCCATGGGCCCTTCTTTAAGATTAAAAAGACATAGATAAAAAACAAAGGTTAAATCAATGAGCATACTGATAGCATATCTACAAACAGCAGCATTGTCTCACAAGACTCCATCCAGTCAAACAGCAACTGTCCCACTGCCAGGACGAATATAGGGAACAATAATATTAACACGATGGAAAAAAAAAATTTTGATCATTTTGGCTAAATGTTGGTCTAAATTCAATCAGGCTTAGGTTGGTTCGGTTGTAATGTGGTTTGAAGCTAACTTCTTCAACCCAAGTAGGCCCAGCAAAACTCAAGTACGACCAATAAGAGTTGAGAAACACAAACACACCATTATTGTGCATTACAAACTGGTAACAAAATCCAAGAGAAACGAAAGACAGCTCACAAAAGAATTTTTTTTTTTTTTTTTTCCCCCCTTCTTGGTTTATAACTTCAAGAGTTCAGAANCCCCCTTCTTGGTTTATAACTTCAAGAGTTCAGAAACACAAAAACACCATTATTATGCATTACAAACTGGTAAGGAATCCAAGAAAAAACGAATGATACCTCACAAAAGGAATTTCTTTTTCAAATWAGAAAGGAACAATTTTTCCAATAATACCACCYCCAAAAGCCATAAYAGAGTAAGAAAATGCAGTAACAATCTCTTTTTATAGAGAACAGATCATAAGGCAGAGACCTTATGGAYAAAAGTGCAAGAACAGGAAGAGGAGGCACAATATTGCAACCCAAGGCTTTCTCGACGAACTTCCATGCTATAGGCACATTATTTTCCCAACATATGTATGAGGTCAACAGGTCGCCCAGCTCAAAAGACGGCAAAGACACTCCTGCAGACTTCAAATTTGAGGACACTTGTATAGCCCATAAAAGAGGGTCGGTTCCATTTTCTTGAGCCCACTTGGTTAGCTCCAAGATACCATCCCATAGACTGCTGCAGTGCATGGCTACKTCCATCATTCCTGATGCCTCATAACTCCTTCTACTTCRCTGTTTCTCAATGCCTGTGTCTGTGCAAGAGTTTCCGGAGAAGATATTGTGAAGGAAGCGAGGCGGTGGAATTTTAAATGAGGAGAGCTCTTCTAAGGGGAAAAAACAGTGTATAGAGGGAAAAAGATGAACTTAATATGGCAGGCCTGGTGGGATTGTCCTATATTTGGTGGAAGATTGCTGCCTTGTACCATCCCAATTCCCATGCTCTTACAATGTGAAAGTCAAACACTGAGGGGGCATTGCAAGAATTGTTAGAATATATTGGAGTGAGGAAGATTTGTGGGATTAAAATAATAGTTTTGGCTCAACTATTGGTTGTAAGGAAATGGATTGATGTATGAACATGCAACTGCCTCCCTCTACAATATTTTTCCTCTCTTTTACTTCGTTTTTTAATTTTAATTTTTACTTGTGGTAGTTAAATTTTGAAGAAAAATGTAAACATATGTGATCTGACACGAAAACTAATCCTAATTTATAATAGATTTTTGTAAGTTCATTTATTTTATTCTTTTTGTCTAATCAATAAAAGTTTATAATTATTGTAAACTTCTTTACAAGTTTTATGTATATATGATGATATTCAATAAATAAAAATTTTCAATTTCAAATGATCTTTAAATTGTATATGTTTAACTATGTTTCGATCAAGTTATTAAATTTCATAATGAATTAGCAAGGAACCTAAATGTTTTTATGCATCGTGATTTAGATTTTAAAGGTAACATTCTACATCCAAAGTGAGATTCTTGTGACCAAGAAATGGAAATTGAATGCTATTACTTTCTTCTTGGTTGCTTTAATCATACATATGTGGCCTCTTTTGAGATTTATCACAGAATTTCATGAATGAACAAGACATTCCTACCAAATACAATTCAATTTTGGCAAGTTCAATAACTAGAYAATGACCCACAAAATAGTCATCCAAAAAGGTTTTCTTGCTTTTGCTTCCCAATAGAATGATGAAGTTATAGCTTGGATATCCCAGCCCTTTGGAGTAATCGGTAAGCGATTTTTTAAGTTAATTTTTATTTGTAATATTATGTTAAAAGAAATGACAAATTTTGTAGACATAATCTCGACCTAGGATTTGAATTCTGTGAATGAAACAATCAATATTGAGAAAGTTTTACTTCCTTAAAGAATTCTTTAACTCAAAATCGAAATAGTCGAAGCCAAAAGTTCTTAACATTACATAATCAAATAAAGAATGTAAAGACATTGCAATTTGGGCAAATTACATTGCAATGATCAAAATGATTCATGTTTTTGACTTTTCCTTAAGAACATTATTGCAAGGGATCATGCATCAACTTTTAGTTGCTGGATAGATGATTAGGTTTTTGCAGTCCCACTTAGCATCTAAACCAAAAAGATTATCATGCTAATCACTTTCTTATCCCTTGATGGTCAAAGTCAAAGACAAATGACTAGAATTACAATTTAGTACACTTCAATTTGATAAATTACAATCAGAACAGGATCAGACGGCTGGGATTCAAGTAGTAGGAATGTACCAAAGATCTTAAGAGCATATATTTGTCAACTCCTTGGACATACTGTTAGTCAGATACTCATCTGGTGATCTGGGCATCATATGATGCACCAACGAATATGGGACGACTGAGCAAATCCCAGATAAACAGGATTTCCATGTGCTCAGGCCAGATTATTGTTAGTTTAAGAATAAGTTTAATTCCACTTCATACTATATTATAAAAGAATCATGATAAGTGAACTTTCAATCAACAGTGTCCATGTAGCCTCACYACATTGGATCAAAAATCACACCAAACCCTCCTTTCCTTTTTAYCTTTCGATTTCTTGAAATTTTTGTGTTAAAACTAYTAATATATRCAAAATTTAAACACTAAACCTTTCTCAATAAAAGACTCGAGTATAAACTATATTCGTTTTAGAATGTAATAGGTATGCCTTACTATTGAAACTAACAATTTCATGATTTTTTTCTTAATTGAAGAACTATTATATCGTAAAATCATAATGTCGCGTTCTGATTGATTTAATATAGAAAATATATAACAATAATGGATACATTTAAAAATTCGAAACCTTATGACTTTTATTACGCTTTCAATACTTACTTATAATTATTTTAAATCACAAATCAAATATTCAATATAGTTGAACTTTAGTTATAGATTGGAAGAGATTTTTTAAAGACATTACTATATTAGATAGTGGTTTGTGGTAGGTGGAGATAATGACATGTTGATATCTTTCAGCATTGGGAACTCTTATGACACATGAGCTTTATGCTTTAGGTATGAAAGCCAACTCTTTCTCTTGGCTTTATCCAACTGTGTTCTGAGACGAAGCAAGTTTGGACCTTTACATTATTCTTTATCTCATACTTTTTGCAGTTTTTTACTTGTAGATGATGATATCTTGGTATGTAAGCACTAGTCACTAACTTAAGAGGCTATTTTCTAATACAAAATTCAATGAAATGAAAAGGGCCTGCAATTGTCCTAACTCACAACCATATGCCTATCTAATCTCACCAATTTGTGAACAAGAAAATTCCTGAAGTCACTTTTTGTAATGGGTTTCTCTCCTACATAAAAGCAAACTATTTTTCTAAAACGATATTCTTATTTGCTTAAAATAAATTGCTTTTAACTTTCTTTCTTTTTTAAGTTTTGATTTTAAAAAATCAAAAAAAGAAACTTAATTTTCAATAAGCTACTTTGTGTGCAAGTGCTTTTTCATAATAACCATTCTCTTCATATTTTTTTATTGGCAAGAGAGTCCGCTTTCCGTAAGCTCCGCTTTTATAAATCATCCGCAATCACTGTAGCAGAGGTAAATCACACTAAAAAAGCCTAATATAATGAATAATTGATGTAATCCAATAACTGAATATAAATTTGTGCCACATCAATTCACAAATTGAAGGATCAAAATGATCGTATATCCTTAATCTTTACCAGTAAATCATGTCCCCAAGGGCACTCTCTTTTGTGTTCTTATATGCTCAATCTTACAGCATCACACGATTTGTGAATTTGTGTGCTAGTATAGAGGTAGCCATCAGAAAGTGTATTAGGTGAAATGATTTGGTCGACTAGAACTATAACTGCCCCCCTGAAATTATCTAAGTTGGTGAGACTGGTATGGTAAAGGGGAAGGATAGAAGTAAGAAAAGGATGAAAAGGAAAATGACCTTTCACCATTTTCTTCAGGTTGTCATGATTCTAAGAGTATCTTAAACACTCTTATAAGAAGGCCAAGACAAAGCACCTTTGTCATTGTCGATAACCCTCTACAGGATAATAGGCGAGAAATTTTCTCAAAGTCTTTAGCCATCCAAGTAATAATAGGATATGGGGGTGCTCTGCTGCTGAGAATTGTGCTATCCTAACCCTAACCAAGACTGCTATGCCAAGCCAAGCAAACATAATTGCTAGCTCAATTCTTGGCAATGTCAATAACACAATCTAAATAGAATATATTTTCAACGCAAATATCTTCATATTGCGTTATCCAAATATTTCCAATAACGAACAATTATAACATTCTAATATAGTGCTAAATTTTTTAAACTATTGATCCACTACTAGTTAATGAGTAATTTTTAATGGCTCTAAACATTCAATAGGTCCCAATTTGACAACTTCAGACCACCTACATCAGCCAGTCACAGCGCCACCAACCGCAAACCCCCCACTCCCAACTCACTTCTAGTAGCACCAAACCAAACATAGCTCGGGACACATCCCAGTTTCCCTTTAGGTGAAAAAGCAAGTAGTGCTGATGAGGTCAGTTGAAGAATGCGTAAGTGAACTTCCAATAGAAGGTAGAAATGATCATTTGATGGTGATTTCTTGATAATTTTTGCAAAACTTTTCCTCATGGTTTCAAGCTGTCAATGCTTGCTTCACTGATGTGATATACGTAATTAGAGGGAGGGAGAGGCGTAGAAAGGGTAAAAGAAAAGGAAAAAAAGTGAAAATACACCATGGTAAAGTGATGCCTTCTACAATAAAACCTCTATAGTTACCTTTGCGGGATGAATCCACAACCTAATAAGATGCAAGAACTCATCGGCACCGAGCATGTGAGGCAACAATTTCAAGTTAAAAAAGAAAATTCACCCACCAAATGATCCTGATCCTGCGGAGAGAAATACTTTACCTCCTCCCACTTCCAAAGTCAGTGGATGCTTTAAACATCAACCTCAGAAGCACTTGAACTATTTTGTGCATACTTTTCCCTTATAGCCACTTGTTCTTTACCACTCTATCTTATATGATTCAAAATCAGCCTTATCAGATAGCAACAAACAAAAACCCCAGCCAAATTGCCATGTGCACTATGCTGCAGAATCAACTTAACCCATAAAACTATGTCAAAACATTCATGAAAAGAAAAAGGGGTTTTGATTTTGATGTTTCCATCAATAGTTTTGTCCAATAAGCATTCATGATGAAATGGATAAAAAAGCAACCTAAGAGGTGACGTTATGTGCAAACAAAATGATGATAGCCACCCCGCATATAAAGAAGATAATACAAAGAATTCATTTTAAATGCATCTTTCTGTACCGCAGGGGCCCGTAAAGTATACTACAGTAAGCAAACAAGAACAAGAAAATTGATGAAAACTTCGGAGGAGAGCTCACTATGACCACAAAATTACCGAGTTCCATAACAATATTACACTTCTTGACAAAGAGGCAAACAAGGGCCTCAGATGCAGAGAAAATGATATTTACTTTAGAAAACAATGTTTCAGAAAAGAATTGTATCACTTATTCAATGACTAGAAGTCTTCATCAAGCTTGAATTCGAAATTCTTCATACCCTCTTGCAAGCTTGACATAACAGAAGCCTTCTGATAATCACCCACCCTTCTTTCAAAGAAGTTAGCTTTTCCTCTGCTTATCAGAAAATATATCAGATGCTGCACTAAAAAACATATTTGCAGGCCCAATAATAACCAGAGCCTTCTGTCAAAGAGAAATAATCTGAGCCCGGAAACTCCCAAACATTAAGCAAATARAAGAGGCCACGTAAACAAACCAGAGCAGCGCAAGTCAATGGACCTAACAGAAAACTGGAATTTTGTATTATGCTATTTTTATCCTCAAGCAAGATCACTTTTTAACTGTTTAGATCTCAAACACAAACTATCATTCTTCATATAGACTATACTTTTCCTTTTTGTGTCTTCCCCATAAGAACCGGAAAAGGTGAGCAAGGAATGTTATGCAGACCTTCTGCAAAGCAAAATTGTGGTACCTCAAAAAAATGACTCTGCTTTCCAGAGTAGGCTATTCTAAACATCACTTATTAATTAAAATAAGAAAAAGGGAAGTTGGAGATACAGTGTCTTTACTATTTTAGGCATCACWTATTTCCATAAAGAGAAGTAGGCAATTTGTCTCAGTAATGAGAGACCGTCTTAAATGCAAAGGGGCCCCATAAGCATTCTTGGAAGAAGTTTATTTTGGTCTTCATGCTCTTACATGAGGATAAATGGACAACGCAGAGATGTAAAGCATATTTATCATAAATTGTGATATGGAAATCAGTCCCAGAGCTAGTAAAAAGAATTTTTAGCTTAAGTTTGCAGCAGTACTTACTGTAACGAGATGAATTCCATCCAATCAAAGGGGTTCTCTACATTGTAGTACTTCTGGTACCCTAAAGAAACCTGAAAGCAAAATGTTCAAAATTCTCAGCTTTGAAATAGGAATTCAAGATCTCTCCTAGAAAATCGATGCTTGTGGCCTTTTCACTCCCCCCAACCCCGCTGCGCCCAGGTGGCTCTTCTTTTCTTTCTTCTGTTTCTTTCCCACTCCATGAAGTAAAAAGAGAAAATATATTGTACCAGCAAGCAGTCAGCAACAAACTTAATGTATTGGCTCATTAGTGTCGCATTCATTCCAATTAATGCACAAGGTAGGGCCTCGCAGACAAATTCAATCTCTATTTCAACCGCCTCATGGATGATCTGATGAACAATTTGCCATTGCACTTGCTTCTGCAACAAACTGCAGTAATAGAATTGAAAAATATTATCATACTCTGTAGTTCACATTGTCTTCAGAGCCCCAAGCCCACCAAACTTCCTCCCCCCCCCCCCCCCCAAAAAAAAAAAAAAAAAAAAAAAAAAAAAAAAAAACAGCCCAACAACAAAAGACAAAAGAAAGAAAAAAGCAGCAGCAAAACAAAAGGAATTTGTGGGGGGACAAAAAGGGATAAATAGATGCCAGAGGGCGTCCTGAACCCAAGTAATACTCAATTGTTCACTTATAATTCTTGACCAATCAATTCCCAAGAATCACAGAAAAGATTATGATCCACCTGTATAGAAGGCAAGCAAAGTCACAGTGAAGACCCTCGTCTCTTGATATAAGCTCATTTGAGAATGTCAGGCCTGGCATCAATCCCCTCTTCTTAAGCCAAAATATAGCACAAAAGCTGGGGAAAGAAAGGATTAGGAAAGTGTAAAGCAAAGCTCCAGGAAAGCATGCCCAAGAAATGACACACATAGTTTCCATAAGAAATAACATTAGCCAAAGTTCAGCAAATGATACCTTCCGGAGAAAAATATTCCCTCAACACATGCAAAGGCTAAAAGTCTCTCTGCAAATGAGCGGGAACTGCAGTAAGCAGATAAACATGATTAGCACGCACTCAATGGTAAAAGCTAACAGCATATTGGTAACAATTTGCCTTTTAGTGCAATAAATACAATTAAGAAGGCCAAAAGGTCCAAAAGATTTTTATAACCCGGGTCCATGTGAATGCTAAACTTTTCCTTCTCCACTTTTGATAACAACATACATAAGCCTGTTTAATAGAAGAAGGCCAAGCTGCTGGGACGCATTATTTGAAGAGAAAGTCTTCTCTCGTCTTAATGTAATACAACTCAACAATCAGAATGAAAAACCACTGTCTGGTTTAATTCTAAAGCTTAGACAAGTAAGCTCCAAACAGCTGGACTAAGAGAAACAGGGTGGCAGTAGGAGACACACCAAAGCTCAAAAAGACAAAACACATTTCAAAAGAATGGATCCAGCCCCACATTGCACACGATGTAAAGAACGTTTTGGACGGCAGTAAGATGAGGAGAAAGGAAATACTGAGAAACGGAAGTTTTACATAAGTAGGAATAATAAGTGCAAATTACAGGCTTCACTTTGGACTCTTACCAATAATTATAACTGAAGTAGTTGTAAAATCAAAATATTATTTCAATAGTCAATCTGCAGAGTCCTTAAATACTCATTGATAAGGTAACAAATTGGATAAAATCATCTATAGTCTAAATAAAAGCGAACAAGTTACCTTTGAATCCAATGCAAAGCCCATTTAGCCTTTTTTGCAACACAAGGAATATTTTCCATTGCATTGAACAATCTATTTTTCTCTCTTGAGTCTTTTATATATGTTTCCAGAAGCAAGCTGTACATCTCTACAAATAGGAAAAAAAATTCACCATCAAACACAGCATGTATGCACAGTTTATCATAAAGACAAGCATCCTCAAGAATATCTACCAGAATGTACATTCTCAATGGCAATTTGGAAACCATAAAATGCTCGAGCCTGAGAACAATAAGAAGTCGGTCAGCTTTAAAAACGCATGCCATAACTGATATCTCTTCATAACAGAACCCAAGACCAAGGCAAATGAGGATGCTGCCTTTCCAATTCATAAAGAATTATAGAGAAACAGCAAACCTTAAAATGTATGGTTGAACCTACAGAAGAACATTTCTTGAAGATAAAATTCTAGGACACTATTTGAAAAGCACAAATGTATCTGAATCCAACAGAGACGTCAATATACATCCTATTTGACACGTCAGAAAAGCCAGATAGGAAAATGATCCCCATTAGCTTACAAATCTTGGAAATAGTTCCACTAATGAATGCATAAGCTGAAATTTGTAAAATCCCCAATGTATTACCCTGACACAACGGGTTCTTGTTTTGCAAGCGAAGCAAAGAAGAAACAAAAGAGTGCGGGAAAGGGAGGTTCTTGTTCAGCTTCGTTTGATATCACCAGGTCTCATCAGTCCTCATAGTATAATAAACGAAGGGATATGGGTCTGTGGTTTAGCAAGTTATAGAATCTCCTTAGGACTTTCTTTCACGTAAGGAATTTCATAAGCCAAAGTGGTCTCGTGCCACCAGTTTGTCTCATCTGAAACATTTCTTCTCAACTCCAGAATAAGGTAAGGTCGTCATAATGAAACCCATGTCTGCAAGCATGTTTGTGTTGTCATGTCTGAACAAAGGCTAAAATTGGAAAGCCTCTCAAATATGTTTTAAAATTTGTAGTTCAGATTTCATGACTGAATACTACCAATAAAGCAAAGGTTCAASCTTGTCATAATGCCATTGTATGATTCTTTCGACTAATTACAAATTTTCTATATTCAATTCTTTGGAGATCACACACATAGAGATTATTAGTCCACATTAAGAAATATCTGATTTGTATCAATCTACAATACTCCTATTCGTTGGAAGCGAAGTAATTTCCATCAAAATATCATTCTTTTGCTTTTCTTGATGGAAAATGCTTCACAAATTCTAACCAGCTCTTTGACAATATGCATCTGATGAAAATACTGTATTAAAATATCAAGTTGGATAAATTCACATGAATCATAGAAGTAGGTTCTCAACTATATTGCTGTGTAATAATCACTTTAAGCATATCTTACTCCTGAATTTTAATTTATCTCAAAGAAACTCAGCAGGTGACCAAGTCGGTCCCATGTGAACAGAGCAACAATTGTAGAATGTTTTATGTTTAACATTGCTTACAGAAGAATCTTAGGGTGTCATCACCTACCTCCGGAATTTGAACATCATTCAGGAATCTGGCAGCCAAATTTTCCAAAACAATCCCATCTGATGCCGCGAAAAAAGCCAGGACATGGCTTATGAAGTACTTTTCAGATTCAGACAACAGCTCCCACTGGCGCACATCCAAAGACAGATCAACCTCTTCAGCTGCATCCCAAATTAGCATGTTAGAACATTTATGYAAAGCATCTCAGAATATGTTGTCAAGATTTTTGCCCAAGAAATGCTTAGAATCTGTTCTAGACCTACAGGTAGGCAGCAAATCAAAAGAAGACACAGTTAGAAACAGTTTCCCCAAAATCCTAGTGCATTTCCCATAAAAACTTCACGTTATTGCAACAAAAACTAAGTTACAGATTCAACTACACAACGAAGGACAGTCCCAATTTTTCATCCTTAGGTTTGCACTCTTTCCTCAACAAAGAATCAAACTTTACCTCATCTAAGCATCACTGAAGCATTGGGAACTATTAAATGGTAATGAATGGCAAAAATATATGGAAGCGAGAATGCATTTGCAGTGTCGTGGTTATGCATCCTTATTCCAAGTTGACTGACTTGAAATGAGGTTAAGCATCCTTATTGTCGTTCTTTCTTGTATCCTTCAGTTCCCCTTTTTTGGCGAAAAGGTGGGCTGTAGGGTAGCGGTGTTTGGGGCAAGGAGTTGCTTCTACTATGCATCAAGAGGGGAAGTGATACTTCACATATTCTTTTAGATGGCTCCCAAAAGAGCTTCATTGAGGGGCAGGGCATTTCTCCGCTAAAAAGTAACTCCAGCGCTCACAAGCCCATCCAGTACCCTGAGCCTGATACTGACAAGAACAGAGCCCTGGGATAAAACTAATTCTGCTTCCAAAACCACACAATAAAGAGAATAAACAAGTGAACATCCAAATTCCAACTAACAAGAAGAAGAATCATTGGACGTGGGTGCATAGCCAATTCATAATCTCTTCGGTTAACCCATTGTTGTAAAAACCCAACAGTTGTTGATGCCAATACTCCATAACTCCAGACAAAATTGTTAAGGTTAGTGCTTCAAATACAAAACATAACTCGTAKATGAACAGAAACACACAATTCTCCAAAACGCAATATAGCCAAATTCTATTTTAATGACCTGTCCAGAAACTGGCTTCAGCCTTCTTGTACATCTCCCAAACTTGTGGATATTTAATAGGAAACATACAAAATCTTTGTGATTGTTCCATTAAAATGGGTTCCTCTGTTTCCTCCCCATGCAGTTTTCTCCCTGTTTCATCTGTCGAAGAACCCATTTTTTTCTTCTGCCCTTTTGTCCCAGTCATCTCAATCTTTTTCTATCTCTATATCATTTGCATATATTGCTATATATATAATGTATATGTGTGGGTTCTGGAGAAAGAAACAGAAAACCCTATAAAAYCCCCCGTGACAAAAGAAACAAACCGACATTTTTAGGTGGTTAATTCCCAACCAAAGCCAAGCCAGAGGGCATTTGTTTCCTTCTCTTTTTTCTCTTTCTTTTTTCTGGGTAAAGATTTGGCCTTTTTGGTTTTTGKTTGCGCTGCAATGCGTGAWACCGTTGGTTGATGGAAACTGGAAAGACATTTGGAARTGAAGGAAYCTTCTTTAGGGCCTTGTGAAAATCTTGTCCAGTAAACAACTTTATAGATTGGGCTAGTGCTTCGGGTTCCCTCATCATCTGCTCAACTTAGTGATTCATGTTTCCCCATGGGCACAAATTATAAGCCCAGGCACTGACAGGTATCAAAAAGTATTGAAAAGAAATTTACTAGTACATGTTCCTAGTTTTATTCACTAATGTATAATAATAARAACAATAATGTACTCTGCAAGTGCTATTTTTTTTCCTCTCTTGATACTGATATTTTTGTATTGATGAGACTAATTCAGATACATTGGTGAAAATTAATTCAGATCCGATATGAAAAAGCTTGATCAAAAGCACGAATATAAATTGAATACGAAATCTTATTTTAATTTAATAGTTTGCTCACTAACTATTTTAATTCATGATTGGTTCAATACTTATCAATTCGACCTTAATTAATAAAACTCCACTCTTAAATAAGTTTTTTTTCTTTTTGCTTAAATAATAATAATTTAATTTATAAAAACATTATTTATTAAGGAATTACTACTCAACTCAATCTTTCTTCTTCCTCGATGTATAAAAAGAACATGGGTAAGAAATGGTGGTTATCAAATTATAGATATCAATCATATCCCTTGTTTTCCCAATGTATAATACAAAAATATAAATAAAATATAATAAATTATACTAATATAGAACAACCTCTAATCTGTCTTAATATAATGAGTTTCAAATTCACACCAAGCATTTACAAATTATAAATTGATAAGTACAATCCTTAGAAATTATCCAATAATATAAGATCTTATATAAATAAAACTTAAATTGCAAAAAATAACCACCAGCCCAATTAGACAGGAACAAAATCTTAAAAAGAAAAAAAAAATGTGGCAATGCATTTAAAATTTCTATAATATAATTCGACTTGTTTTCTAAATTCTAATATTGCTCTATCTCTATGGATACTTTCAATATTTTAACATACATAGTGACTTTTAATGTTAAAAAAAAAAAAAAAACCCACATACATAGTGACTTTTAGGAGTACCATTGAGGATAAAAGAGTGTTAATTACCTAGAGAGAAGAAGTAACATTAAGGATAAAAGAGTGTGATTTACTTAATATTTTAAACTAATATAGTTTAATTATCAGAGTGTTGAAACAGCAATTCAATCCCTAATCTTGAATTAGGCTAAGTGGGTCTTGGTCTATAGAATTTGACTATGAGCGTGGAGCACGAGGAGTACGAATAATATATTATAATACTTATTTACAGTAAGATAAAATGTCTTTCAATACTTCTTTTTCAATTTAATTTTTTTATTTTTATAATATAAATATGGATAGTAGAGAGAATATTATTCTTTTCGTTCTTTTATATTTATCGTTTAGATTATTTTACAAATAGTAATTTTATAAGTAAGATAAATATAATTTTTATTATTATTATTTTACTTTTTACAACACTTAATAAATGAGATTTAATATTTTATTTTATAAAGTTTGACTATACACTTTTTTTAACATTTTTACATGAAATATAAGAATTATTTAAATATTAATATTATTCATTAATTATATATTAAAAATAATAATAAAATAAAAATGAATAATAAATACTTTTTACATTTTTATCAAATAATAAATATTTTTATAACAAGAAAAGTATCTTACCAGGACAGATACGACATCTTAGAGAATAGTTGGTCGTCAGGTTCTTGACTCCAATCTCTTTTTTACAACATAAAAATATAAAATCTTACTAAAAAGGTAAAATTTTAATATTATTCGAATTTCATTTCCTTTGCAATTTTACATAATTACAAAATAGGATAATTACACGGGAGGTACTTGGAGGCAGGAAGCTTGCACTAGTGTGAGAAGGTGCTGATGAGGCATGACTATCGAAGAGGAGCACGGCATTAGATTCTGGTTATTGCCCCTCTTTGGACCATTCTTGGTGTAAAACCAACTTCTCTGCTTTGTGATTTTATCCCAACCAAAAGAGAAAGCTTTTTTATTCATCACTGTCATAGAGCAAGAAAATCAAGATGTCTGAGAATGTTGCTGGCGCAGGAACTGTAGAAGAGGTTGCTGGCCTTCAAACTTATGTTACTGGACCTCGAGACTCGAAGCGTGCCATCCTTCTCGTTTCTGATGCTGTTGGTAAGTAGATCTTGGAGGGTTTATTGAATTTCATAGCTTTTTATGATGATTTGCATGCTTGCAAGTTCAAGGTCGTGATTTCATCTCAAGGACTCTCATTGCCAAGATTCTTATGGGCTTTCTTGCTGTTATTATGCAGGATTTGAAGCTCGGAACTTTAGGTAAGTTCAGATTCTTCTTCTGCAAATTTGATCCGATTTTATGAGCGGTTAAGGAATGATGAATTCGCGATTGAAACTCTGATGCACAAATCTGTTAGTATATTTTGACAAATTTCTACCTAAAATTGTCACTTTWAGGCATGTCTCTTTCTTTTTGTGGTTCTTTAATTCATGTTTTAGCTTTCAGCATGGGAACAGCAATTCTTTCTATTTCTTTTCGTTATTGTCCTTTTCATGTTGGTTCTGATTTTTGCACTCCAAAATTGACTTGTTGCGCTCCATCCAAACTATTGTCAGATTTGTAGACAAAATTACCTATTGACCTTCTAATCCTCAACTTCCAACTCTGTCTCCTATTCAGGCTCATTATCACCGCCCAAACTTGCAGCGTCTATCCTTCCCCACAGCAACTCCGTTACTCACTTTCTACCCTGGGGTTGTTTTTCCAATGGTTTAAAGCAAGATTGAATTTCACAACCAGTGATAAACCTTTTTCTTTATTCTATGGGCAATTCTAGTGAGGAAAATATCACAAAACTGTATGCTATGTGTTCATTGGTTGAATTTGGAAACCTGGAATATATGGTTTGAGTTTCTTGTCGATTTGACTTCAGCAGTCAAGAAATCCACACTAGCAGTGGCGAAAGAAGTATCACGATTGATAGGGTTTTCATATTCTCTTGAGTTGAGGGTCAAAGTTACTTCATCATACTTCACGTAGTTATGCGTCTATAGCAGAAAACTTCAATGAGGCGAAGGTGAAGCTGTGGAATTTTTAGAGGGCAGAGAAGTGGGAGGGTGAGAGTTAGGATGGAGTGTCATGATGTCAACGGGAAAGGATGCGATTAGTTTGGGGCATTGAAAAAGTGGGATTCAGGCTCTGGTAAGTTGGACTTGGGAGGGAGACTAAGGGAGGAGTRAAGAAGTGGATGGAAGAGGTAGATGGCATAATTTGTCATTTAAATTACGAGAATAGGTAAACAGAATGCAAGGTGCTATTATAAAATTGCAAAAATATCTCCCTTTCATTTGTTGATACTATAATCTTGTTAGTAAAAAAGTTCACTCCTTCCACAGTTTGCAAGAATGAGGTATTGATATTATTARCTTGTCCCAAATATTTCGAGCAATGGAAATTTCTTGAGTAAACCTGCAGTAATGGAATCAACCATCCTTCTGACTATAGGATCAATAGGAACTGCTTACTTAGGCAATCAATGTGCAGGACACTGTTGTAGAAGATTTAGTGCATAATGATAAATTGGAGTGGCAAATTGACAGATCATTGTAATTGCTCTGTTCAGGGCAGTAGGAGAAGATGCTTCATGCAGCAGTTAATTTTCAAAGCTACAAAACTTCCATATGAGCTTTCTTGTATTGTTGAGTTTAGAATAAATGAACTTAAAACATGTAGGGTTTTTTTCATATCAGKTGTACTCGTAGGGAGCAGGTCTTTTATAGTGTTCTTTTCCTTTTTCAAATCAATATTGTAAGTTACTTTTATTTTTGAACATCAAGATATACCTTAGTGAGGGTCCAATTTGTTCATCATAGTTCAGAACTCTGGTAATCCATMTACTTAATTGGTTCTTGTTCATCCTTTGGTTTGGTCTTCTCAGCAGTTCTAGTAAAGTATTTTGCTAATGGAAAGAAATGATCTGAAAACTGATCACAATTGTTATTCTGTTTTCCTATATAAAGGAGGCTCGCAGACAAAATTGCTGAGGCTGGATTCTTGGTAGTAGCTCCTGATTTTTTCTATGGCGATCCACTTGATCTTCATAATCCTAATGTTGATCGGGATGCATGGATGAAGAKTCATAATGTGGTTTGTTTCAGTTTATTCTGTGGTTAAATTAAATGGCAGGGTTATCTGRATCATGTTGATGTGGCAGAAGYAACTCTAAAACAAAAAAGTTGAAAGTATTCCAGGGAGAAATGGGACAGGAACTATTTTATCGATGGCCCAGTTTTTCCATCTTTTGACTGGGTACATAGGGAAATCTTCTGAAATACGAAGAAATCTTTGGGGGGGTTCTGGAAAATGGATGTTTTAATTGAAGATGTAGTAAAATAATGCTATGTTAGTTGTACTTAGGATATGTTAATGGAACCAATCAAGTTTTTTGTTTAGGACAAAGGATGTGAAGATGCTAAGGCAGTGATTGCTGCTCTGAAGAGCAAAGGAGTATCTGCTGTAGGAGCAGCAGGATTTTGCTGGGGAGGTAGGATATTTATTTGTTTATTTGATACCTAAAGAGATAGGCAAACGGATGAACATTCTGAATTCTTTATTGGGCCATGCCACTGAGGCATAAAAGAATAGATAATCTGCTATGATCTAATTTTGCTTTTATCTCAGGCATGGTTGTCGTGAAACTGGCAAAATTTGACTGCATTCAGACTGCAGTAATTTTGCATCCTGGTCCAATCACAGTRGAAGAAATCAATGGTAGACTTTCTGTTATTATGATTTCTGTGCACACGGTAGGAAGAGGAGAGTTCTTCCTGGATACTTACGAAAACTGATATTCAATGTCACTGCAGAGGTTAAAGTACCAACTGCGTTACTGGGAGCAGAGAGTGACTATCTATGTCCTGCTGAGCATTTGCAGTATTTAGGGGAAGTTTTATCAGCAAAACCCGAGGTAAAATGCTAGTTGTTAGTATCTCGTTTGCTAAGTTATATTTCTTACGAGCAAAGAAAAATTTCCAAAGCATGACTAGACCGCAACATTCATATGGCTTGGCCTCTTGAATGGTTTTCTTTAGACTGCTGAAGATTAACAAAGAGTTATTTTGCTAATAGCCTCCTACCCACTAAATAACTATCTTACAAACTTGTGAGAAACTCTAAAGCATAACTAGATGAACCTGATGCCAAGGGGAAGAATTTGAGCTGTGTGCTTTACACCCTRCCTCACAGAAACATATCTTCTTGCAGTTTAGATGCGCACCCAATTTTTTGTGAGGGACGGTGCAAGTAAAGCGCCTGTCACCGCCAAGACTTCCTCGATAAAAACAGAAATGGAACTATTGAAACTTTCTGAGAAATGATTGTTACATTGCAGGTTAATAGTTTCACGAAGATATATCCTGGTGTTAAACATGGATGGACATTAATATACAATGTTGATGATGAAGCCGCAGTCAGGATTGCAGAAGAGGCTCATTCAGAC
Source organism: Rhazya stricta (assembly GCA_001752375.1). NCBI lineage: Eukaryota > Viridiplantae > Streptophyta > Magnoliopsida > Gentianales > Apocynaceae > Rhazya > Rhazya stricta. The sequence continues at coordinate 2,907,205 of MEJB01000003.1, read as the reverse complement.
TTGTTGAATTGGATTATTAAGTACATCTAGAGGAGTGCAGAATAAGTTCCAATCTGTATGAATGAGATAGGTGCCCTCTTGAGGCAATGATATGTAGTACTACAATTCCTGGAACCCATTTTGTTCTCGTTTCTCAAATTATAGATCATCCCAATAAAAGGCACCTCAGGATAGCTATTCTTCGTATTAAACAAATTTCTCCAATAATTTTGTCCTTTCCTTTTTCTTTTCATTTGTACACCATTTCTTGCATAAACTACTCCCATTAAGTCGTAGAAAGCAGGACACAYGTCACCAAATTCCTRAATCTGATTAGAGAAACCTAGGRTGCARATAACACACTACTTTTTTCCAGAGACAAATCATAAAAGAGAAAACTATGGCTTCTGGAAGTGGGAGCAAAATAAAGAACAATAACATCTCTTGCWTTAGGGTTAAAAAGGCCTTTCATGTAAGCCAAACTTTCCTGGAAAATTTACACTAGTCTTGGACACATTCGACGGCCGGTTTCACGTATTCCTTTAAGACAAGTCTCCTCATTTGAAAATTCGCAATGAAATATCTTCCTTTTCCTGGATGACAAAACAAAAAGCTAAAGTGCACTGACGTAATGGGTGACGTTACGTTATCTCAGTCCAACAAAATTTCAAGTACTTTTCCAGTGCAAACAGTTTTTAGCAGCTCTTTTTGAGTAGTAGCATTCTCCTAGCTATCAAGAACATTGAAGTCCCCGCCAATGTCAGGGCCTCAGTGTCTTGAGAATCCACCAGCTCTAAGCTCAACTAGTGGAGCAGGGAGGGTGGAAGAGTTCGCAGGCCTCAAAACATATATTACTGGGCAGCAATCCTCCAAGCGTGCCATTCTCCTCATTTCTGATGCTTTTGGTGATCATCAACCACTTTTGATTAGTGAATTTTCAATAACCTTTCAGAGCTATAGCTGCCAGTAGCAAAAGCCCAMAACAGTATCATCAATAACAAGAATGGGATTGAGATKACCTAAGAAGTTCCATGAAGKATTTGAAATTTCAGCTTTTCTTTGAAGGGTTTTKTTTTGTATGAACCATTTTATRGGCAGTTGACTTATTTTGAAATTTTTTGTGTTTTTTTTTTTTTTTTTTCAGGATACGAGGCTCCAAATTTGAGGTATGCAGAATTTATCTGATAATTATGTTATTGAGACAAGTTCCTTTCTTTCTTTGTTAATAGAGTCACTAAGCATTAATCTTGTTTGATTAAGAACTTTGGGATGAAGATATTATTGCCTATCAGATTAAAGAAGATTTTTTATTAGACGAGGAAAATTTACAYTGATGAACTACTTGCAGCTACTGTGCTCCTAAAGTTTCAGATAATGCACATCATCTACTATTTCTTTCTACAGTAGTTTAAAATTTTGTTCTAATTGGCATTAGTTTCTCATCATGAAGAAAGCTTGCAGACAAAGTTGCAGATGCTGGATACTTAGTAGTGGTTCCCGATTTCTTTTATGGTGATCCTGTTAACCCTAATTATCTTGAAGATCCTAAATTTGATTTAAAGGCATGGAGAAAGGCTCATAGTCCGGTATGATTAAGTTCCATTCTTCTGCTAGATATCATCGTTCTGGTTTAAATAGATGAGAAATATACTGTAATTGCAGTTTTCTTTTATGATAAGACAAGACCTCTCTTGTAAGATCCATGTTTGAGATGACTCAATAGCAGGAAACTTTCCTGAATGCATAGGAACTTCAAAATGAACTCATTTGCAGTTGAAATACAGGATTTGATGTTGATGTTGCAAAATTCTATCTAAGCCTCTATCGCATTTTCAAATTCATTTTGCTTCATGCCGCATTTAGGAGAAAGGATGTGAAGATGCTAAGACAGTAGTTATTGCTTTGAAAAACATAGGAGTCTCTACCATTGGTGCAGCAGGTTTTTGCTGGGGAGGTGAGACTTAAGCGACTATACATCAGTATGGCTTTAATGATCCTTTGAAGACTTAATTTATTTCATTGAAGTTTCAGTTTGCAACTAATCATCACTTAACAAGTGACACCGAGAACCTAAGAAATCTTTCTTGCCCCACTTTCAGGAATGGTGGTTGTCAAATTGGCAAAATTTGATTACGTTCTGGCTGGAGTTCTATTGCATCCTGGTCCAATTACAGTTGATGAAATCAATGGTAATTATTGCATATCAAGTTCTTTGAACATCTAATCCTTTAGGGCASGAACATATAAAGTTTTCCACATGTTTTAACCAATGAAGGAATGAATAAATGTTGTTGCAGAAGTAAAAATTCCTATTGCTTTACTAGGAGCTGAGATCGATAAATATTTTCCCTTGGAGGAAATGAAACATGTAGGCAATATTTTATCTGCAAAACCTGAGGTAAGAAGTTTTCGGTTTAGTAAATGGTTCTTTCAGCTGAATCACTTTCACATATTTTCTTCAGCGCTATGATGTTCTTAGGATCAGATATGAAACATTGTTTTGTACCTTTTTCCTCTTTAGAAAAATTCTCGGACTGATTACTATTTGTTAAATTTGCAGGTGGATAGCTTTGTGAAGATTTTCCCAGGCGTTAGCCATGGCTGGACATTGAGGTATAACCCTGATGACGAATCTGCTGTTAAGATTGCAGAAGAGGCTCACTCAGACATGTTGAACTGGTTGACCAAGTACCTTAAATAAAGWAGAAAATTGAAAGAAATTATTTCCAGAATGAGGTTATTATCAAATCCGTGGTATCTATAGAATCAGTAGGCAATAAAACTTGCCAACCGTAGGAAATCTAGGTCTGGCTTTATCCAACTCATATAGTGGACGTTTCTTCATCCCTTTAATGTCAAAGTCACTAGTGAATATCTCTGTTTATCTTGAGACAAAGTATCTATTTTCTCAGTTCTACGTTGAGGGCTGACATAACTGTTAAAAATATTATAGAGCTATTAATTTAGTTATGATTTGGTCTGCATTAGAGTTTGACAACGATTCGGTATTGCCAATTGCAGTATTTAATTGAAGGTTTTGGTTTGACAGTTTGATAGCCTATAAATAGGCTCTTTGGATGGTTATCTTTTATAACGCATTACATTATATCATATTATTTTATATCAATAAAATCTTAATCTTCCTTTTCTCTATTATATCAGGTTTCATGGAGAAAGTTTAACCTAGCTTAGGTTTSATGGGAGAAAGTTTAATCTAGCTTATCATGTTGACACTCTGATTTTGATTTCTCAAGTTTCAAAAGTCAATTGTTTGGATGGGTTCCTCCTGACTTTGGTCAATATTGATGTTAAAATTGTTTTGATTTTTAAGCTTCTTTCGTCGATTGTTGATMTCTTTTCAGATTATTGGTTTCTTTTATGTTCTTTGTTGATTAGATTGTTTATTCAACTCCTTTGCACTAATCAAATGGTTTCATTTACCTCTTTTGCTGATGAGACTGATTTCTCCCCCTTTTGTTGACAGATTGATTTCTATCCCTTCTGCTGATCAGATTGTTTAACAATAAAACCTTATTGTCTTTTGTTTATATTATTTAACAATAACAAAATCAGACCTTATGGAAAGCACACAGACACCTCTCATTTAATATCTCATCTTTTACTGTGTAAAGTTATTAATTAATACCTGTAATTGCCAACAAATCCCTATCATTAGGCATTSAAAAACTATTTATAAGGGTTCATAGTCGCTATTTGAACTTTGATGAACAAAAAAAATACTATTGACTTCTTATAATCATGGCATTCATAGAGTTACATTTCATATGTATATAACTCCTTTTCGTTATGCCACTCATATATTGTTGGAACTGGAAGTCTGAAGCTTTTTAACCCTGCATTGTCTTCCTTGATAGTTCCAAAATTACTGGAGGTTTTGACCATATCTTCACTTTTGAAGAAATGACTTAAAACATCATCTTTGTATGTAGAACCTGGTTAAATGGTTCTTGGTAATTCATGAGGAAAAAGAAAAAAGAAGAAAAGGTTCATGCTTGTTGCGTCTGTCTATTAGTTGATCAATCTCTAATTAATCTTTCATTCAGTATTAGCAATCCATACTGTTTATTAATTTTTTCTTGATTTATAATTTCGATACTGTTTCTCTTTGCTCCATCAAGTTATTTGCACAGTTGTCTGGAATCCAATATCTTTAAAATTCTACTGTCAAGGGATGCAGTGAAAGAGTATTTAGATACTTGAAAGGAACCAAAGACATGGGGCTGCATATTAAGCCTCGTGACAGATTAAATCTTGTTGGTTATTCCAATGTTGATTGGGGCATGTAATTCTGATGAAGAAGATGAAAAACGAGATTTTGCATTTACTTTGGTGACACCTAGTTAGTTTCTTGGAGCTCAAAGAAACAACTTCTAGTATTCAGATCAAGCACAAAATCGAAGTACAGGGCATTGGCCCATTTTGCTTGTGAAATTACTTAGAATCTTTTCCAAAGGAGCTAATCTTCCCTTTGACAAAATTACCAGTAACCTGGTGTGATAATACGAGTGTCAGTGCTCTAACAACCAGTTCAGTGCATCATTCAAGGACAAAACACGTGAAAGTTAAGGTGCATTTTGTAAGTACATTGATTTTTGGATTATCATATGAATATTTKAAAAAAAATTTAARGATCTGATTYTAGATTTTATRTTTTTTTTATTGGATGCAAGATATAAGATTTTTTACAATCCTTTGCAGATTTGATTATAACCTTATCTTGTTTCTCTTATTGGTTGCAAGATCTAAGATCTTCCACAATCCTTTAAGGATTTGATTAGAGATTTATTATAATCTTATTTCTTCTATGTAAGTAGATTGATTATTCTGGCATACAAAAAAGGATACCGAGATACTCTATGTATTAAAAGTTTTTATTATGTTTTAAAAGTTTTATATTYTTGAATGATTGATGTGTAAGTCRCTTGGACTCATTAATTTAATGAAATTRATAGATGTAGACATTTATGCCGAACCATGTMAAATTTCGTATTCACTATTTTAGTTTGTTTTTGATTTTATTTATATTSAGTAATCCACGAAAAAAAAGTAGTAATCAATATTAAAAAGTGGTATCAATGCAGGTTATTCTTGCARAAAATTAGATTTGAAAAGTGTCGATTGTTTGGCTTCTAAATYRGATTYGATAATCATTTTGATTGTTTTGGTATACAATTTTTTTTTTCTTTTTCTGTTTTRCGAGTGTGAACACATCGGAATTTGTGTGCACCCATTGATTCCATTTTTTCTCTATGGACGAATTTTGTAACTTTCGTGAAGGAGGTTCCGCTCATAGACCTCCCTTACTAGATGGAACTAATTATCTCATGTGGAAAGCTAGAATGAGAGCCTTCTTGAATGTTATAGATGAACGTGTTTGAACTTCTATAATTACAGGCTATAGTCCACCTACATATACTAAGGATGGAATTACCATTGTTAAACTAATATGTAATTGGATAGTAATGAACTGGATAAGCTAACTGGAACTCTAAGGCCTTAAATGCTATATTTAATATTGTTAGTCTAAAACAGATGCAAGCCATTACTACTTATGAAATTGCCAAAGAAGCATGAGATAAATTGGAAACAAAAAYTGAAGGAACTCATCAAGTAAAAAGGTATAGGTTAAGGAGTCTTACAATTGAGTTCGAGAATTTATRAATGTTTGAAAATGAATCTATAYCTGATTTTCATGYRAAATTATGTAATTTATCAAATGAATGCTATGCACTTAGTGAAACTTACTCTAATGCTAAATTTGTCAGGAAAGTTTTGTACTCACTTRCAAAAAGATACAAAGCAAAAGTGARATCTATTGAAGAATACCGAGATATCGACAAGATCGACTTGGATGAACTAATATGTTCATTATAAACKTATGAGCAAAATTTGAATAGATGAAACAAAAACAAATAAGTAAAGAATGATAAGTGAGTTGCCTTATCCCAAACARGTGATGATAATACATCCAGTTCAATCAATATCAAAAATTTAGATGAGGAAATAATTGCATTGCTCACAGAAGATTACAACAAATACCTGCYAAGGAATATCATAAAAATTTTTTAGCCTAACAAGGGTGAKACACCTCCACAGAGGAATGCCTTTTAAAAGTCTTCTCCTTTGCTTCCCTCAAAACAACGAGAAGAATACAACAAGTTCAGAGAAATTCAATGTAACGAATATGAGAGTTTTGGYCATATACAATCTGAATGTGCCAACACTCTTAGAAAGAAAGGACGTGCCATGAAAGCATCTGGAGTGACAATGATGAGGAATAAAAAATCTTGATAATGAGTATGAACAAAATTTTTTAGCTTTCATGGTGAAAGAAGAAGTGGAAAAAACTAGTGTGAAGGATGAATAACAATCTGACAAGACTTTCCGAGAGTAAAACACCGAATTTAAACAAAATGTCTAGACCAGTAATCTTATGTATAGAAGTATTCGGGAAAGAATTTTCGAAAACATAGCAAA
>MEJB01000003.1:2864796-2900703 GCA_001752375.1 Rhazya stricta | reverse complement strand
CAAACACCTTAAAGAGAAAGGAAACGTGACGCCATGACACAAATCTGAGAGTGACATGAATGAGGAGAGAATAATAAAAAACCTTAGACTAACAAACAATTACAACAAAAATTTATAGCTTTCAATGGTGTAAGAAGACTGGGAAAACAACTAGTGTGAAGAGATGAAATAACACAAAAATCACCACTTTATCATTTTTTTTTTATTTTCGACAACAGATACAAAAGGCTTTTTATAAAAGGCTTATGAAAGAATATGTAATTCTCAATGACCAGATCTATAAAAAAACAAATAACGGGCCACACAAATGGAGAGCCCACTTCACTTGTTACAATGGGATAATCATAAAGTTAATTGAGAAAACCAATATATATGGAAGAAGAGCTCATCACAACTCAAGATAAGTTGGCAATACAATCTCATTAGCGAAATCCACGGTTAGAACTCGTTGAACAATGATATTTAAACAATATACTCCAATGAGCAGCATAATCAAAGCCATTGATCAAGCATCATTTCACCATGAAGCAAACCAGTACAATGAATAGAACCAAACCTACTAGAAATGCACGTCCAATATTCCAGAGTTAGCCACACAGAATCAGGTGTACCAATATGCGAATTGCAAACAGAAATAATGCAACCCCCAAAAAAAAAAAAAAAAAAGAACATAAAGTACTGCAACTTATTCCTACTTGGTCATTTTTGTGGGAAAAAAGACATATTAGGCCAAAACTTTTTAAACTTTGTTTCTATGTGCAAAGAATGTTTCATGAAGAAAAGACCACATTTAAGAAAAGTCATGCGATTAAAACTAGATGGATATCTAGGGAAACTACTTGTCTTGTTGACCARACATCTCTACTTGCCTATAATTCTGATCAATGGTACTTTGATAGTGGATGTTCTGGACATATGACTAGAAATTTAGATCTACTAACAAATGTTGAACCTTTCGCAAATGGTTTTGCAACTTTTGCTGATGGTAAAAAAGGAAAAATACTTGGCAAGGGTACACTAACCATGTAGGGACTTATAAGTATGAAGTATYTGTTTTATGTTYAAGGTTTAAAAATAAATCTCATAAGCATAAATCAAGTCTGTAATGATGAACGTACTGTTCTTTTTTTACTAAGAACATGTGTTAAGTTCTCAATGATCAAGGAGTAAACATACTAAATGGACAAAGATCAGGTGACAATTGCTATCTTTTAAATTTCTCRACTATATGTCACAATTCCACTTTAGAGGTTGCTAAAATCTTACATCACAAAATGGATCATCTGAATTATAGAGACATCTTGAATCTATTAAAAATTGATGCAATTYAGGGAATTAATAAAGTAAAAATCAATATCCATAAAGTATGCGGACCATGCCAACTAGGAAAATAGATTAAGGCAAAACATCCTCCTACTACATATTTGGCAACAACACTCGCATTAGAACTTTTGCACATGGATCTCATGGGACCAATGCAGACTTAAAGCATTGGAGGAAAAAGGTATGTTTATATGTGTGTTGATGATTTTTCTAAATATACTTGYATTGACTTTCTTAAAGAAAAATCTGATGCTTTTAATATTTTAAAATCATTGTGTTTAAGATTACAAGCAGAAAAGGAGAACAAAATTGCCAAAATTGTTTGAATACAAAGTGATCATGGTAAGAAATTTGAAAACTCTACATATACTAATTTTTGTAGTGACCAAGACATTTCTCATGATTTTTCAGCTCCTAAACTCCATAGCAAAATGGAGTTGTAGAAAGGAAAAATAGGACCATTCAAGAGATGGCTAGGGTAATGTTAAATGCAAAGAAATTACCTATGCGACTGTGAGTAGAGGCAATGAATGCTCATGCTATATTAGCAATCGAGTACACCTTCGGAGTGGAACAAAACAAACTTGCTCCGAATTGTGAAAAGGAAGATGACATAATCTCTCTTACTTTCATGTTTTTGGATCCAAGTGTTATGTGCTCCGGATAGAGAACATTTAGGAAAACTTYATTCTAAAAGTGAAGAAGGAATTTTTGTGGGATACTCTACAAATAATTGAGCATACAGAGTATATTTGTCCAGAACTGGACAGATACTTGAAACTATTAATGTGTTTTCTGTGATGATAAACAGTTTACAGAAACCTCTTCTGAAGATGAAATAGATTCCAGTGTGCCCATAGACAGTCTGAGTGTGCCCATAGTCACTTCTAATCACGTTGATTCTAATGGAAATAAAGCAAAAAAGAATATAGATGTTGAATAAACAGAGATAGATAATCAATCAACAGAAGAAAGACTACAACGAGCGTAAATGACCACCATCTTCGATACAAAAGGCTCATCCTCTCACAAAAGTAATTGGAGATCATGAAGAGACCATGGTAAGTAGAAGAAAAATAATTCAAATGAAATTACTCATTCTTGCTATATCTCTTTTGTAGAAACAAAATCAACAAAAGAAGCACTACATGATGAATTATGGATAGCTGCAATGCAAGAAGAATTAAGGTAATTTGAACGCCATAAGATTTGGAGTCTTACTCCAAGACCATCACAAGTAAATGTTATTGGAACAAAATGGATGTTCAAAAAAAAATTTGATAAAACTGGACAAGTTGTAAGAAACAAAGTTCAGACTTGTTGCTCAAGGATACACCCAAGTCGAAGGCATCGACTTTGAAGAAACATTTGCTCCTGTAGCTCGTCTTGAGTCAATTCGTCTATTACTTGCTGTTGTATGTTATCTAAATAGTAAATTATATCAAATGGACGTAAAGAGTGCTTTCCTAAATGGTGTACTCACTAAAGAAGCCTACTTGAACAACTTAAAGGGTTTGAGGATCCACATCATCCACAGTATGTGTACAGGCTTCATAAAGCATTGTATGGATTAAAGCAAGCTCCACGTGCATGGTATGATCGTTTAACTATTTTTCTCCTAGATAATGGGTATATACGAGGTAACTCCGATAAAATTCTATTCATTAAACATGTTGGTCAAGGTATTCTAGTAGCTCAAATTTATGTTGATGACATAGTTTTTGGCTCCACATGTACCTCGCATACTAATGATTTCATTACCCTCATGCAAACTGATTTTGAAATGAGCATGGTAGGAGAATTGTCATATTTCTTAGGTCTTCAAATAAAACAATTGCAAAAAGGTATATTTATATAGATAATGATTAAAAAATTTGGTCTTGAGAATACAAAAGCTACAAAAACACCTATGGGAACTTCTGTACATCAAGAGAATGATGCAAAAGGACAATGAAATGAGCATGGTAGGAGAATTGTCATATTTCTTAGGTCTTCAAATAAAACAATTGCAAAAAGGTATATTTATATAGATAATGATTAAAAAATTTGGTCTTGAGAATACAAAAGCTACAAAAACACCTATGGGAACTTCTGTACATCTAGAGAATGATGCAAAAGGACAAAAGGTTGATCCAACTCTATTTTGAAGCATGATAGGAAGCTTATTTATCTCACTGCAAGTCGTCCTGATATTAGTTTCAACGTAGGAGTCTGTGCTCGACATCAAGCTAATCCAATGGAATCACATCTTACAGCTGTTAAAAGAATTATTAAATATATTTGTGGAACAAGAAAACTAGGAATATYTTATTCTTTTGATACTAACTCTATATTGGTAGGTTTCAGTGATGTAGATTGGGCAGGAAACATGGATGATAGGAAGAACACTTCAGGAGGTTGTTTCTACGTGGGTGTCAATCTGGTCTCTTGGCATAGTAAGAAACAGAACTCCATCTCCTTGTCTACAGCTAAGACAGAGTACATAGCAGCAGGGAGTAGTTGTACTCAACTTTTATGGATAAAATACATGCTAAATAATTATGATATTTCTTAATAAACCATCACTCTTTATTGCAATAATTCTAGTACTGTTAACATGTCAAAAAATCCTATTCAGCAATCTCGCACTAAATATATTGATATTAGATATCACTTTATTTGTGATCTTGTTGAAAATAAAACCATTTGTATTGAACATGTTTCAACTAAGGATCAATTAGCATTCCAGAACAGAATGGCTACTAGAAGTAACGTCCAGGTTATGCACTCTCATACTCTAAAAAGTAATATTATACACGACCAATATCCTAAAAGTTGGGTCAAGTTGGGGGGGGAAAAAAAAATCTCATCTTAGTATCTTCATTTTTTTAAGAAATTGATATGTGAACTACGTTACTTGTATATAATTGTTAGTAGCTAGATATGAAGAGGGGGGCATGGCATACATATTGGGAGTTACAATAATGGTTAAAGAACCTAACATAACTAGGTTAAGAGATAATTGAGTATGTCATGATGTAGTTACGATCTTATATAACCATTTTTATGATCTTGATTGGTAGATAGATTTTTGCAAACTTTTATAATATTTTTCAGATCATGATCAATACTTTAGTCAGCCCTATARATATAATTTGAAAGAAAATATTTTATCAATATTGACGATCAAATAGGAGGAAGTCAAATAATGTTYTCTAGGGATTGTGCATCTSAAAGGCTCTGGTTAATCCAGATGCTTCATCACCYTACCTAACCATTTGGACTATTGGATATCCCTTCYCCAAAAGCTACTGGATTAAAGGGACACTGACCTGATATAATATAGAAAGGCCTAGCTTCTTCTTTTATTTTTTCRTATATTTTATTATATAATAAGAATTCAATTTCAAATTCTTCAAAATTGAAGGATATATCTGAACAATGATTATTTCTTTTGTATAAACTTCCTCGATAACATGAACGATCAAGAAGCTTCCAATCCTAATTATTTATAATTAATAGTTGAATATCATACGCCTTAAATCCTACTACTTTTTATTATTTTTTATTTTTCTAATAAAATTCTACTGCGGCTTACTTTTGACCAAGTGTCTCYTCCAGCCCTACAATTGAAAAAGAAGAAGACAGTCACYAAGCATTCTTGTTGTGTCTTSTAGGTAAAGTGACTTGATCCAGTACGGCCGCATCAGAAGAAATCCAAAATCCCTTCGAAAAAGATTAGCAGTACAACTTTTCCAAGATGTCAGGTCCACAGTGTTGTGAAAATCCACCAACCTTAAGCTCAAGTTATGGAGGAGGGCATGAGGAAGAACTTGGAGGCCTCAAATGTTACATTTCGGGCTCTGATGATTCCAAGCTTGCTGTCATGCTTGTTTCTGATGTTTTTGGTATGGGTTTTCTTCAACATGTGATCTGGGTTCAGCAGAGCTGCTAACTTTTTATTCAATTTTCATGGTATTTTCATCTTATGTAATAGTCATATTTGTTCATCTAGAACTTGGCTAAATGGTTCTTGCTTGCTCATGACAAAAAGGAAAAAAATAAAAAGAAGAAAAGATTCTTGCTTGTTGACGTCTGCTTTAGTTTATCACAATCTGTTTAATCTTTCATTCAGTGTAGCAATCCATACTGTTCATATTTTTTTCTTGATTTATTATTTTGATACTGTTTCTTTTGGTTGATCATGTTATGGGCACGGTCCAGTCTAGTTAGAAATTTTCTATGCTTAAATAAAAGCACCGCAAGAATCATCTCTTGATCTTGAATCTTCCGTAGATATATGACGACGAAAGTAAAATTACTGGAGGAAAATCAAAGGCGTAAAGCTTTGCAGATATTCTGCTGGAACCATTGATATGAAAAATAGCTTACTTGTCTTCCTCTTTCTGGATTTGAACTCGAATTCTATAATAAAAAGGGATTTGAGGTGATCAAGGTTAAGGAAATTTGTAAAACACATCGCAGAGAAAAGAGAGAAAACAATCAAATAATCTTTATATGGTCACTTCTTGTTGCTGCAATTGGAGAAGAGCTTTTCAGATCAGGCCATGTTGTGCAAATGTACGTGCTATTTTCATGATGTACTGCTGGATGCTGTGGTTTATATTGCGTGCATTGAAGTTGATCTTTTTGTTATAGTCTATCTACATCTGAAATTCCACGTTTATGGTTTAATCCGTGCAGGTTATGAAGCTCCAAACTTGAGGTATGGGCTTTGTCTCCGTGTGCCCTTGGGATTCTTATATAAGTTTTCGTTTTATTTTTCCGTTTCCAGTAATAATAATTTGTAAGGGTTCTCTCTGTGTCCCCCTGGGAAACTCAAAAGGAATAAGAGAAAATGTGATTATTCTTTATGGTGTTTGGTTYTTTCTCTTATAGGTTTCCAMTCTAAACTTTTCATCTCCAGTGATAATACTTTGCAGAAAGCATAAGGAYGGAGCAAAACATTTTGTGTCATCTTCAGGACAGAATACTCCATGAGATGCAAAACAAGATTGATTGTGTGTCATGTTCAAGACAGAATACTCTATTCMTTGCAATTCCATAGCCCGCAAAGAATGTTAAAGWAAAACCTTACAAAAGATTGATTTTGTCTTTCCCTCTTAATGGTTAAATCAGAAAGCCTGAGATATTGTGGTATTTTTCATACAGTGATAATTGAAAAGTACTTGTGCTTGAATGTGATGGAGAACAGTGAGTGACTTTTATCTATATAGTTTAATTCTCATGGTGGTGTGTAATCAAGTGCTTCTGTTTTGTGCCTCTCCATATCATAATAGGTGACACTGGGTGATATCTGCTGCACATAAAACATGAAAAGTTGCATCTGYATTTTGTGGATGCAAAGATATTGTCTTCTTTCTACTCTGATAAGGATTATTACCACCCACCATCTGCACAGAGTTTACAAATACTAAGTGCACTGTTTCCACTGAGCAAAATTAGTTCATGATAATGCATTATTTCTGAAACCGTGATCTTCTGTTTGCACAGGAAGATTGCGGACAAAGTTGCTGCCACCGGATTCTTTGTTGTAGTCCCAGATTTTTTCCATGGAGACCCTCTTGTACCTGYGACGCCTATTGAAGCTTGGTTGAAGGCTCATGGACCTGTAAGTTATCTTTCCACAGATTCAAAATTGATATTCTCTTGCTTAATTTTGATGCAGGTAGTGAATTATGAAATGATCTGTGCTTCTTTAACTCCATTTTAGCAACTAGTTTTCTGGCAAGTGAAGAAAAAGTTCTTACATGGCTGAAAAGAAACTTGAATAAAGCTTTGCTAGTCTAGTACTAGACTCTGACTCAATTCATGGCACTTTTGGATACATGAAAATTTGTTGCTCCACTTTTCAAGGTTTTCTTTCCAGTTTGACACTTTCAGATTTGCCATAACTGTGCCTAGTCTTAGGACAGTCAATATATGCTGAACAAATAATTGCTTGGCGTTTCTGCCTTGATTTTTGAGTTGTATCTTATCTTTAATGGTTGTAATATGCTGAATATTGTTCAATTATGTTAATGCCCTATATTAAACAGACCTGAATGAGAATTGGAATGAATGTCATGACTATAATTTTTGCTTTAAATCTTTCATTTTATACTGAAACAGGTGGCTTATGGAAAATAATGGTGTTTCCAGAAGTAAATCCGTCGTAATACCTTTTACAGAGGATCATGATGTATTAGACAATGATATTAAATAGGGTTCTTTAACTTGACAATTCAAAGACTTTCAGTCCATCTTCTCTTGTTGTTTATTCTCCATTTCTCCTTTATATGTTCCTTTACTGCTTCAAACACTTGAAGTTAATCTCCTGAATTTTTCTGGTCAATCTTTTTTTAATCTTTAAATATAATTTCCAAATATAATGTCTAATATGCTCCTCACTGATAAATTTTCTAACTTGGATACCCATTTTTTGGATACGTGTCCTTTTATTTTTGTTTTGCTTTATGCTGTTTGGTTAAGGCTCTGTAACAATGTAATCCAATTTTCTCTGTGGAAAGCCCAAGGTAGAATAAAATATGAGGTTATATGGAAGACCTCCGATTTTCACCTTTTATGCTGCCATAACTCCATTACTTAATTTGTGGCGCTTTGTTTTTTAATTTATAATTTCTAAAGGATCAATCATTTGAGCATGCAAAGCCAGTCATTGAAGCTTTAAAAAGCAAAGGTATCACAAGAGTTGGCGCTGCAGGCTATTGTTGGGGAGGTAAGATCTTCATCTGGATATTTTAAGTTGGACTAAAGGGTGMCTAGTTTGATTATCAGTTTAGGTGCAAAGTAGTATTGTTTTTATTCTAGTTTATTTATCTCTCGGTATCTTGAATTCTTACCAGCTAAGGTGGTTGTGGAGCTAGCAAAATATGCTTACATCCAAGCTGCAGTGCTTTTACATCCTAGTTTTGTCACATTGGATGATATACAGGGTATGTGTTTGGGCTTGCCTCTCAATTTTACTTTTCTTCCTTTCTGCGCTTAATAACAAAATCATGTATGGAGCAAATAAAAAAATTGCTTTTATTTTAGTTGTCTAGTTCTAGATTCCAGAGAGGATTGTACCCTTTTCCTTTCARTGGTAATGACCTGCATCAGTGCTTTGGTTATTTGAGATGAGTGGAGCTTGCCAAACAACATTTAGTCATRTCACAAATTACTCATCTGATTTTCAGGATGGCTTATTCACTCATATTTTGTAGGTTATATTCAGATATAGGAACAGAATTTGGTTTTGTGAAGTTTTAGCAATCAACTTCATTGTTTTTATGGTTGTACTAATGGATTGCATTTGCAGCMGTGAAGGTTCCGATTTCCATATTGGGAGCTGAGATTGACCAGAGATCTCCACCAGAGCTCGTGAAAAAATTTGAGGAGGCTTTAAATGCAAAGCCCGAGGTATGAAACTCAAGAGATTTGCTTCAATATATGGCTTCACATAGRTAGCAACATGCTAAACCTCTCTAGAGTCATGTCCCTAACACATAGGTCTTCCGATCTTACCAAATTTAATTTGCTTCAAATTGGTTTGTCAAACGGTGATTATAGGATGCTTAATACATGTTTTGTCTTCTGTGTTGCTACTTGCAGATATTTTCTGTGTTCTAGTTCTCGTACAAACAGTATTTCCCCAAGAAATTGGATGACTAGTTGACTTCTGTCAGTTGTCTTTTATGGATTTTCTTGGAGTCTAGATAACACAGCTCACATGTCTTTTCATTTGAATTTTTCATATTTAGTTGTTGGGGTAGGATGCCATAAATTCTTCGTTGTTTTTATCTCCTTCAAGAAGCTAGTAGAGAAAGGAAGGTGCAGAATATTAGATCATCAAAGTTTTTTAACTGAATTGAAAATGTAACAGCTATGGCTGGTGTGCTTTGATATACCTGTTCTTGCATGAAATGCTATTTGAGAACTATCTTCTGCTCTAGGTCCGGGGAATCAGCTAATTGCTACTTCGTTATGAAAAGCATAATTCTCTAAAATAATTTGATGATGACTGTGCAAGCTAAAACTCTAATGGTTTTAGGTTTAGTTCCATGCATTTCTCCCAATAAATATCTTACAGTAGGTCACTTCATATTGTATTAAATTATTATTATATTTACCAAAATCAAAAGATTGGAAATCGATGGCCATCTGTCCATGCAGGTTGATGGTTTTGTGAAGATTTTTCCCGGGGTTGCCCATGGATGGTCTGTGAGATACAAGGATGATGATGAAAGAGAGGTGAAATGTGCAAATGAGGCCTGCCAAGATATGTTGGATTGGTTTGTTAAGTATCTCAAGTAATGTTATCAAGCTSAAACAAAATTTCACTTGTCTTGTTTCGGAGCAGCTATGTTCGTGCTGTCATTCTTGTTTATATGTCTTAATCATRGAACAAGTATATCCCSCTCATGGTTGAATCATCAGGTTGCTTGAGTTTTAATGTGTTAAATTACTTATATTGTGCAACTTATTCAAAGATTGTTGTTGGTTGAGCTAACTTATTDGCTTTTCACTGTCATTCCAGTTTCTTTTAGTMGCAGCTTAGTTGTTTGCATATACTTCTGGATAGCATCTTTTTTRCCTTAAAAAKTTTAAATACTTCCTCAGTAACTTCTGTGTTCGAATCAAAGAGAGAATGATGCTGTAAAAGAATACCTGAGGATAAGTTTACTGGTGTTTAATTGTCTTATGTGTTCTATGATGGCTGTGCAAGTGAATCTGAATATCTATTGTCTGCTAATAGTAGCAAAGTTGTTTACTACCAGAGGTGAGAGCCACTGCCCCTTCTGACCTAGGACCAGGTCTGTTCTTTTACGTGGTAGGTTAGATGGTGCAAAAATTTTGCAGCACTCAACTTTGATAAAGAGGAAAAAAGGAGAAGTGAAGGCATGTTTAGGATTTGTTCGATGGGATGCATTGAAGGAGTTGGATGGAATGGAGAGAGGAGATGAATTTAACCGTTTGGATTAATTRTCAGGTTGGTGAAGGGAAGAAAAGTAAAGAGAATTGAGGGATTTGGTCTCCTTCCATGAGTGGAAGGCAAAAAGTGGAGGTAAATCAATTTTAATGACTTTCTTTTCATATTGAAAATTAACTACTTAAWGTTTTTAATTCTTTTGGCTCTTTTCTCCTCCATAACAACTCCTTTTCATCACCTCTCCTTCTCCTCAATCTAAACATGGTCTTAATAACTGTGTTTGAATTGAATGAGTTGGAAGGAAAGGAAAAGAGACAGAAACAGACTTAGACGTTTGGATTGATTTTGTTTTGAGAGATGGCGGAGCAAATTAAAGGAGGGAAATGGAAGGATTGAGTTTAGACAATATAGTGTAACTTGGTTCCCTCTAAGGTCTATGGAAAACATATATGATCTTCGATGATTTTTCTTCGGAGAGAACTAAATGTTTATATCATCTTCGATGATTTTTCTTTAGAAAGAACTAAGTACAAATCGTTCTACAATGGTTATATCGTAATATTATAATGTTTATATTCACTCCATAAAAGATGAGGTTTAAATTGATCAAGGAGGAGTTCAAACCACTCTCTCACCTGGCCCTCTCAAATAAGAAGAAAGATCAACGTTTAGCTTCTAGCTAGGATCATGCTTGATATGTATAGCCAATGATCTTTGTTTTCTTGCTCAGTGAAATCTTTTATTCCTACAMGAGAAAAGTTGCAGAACTGCAAGAGCAGTGGGGATTCATGTCTGTTACCAACTTCAACTTCCAATAACTATAACTAAAGTTTCATCAGTTATTCAAAGAAAATTTTGGCATACAAAAGAATGGTCTCTGCCATATAGAATGCAAAAATGTTTAACCTGCAGCTTCATGCGTACCAGTTGTTTCTTCATGCCTCTGTCAGATTGGAGCCACGAGGCTGGCGACATAGATACAAGGATTATAAGAGCTATAAGCGACGATGAAACGATTCCTGCGAAGTTTGACAAATTCGATCTTGGGAAATATGACTTTCTCGTTCTTGGGATTGTATACTGCCACCTCACGGTCACCATACAGTATAATTCCATAGTTCCCAGATATATGAATCGGTGTAAATCCGAAAAGCAAACCATCAGTGGTATCAAAGGGGATGGTCACTAGCTTATTCCATGACTTCTTCTTACCATATTCCTTCATAACCCACATATCTCCATGATCTGCAAAAGTATAATACATACAGAGGAATCGTCCTGAAAGTAGTAATAATTTGAGTAGATCTTCATCAAGGAGTCCGGATTCAGCAACCTCATAACTGGGTGCTTCCAACACTCCAAATTTCTCAGTAGCTAAATCTAGAGACGCAATGTGTAACCTTTGAGATGCACCATCATCAAGTCGTTCTAGCCAATGAAGCTTCCCATTGAGATTAACTTGGTTAGCTAACGGCATGACGCCATGGAAATCTCCAATTGTCCTCCAAGATCCAGTCTTGGCGCTACAAACCTTGACCTCATAGCCAGCGTACTTAACTAAAGTAGCCACAACTCCGTAATCGCCACTTGAATCATCGTACGAAATCCCATAGTTTACTGGGGAAGTATTAGGCATTAATATCAGACCAGGCAACGTCTTGAATATCCTTATATAAGGATTCGACAGAACCAAATATTTACCCATGTCAGTCAAAATCAATCCATCACAAGAAGCTTTCCGGGGGTGGTTGTAGAGACTGACCGCAGTATCCTTTGTTGATTCATCCAGCAAAGATTGGAGAGAACAATGCATATCGGCTGCGATAATCCAATGGTGACTAGAAGATTCGCTCTGTCTAGAAATTTTGACATGGGCTCTTACAAATTGCGAGCTTGAGATTGAAGAAAGCCATGATTTTGAAACACAACGGAACTTTAAGAGAGACTTAACTGGAAGTCTTAAGAGGATTTCTGTGATGAGTTCATCGAGTAAGTGATATGGGATTGTAAATGCATCTGATTCTTGAGATGCGACACAGAGGTGTTCGTCTCCGTTTCCTCCTTCCTTTCTTTGGGTTTCCATGGCTGATTCGAGCGGTTCGCGGCAGCGGACAGTCTGTTGGAGTGCAAAAATAGTAGTAGTAGTAGTAGATTAGTAGTAATAGAAAAGTGTAATTATGAGTTTAGGGCTTATTATTTTAGATTCTTCACAATTGAATCCTCTATATTATCGTATCTAAGTAGTCTTTTTGGCTACCTAAAACAATGAGTTTTCGTAATTTTAGAAATAACTGTAATTTTGATTCGAAGTCGGGGAGAGAAATAAACACATCATAAAGGAAAAGTAAATATAGTTTAGTTTGTCTTGTTGCTTATTTTACATATAAATGGGAGGGAGGAGGGAGGGAATAAATTTTTTTTTTTTTAACATTTTCCTTTTTATTCGTTATTATTTATTATTTAATCACAATTCCGAATAGTTATGTTTGTCATTTTACCTCTTTTCAGAATTTCGAAGGCAGAGGGAAAATTTGCCATGGCCACCGCCCAAAAAAAAAAAAAATTAGAAGGCAGAGGGAAAAAAGAAGTTTGCCGCTATAAATCTTCCGACGACGAACCACCGCTGCTCGCCGTTGCTCCTCGCCGTCGCTGCTTGTTGCCCATCGCCMTGGCTCGCCGGAAAAATGGAAGAGAAGAGGACTGAAGAGAGAGCTGCACACAAGGTCTGGGCCATTAGATTTGGGCTATATCCAGTCTACCCACAAGGAGATAAAATGAGATGGCCCACACAAGATCGGGCCAAGCTTCCAACTAGCCTACAAAGAGAAGTAAACAAAAAAGTAAARAGTAAAAGGCACTGGGTTGCTGTGTTTGGMCTGCACTTCCTCGGGGTAAAAAAATAAAAAAATTTTGGGGCCTCAATTGGCCGGGTTAAAATAAAAAGAAGAACAAAGCAAGCAACAAAATGAATTTTGGGCCGTGCATTCAACCGGTCCACAAGGAGTGAGAATGGGCTAAAAGATAAAAGGTKAAAAAGACAAAACCCACAATAGGAAAAAGAAAAAAAGAAAGCAACGAGAGAGAGGAAAAAGAAAGGAATTAAAAAAAAAAAAGTAAGACGGAAACAAACAAAAAGGGCAAGGCAGCAAAAATAGAAAAAGGTAGTAAAAAAAAGATAAAAATCAGTTACCAAAGAATAAGAGTCAGATGTCTTTTATTGGGATGTCTTTCGAAATTCTTTAAGCCCGCAAAGACAAATACTACATCAACATAGAAGATTAGCTATGTAGGGTGACATACCAAAGAAGAGACAAAACATATATTAAGATATCAAAGTTAGTGATGCAATGAAGAGTAAAAGGGGAGAAGCTTATGTGATTGGTATGTATATATTGACAAATGAAAAAGGATGCGGCTCGACTAATCAAGTAATGTCACGTTGCTCCTAAATGTGATTTCGTCTAGAGATTATAAAATTTGTCCCATCAAATTTATAAGATTAATACATTATTACATATTTCTTTTATTTTCTTATTATATTTTATAGACGAGAGATTCGTGTAAACACTAACCACCWTCGCTGGATAAGGAGACATCAATGAAGTGTATGGTTGACTATTAAGAGGATGTACTGAATAGAATCATTAATAGCTAAATCAGTATTAAATATTTGTCATGTAAATGACTTTTGACCATCTTTTATTTAAATGAGTATTATTTTTTCATCCATTATTTTTTCTTTTTCTTTCTTTTCTTTACCTTATTTTTTATTTTGAAACAATAGTAAAATGCTCGTTTTAAGAATGCTCAATTATGAATATGTTAATCAGTCATCATATCTTTTATGATTTTCAGAATTAAATAAAAAATAATCATAAAACCCTAAACACTAAATCATAAACTCTAAACCCTAGACCCTAAAATCCTAATATATAAATTTTTATTTTTTATTTTAGTTTTGATAACAATAAAAATGGGATAGTTAACTAATTAGTTCATGATTATGCATGCTTAAAATAAGTATTCTACTATTGTTATAGGATAAGGAAAAACAAAGAAAGAAAGAAAAAAGAAAAAAATTAATGAATAAAAAGGAGAAAATATTGACACTCATTTAAATGAAAGAGATCAACAAATTATGTAAATGATAAATAGTAATAAGTATTTAATATTAATTTTTAATTAGTATTTATATTTATTATCCATTTTGTTATTAATGATTATTTATTTAAACATTTCACTATAAAAGMTTTGCAATTATGGAATTTGAACATCTGAGCCCCTAGTTCAAAGCCTTGAAACTTTACGACATATTGACAACATATTGCCATTGGGCCAGAGCAAAACTCATGCAGATGGAGTTAAGTTATTTCATATCATGTTTTTAAAGTCCTTTAGAAATCAGCTTACTTCTCTAAACCCTCTCTCTGAAAAACCCTCCCTCTCTTCAATCGAATCAAAGACCCCATACGAGAGCTCCATAGCCGTCTAAGCACATCAGCAGTTGCTTCTTGCCGTCGCAGCCATTGCTCTTCGCAGTTTCAGCTCCAGGTTTCATTAATTTCGTTTTCCAACAGTTACGCTTTCTTTTTTTTCTTTGATTGATTGACGTGGGACTCTCTATAAATGTATGCTTTCGACACTTCTCTGCCATTTTGGCTGATGGTTTTTCTTGTTTTGTTTTTCAATTTTTTTTCCTGGATGTACTATATTTACCCAGATACCAGCACGCCTATCCCGGGAATAAACAGAAAAGGGATTGTGTGTTTGTAATTGTATTGTATACACTTGCAGGAGTATAGTTTTTTTATAACAGTAGCAGGGGCGGTGGTTAATCATCAAGAGCACTTTTTTTGATTCAGGCGTGGGTTTAAATGCAGGGCCTTCGTTCTGGAGCTTTCTTTCTTTTTCACTTCCTTCAATTKCTGTGTGTGTCTCTCTCTCCGCAGTATTAACTGTGCATTTTGATCATTATATCTCTCTCTTACAAAAACAAGCTTGCTCTCTTTGTGTGTGTAAGTCTTTATTATTTCTTTGTTGTTGCAGGGATTGTACATGAAAGAGRTTGAAAGTTTGAACAACATAGTCACCAGAGCCAAAAAATAATTTTGGAGAAAAGTTATTCTCACCAACGAAAAAAGCAGAGCATCAGTTCAAAATGGTGTGCCGAGTGTAGTACCAAAAGTAGCAGCAGCAAAGAATCTGAATTGGGTATCTTTCTTTCTTCACACTTTTAGCTGGGTCTTTCTCTGTTTCAGAGCTCTGTTTACTCTGACTAGGGTTTTCTCATTTAGTACTGCTGCAGGTTTTGAATGAGTATTTATGGTGCTGAAATCAATGTCTCTGCTTAATTAACTGCTTCTGGATATTTTCTTCAGCTCTTTACTAAACAGCGTTTTTTTTTCTTTGTTTTCTTGGATATTGGAGTGTTTCTTGACTGTAATTTTGAAGTAGCTGCTGGAAATTCCATGTTTGCTTTGGGGATAGCCATTTGTTCTTGTTCKTTTGCGGCTTTTGTGAATGTAAAGGGTGTTTTCTTGCTTTGAGTTCATTAGTCATGAGTAAAATCTGATTTTCATTTAATTCTTAGTGGGCATTGTAGATAAGTATCCCCTAACATCCAGGATCATAACCCTAACCTAATTGCTACAGCAGACAAGGGCATTATAGGTCAACAAATGAGTTGCTTCAGGCTTTTCACCTGAGCCATCAATAACCCTTAGACCTACACTAGAATGGCAGAAACATTCTCCCAAGTTAATGAGATGTTTGCAATGAGGAAGTCAAAGTTCTAATGGAAAAATTCCCCTTCATATCTTTTAGTTACCTTATTTACTGATTTTTATTTAGCTTTATCTCTCTCAAGATTGGAGGAGAAAATTTTATCTTCAAAGACAATTCTTGACTCTACCTCATTCATTGGTAGGTTAAGCTGTTCGAAGAACAAATGTGTTATTTTCCCTTCTATAGGAAAGGAAATCAAAACCAAACCTTCCCAATGACTATTATTTGCAATGTTTTCACTATTTAGCAGGAGTCATACAAAAGATTCTGATACATATGTACTGAATACAAATTGGGACAGTTTATCATAGAAGACAAAACTAACTGATTTTGGATGCCAAATGTTATTGACTGATAGTTATCTCCAATAGTTTTACAATGAACATTGCCACTATCTAATTTAGTGTCTATTTGCTAAGACTTAAACTTTGCCCTTTTACTAGAAATTTTCTGTTGCGTATAAAAAGGAGATAAAAAGCTCAGATAAAATTTTCTAGAGCAGTTTCATATCTTAAAAGCTACCAAATTACTAAAAGTAATCCAGATTTGAGACCAGAAAAATGTTAACATTTAAGCCGAAATTGCTCTGTATAACAAGATATTGTTAGGTAACTTATCCTAAATTGTTCTGTATAACAAGATATTGTTAGATAACTCATTCTAGTCATCATAACATTCTTAAAATTTAGTTATCCCCAAACGTGASTCATTGCAATCCAAAATATTCAATTRAACCACAGGGACTGGAGGCAAGAAAGTAGAGGGTAGTGTATTCAAGGCCCACAGTATTACGATCTGGGAAGTCTAGACATGACAGAAACAGTACCTTGACTTTTTCTTCTTTCTGAAAATAAATAGGAAATTTTGTTATCTTGAATGTTACCCAGGAATCACAATTTCACAAAAAAGGTTAAATAGGTCCTTTTTTTAACCTTAGGCATTAACTTAAATATCACGGGATAGACTTGTTGCTATCTGGATTTCTTCTTGTTTACTGAATTTGTTTATGTAATTGTGAGACATCATTAGTCAAATATCTGATTTTGCAATTGAGTAACTTCAAAATTTTCTTGCTGAAGCAATATACAAAATAAATTTGCTTCAATTTCCCACAAAAAAAGCAAATGTTCTTATAATTTTCTTGTTCTTGGAATTTTGTGTATTGATTTGCAATTAATTTGTTTTCTTTTTAGCTAAATGCTGTTGGTATGTTATTGTATGTTTAGTATAGTATAATCTTAGTTGTGAAGATTTTCTTTTATWATAACTTAATTTTATTTCATGCTTATTTTCAAATAAGCATGAAATTACTCTCTGAAAAATCGTGGKTTGACTTGCTCTAATAATAGGGTCTACTGTAACTCCAATGCATTTGGTCGTGCTTTGTGCTTTGTAGCACTCTCTATGTTAGATACTCTTGGCTAGTTATGGAGATGTGCTTTGAGATATACATTACAATGATTACCTCTCAATGAAAAAAGTAAACTAATTATCTGTTAGAGTTCTGCTTCTGTGTGGAGCCTCCTACTTGAGAGACTATTAAAGTATTTTTGTGCTCTTTCCATGGGTTTGAGGTCTTAAATGCAAGTTGTCATCTTTATGCCACGCTCTTGCTATGGGTCCATGAGTATATGCTGGATATTATTTGATTTAGTTGTCAAATTATTGCTATAGTTGAATATCCTTTCTTTGTTCATAGAAGCTTTTATCTACTGGATAATATTTTCAAGTTTCTAAATGGAACTATCTTTTCTAGCCAAATGGATTCTCGGATTAAGCATGCTATAGTGGTGAAAGTAATGGGACTTTGATTTGTACTACTACCATTTTTTTTTTTTMGCCCCCCAGTTGTATGTTAACTAGAAAAAGGTAAAATTTTCGGTTAAGTGTGAATAAGAGCCCTTGCAGAGACTTTTAGATTGGGAAATCAAGAATACAATTATCAAAGATTAGGATTTTTTCCCCCTTTTTTTTTTTTTTTTTAATAACTGAAGGATTGACATTTATAGTGGGAAGGCCTATTAGTTCTTGGATGTGTTCAGTCTTGAGGCGTTTTAAGGAAATTATTATGTCTTGTGAATATCAGATGAGAGAGCATGGGCAGGCATTTGAGGGAGAGACTATGACAGTTAGGATTATTTTATTTGAGTTATGGCTTGTGTGGTTCTTTTGTAGTGTCTTGTATGTGAAATGAAAGGATCTTTAAGATATGATTTTCTGGCATACAGGAAGTTTGTGTTTTCCCTGCAGAATAATATTGTGAAAAAAAAAAAAAAATTTACTGCGCCTCTTCCAATATAACTATTGATTAAACACTACATGCCCGAGAGCATCATAATCCTATTATATTTAGATTCATTCTTCTACTGACATCTGTGGCAAGATTACAATTGGCTACAGCTGAACTGTTATCTCTTCTTGGATCTAATTCTTTCTATACCCTCTTATTTCGGCCATAAAAGATATCCAAGAAAAGAGAAGAATAGTAGTTACTATGTTCAATAACTTGATCATGTTCTTTTCAAAAAATTTCCTTAGATGTCTTGTTAAATTTTGTTCCTCTTTTCTCCAGGATATGTATGGTCACATCTTCTCATTCATATGTGTTGTTGCTTTTTGGTCCTGAACAAGTCTGGTTTTAATATAATATTTTCAGTTTCCAACTTGTTTAGGTTTTGATTGGATGCGTCCCTCCAGAAGGTCCTTGCTTTGGACTGTTAGATCGGATTTGGATATTCACTGTACCAGTTTGAGTGAGTATGAATACCATTTGGTGGACAATGGCCATAGGATAAATCGCAGATCCTTAGCCTTCAAGTTCAATTAGCACCTAAATTCATTTAGTTGCTAACTTTACTTTGTCCCAAAACAACTCAAATCTATAAGTTTCATTAACTGCAAAGTTTGCTTGGTTTTTTAAGATACAAGTTCTAATAAATTCATTTTGAGGGGGCGGGGGGACGGTGGGGGGTTCATAAATGTAGGAATATGGTGCATGATTATGTGAACTTTAGAAGTATGCCTAGCATTTGATAAACCTCGCTTTTAGGTGGTATATCTTAAAGGGATCTTGGCAAAACTTGTTTTTTCTTTGTTCATCTAGTCATCCATCTGCCTCCTATGATTCCTCACCTGTAAATCTAGCCATTCTTTCTTGCTCCTTTGTGCTGGGTTCTAAACGAAGTGTTTCTTTTTGGTTGTTCAGTTATTCTGAGTCATAGGAAACTTCTCCCAATTGCAAATTGTCTTACTGAAATATTTGTGGAAGTATTTGGCATATGTAATTAGAATAAGTTCTGATAGCAAAGAGCTGAACCAATTTACTGGTTGGGTATTCAGCCACTTCTTTAGATTTTTGCTGTTTCCTTGTTTACTCAGCTTCACAATATTGAACTCTTCTGAACTCAGCAGGAAATGCAATTTCAGATTCTAGTATCTGAAATTTATATGGAAAGACCACTGGAAAAACATGGTCAATTTGCGTGTTAAATTTATAACAAAAAAAGTCAAATAGTAGACAACATTTTGTAAAGGCTAGCCATTCTTCTTTCTTGATTTCATATTGCGTTATTAAGAACTTTTTGTTATAAGAACTCAGTAACATATAATGTTATGGATCAGTTATTTGCTAAAAGTTTCAAGTTCGCTCGACTTGCCTTAGAATATAGCATTGGAGGAAAATAAATCTTGCATTCTTTATTTAACTTCTTATTATACTCTTTTTATATAATATTTGAACCTTACGAAATATCAATTCTTAATAGTATTTAACCAACTAAAATTTGAATAAAAATGAATTTATATTCTTCATCCTTTCTAATTAGGACTTCTGTTACATGATGCCCGTTTGTCATTTSGCATATTAAAACAAATTTCATCAAAACACTTACTTTCACTGACATCACTTTTTTTTTGGGGTTCCTGCACGCTTTCAGACGCTCTTAAAGATGAACTACAGATTCCAGAACCTGCTCGGAGCACCTTACAGAGGCGGGAATGTCGTCATCGTGAACAATACACATTTAGTTTCACCGGTCGGAAACCGAGTTTCCATCACCGACCTCAACAAATCCGAAACTCTAACATTGCCCTGCCAATCATCCTCAAATATCTGCCACATCGCCGCCTCTCCTGATGGTATTTTTCTCCTTGCCATCGATGACAAGAACCGCTGCCTCTTTATCAATTTACTTCGCCGAGTTGTCCTTCACCGGATTACTTTTAAGCATCGAGTGTCGACGGCCAAGTTCAGTCCTGATGGTCAGCTTATTGCAGTTGGTGCTGGGAAACTTCTCCAAGTTTGGCGCTCCCCAGGGTTTAGAAAGGAATTCTTCCCCTTTGAATTGATAAAGACCTTTGCCGATTGTAATGATAATATTACAGCAGTGGATTGGAGCCCCAACTCGAATTTCCTTCTTGCAGGCTCGAAAGACTTGACTGTTAGGCTATTTCGCGTGAAAAAATTGAAAGATTTCAGTAGACCATTTTTATTTTTGGGTCATAGAGATGCAATTGTTGGTTGCTTTTTCGGAGTTGATAAGAAAAGTAATGAAGTTTCTAGGGTCTACACAGTATCACGTGATGGGGCTGTTTTTAGCTGGGGACTTAGCGAAAAGGTTTTTGATGATGGTGAAATTTCAGAACCAGAATCGCCAGGGACACCAGAGCAAACCCAGAGGCAGGATGGGGAAAGTGACGGTAATGCTAATATGAAGAAGAGGAAAGATTTTGATGGCAAAGATACCATTTTGGATGAAGGAAGTGAGATTCCGTTACATATGCGCAAGTGGGAATTGTTGAAGAAGGACTATTTCATGCAAGCGCCATCGAAGTTAACAGCTTGTGATTATCACAAGGGACTTGATATGTTGGTCGTGGGATTTTCGAATGGAGTATTTGGGCTTTATCAGATGCCCGATTTCATATGTATTCACTTATTGTCTATATCTAGAGAGAAGATTACAACTGCAGTTTTCAATGATCTGGGGAACTGGTTGACGTTTGGGTGTGCAAAACTCGGGCAGTTGCTTGTGTGGGAGTGGAAATCAGAGAGTTACATATTGAAGCAACAGGGCCACTACTTTGACGTGAACTGCCTAGCTTATTCACCAGATTCTCAACTCTTGGCTACAGGAGCAGATGATAATAAAGTCAAGGTATGTGAAATGAAAGAACCTGCCTTTATGGTATCCATTTAGTGACTTTCTTAATTTGTTGCCATGACTTGTTTGCTTTGAATGTTAACTGCAATTTAGTTTAGTTATTAATTCTTGCTTGTGGCCAATATGCTTACCTCAATGCATCCCAAAAATATATTTTGATAATTAGGTCTGCTGTTCCTTCTTTTTTTGTTTTGGTTTTTTTTTTGCTCTTCTTCTTTTTTTCAGGAGTGGGGGGTCGAGTGAGTATTTGACAACTTAATTTGTCCTCTCGCTTGCACAGATGCTAAACTTAACTAGAAGAGTGCAGGGTCATTTCGAGCTTCCCTTGGTAAATTGGAAGAGAACTGAAGGATAACTTTTTATTATTTATGCCTTGCAGGTATGGACTGTTTCATCTGGCTGCGCGTTTGTGACATTCTCGGAGCACACTAATGCAGTTACTGCACTTCACTTCATGGCCAGCAACCATTGTCTCRTGAGTGCATCTCTTGATGGGACTGTTCGTGCTTGGGATTTGTTTCGGTATCGAAATTTTAAAACGTTTACAACTCCTACTTTTAAGCAATTTGTTTCTTTAGCAGCAGATCAGAGTGGTGAAGTGATCTGTGCAGGAACCCTTGATTCTTTTGAGGTGTGGAATTTTTTACTGGATTTTAACCTACCCTTGTCACTCTGTTTCATTTGTAATAATTTTATTTTGCGTGTGTTAGATATATGTCTGGTCAATGAAGACAGGCAGGTTATTGGACATTCTCAGCGGCCATGAAGGTCCTGTTCATGGCTTGATGTTTTCTCCTACAAATGTAAGTGGACTTAAGCTTGTTAATGGTAATCTTAGTGAGATAGTGTGTATATTTATATATATTACTGTTGTTTACTATGTATGGAGCTTGTTTGAGTTTTATGCTGATCCTATAGGCCATATTAGCTTCCTCTTCATGGGACAAAACTGTTCGCTTGTGGGATGTTTTCGAAGGGAAGGGTGCAGTTGAAACATTTCCACATGTGCATGATGTCCTCACTCTTGCTTACCGTCCAGATGGAAAGCAATTGGCTTGCAGTACGTTGGATGGCCAAATACACTTTTGGGATCCCCTTGAGGGATTGTTGATGTACACAATTGAGGGCCGTAGAGATATTGCTGGTGGACGTTTAATGAGTGATCGTASATCAGCTGCTAACTCCACTGCTGGAAAGTGCTTTACAACATTGTGTTATTCTGCTGATGGGAGCTATATATTAGCTGGTGGGAGTAGTAAATACATTTGCATGTATGATGTTGCTGATCAGGTTAGTTTCCCATGATAGGGTACTTTCTTGTCATGTATTCAGATTGGGTGATGCTTTTCGTCGTATATGGTGTCATATTTAGCTTTTTGGTTCGATTGGCCTTGTCTTGATTTATGTATACTTGGTTCTCATCAAATTCTTAAGAAAGGCCATTTTGACGTGGAAGATTGTAGATTTTGCAAATTTGTTCACTTGTTCTCTTTTCTTTTGTTTTTTTTTTRCCCCCCTCTTCCTTTCTTCCTTTCTTTGTCTTTTTTAAATAGAATTTGATGTTTGATAATCAAATACTTGTTCCTTGGAAAAGAAGAAGAGCAAAGTAAATTCAAAGGACATTTCTTTCTCTTTCATTGGCACTATTTTACATGCAATGCATCAATGCGCAGAAAAGCTCATTCACCGAATTTAGCTTCTGTAAAACAAGAAACTTTACATGCAAATGTTCTGTTGGTGACTTGCTTTTACCCTGTTATAGAACAATGTCGTAAACGTTATTCTGGTTGTTATTAGCTACTCTTTCAGTTTCAAATGGGGTAATTTTATTGCAGTTCTATTCAGTAGCTTGAACTAACTCAAACTATGTAAGAGTATTGTGGGAATATCTGTATTTCAAAGAACTAAAGATTTGATGTTATGTTTTGTTTAAAATTTAGTTGTTTGATTTTGGAAAGTAAAACCATGGGAGCGATTGTGAAGCTTTGCCTATTCAAGAATCTTGTTCTTGCCTGCTTATCCTCCTCCCTTCTACATATTTACTCTGAATGATTTCACATGTATATGTATATTGTATTCAAAGCAACCTAGATGCCCACTAATTCCTTATTTGTATACCATATTACTGTTTG
The DNA here is from genome assembly GCA_001752375.1 of Rhazya stricta. Lineage (NCBI taxonomy): Eukaryota > Viridiplantae > Streptophyta > Magnoliopsida > Gentianales > Apocynaceae > Rhazya > Rhazya stricta. The sequence goes on along the minus strand of MEJB01000003.1, from coordinate 2,877,391 downwards.
GCAAATTTTGCAGGTTTTGCTGCGCAGGTTTCAAATTACTCATAATCTCTCTCTAGATGGGGTCCTTGATTTCTTAAACTCTAAGAATATGACAGAGGCTGGTCCACTAGATTTAATTGATGATGATAACAGTGATACAGAGGAAGGTGTGGACAGGCAAACACGAAAGACATTGGCATATGATTTGCCAGGCTCAATGCCTAACCATGGAAGACCTGTTATTCGTACAAAATGCCTGAGAATTGCACCAACTGGACGGAACTGGGCTGCTGCAACAACGGAAGGAGTCTTAATCTATACAATGGATGATTCCTTTATCTTTGATCCCACTGATCTTGACATTGATGTCACACCAGAAGTAAGTATTGGTTGGATGAACTTTGTAGGTTGGTTTTAACATGTTAAACTAATACGAAATTTACTTGGAAAATGTTTTAGTGCTTGTGCAGTGCCTCTGATGCAATTCTCCTTGTAATGAGTCTAGGCAATTGATGCAGCACTTGCTGAAGGTCGACCAAGGAGAGCTCTGATTCTTAGTTTACGATTAAATGAAGATGCCTTAATCAAGAAGTGCGTTGTGGCTGTCAGCCCGGGTGATGTACCTGCTGTTGCTTCATCTGTCCCTTTTAAATATCTACAGAGATTGCTTGAGGCATTCTCAGATCTTCTTGAGAATTGCCCACATTTGGAGTTTATTCTTCTTTGGTGTCAGGTTAAAAACTAACATTTCTTTGATTGTTCTTCCGTTTTTCTTTGAGATGTAACCATTTTGCATTGAGGAATTGTGTAAGTTGTGCTGATCCGACTTTTTTATATAGGAGCTTTGCAAAGTTCATGGACCTTCTATTCAGCAAAATTCCAGAAACTTGCTTCCTGCTTTAAAATCTTTGCAGAAGGCAATTACTCGATTACATCAAGATTTAGCTGATACCTGTTCTTCAAATGAATATATGCTCCGATATTTGTGCGCCATGAAGAGCAGCAAATGATGTTGATGTTCTTGATAGATGATGTGGTAAGATCCTTTTATATAAAATTCTTTTATGACTAGTTAGCAGGCCACAATCTTGTTCTTTACTATGATAGTATATATTGCAATGCTGGTATGCTTATTAATTAGTTATGGTATTTTGAAAATAGTTATGGTATTTTGAATCTGCCAATGGCAGAATCCAACCTTTGTCTTCATCGGGCTTCTACGGCTGATCATAATGAATAAGGTACTCAACTGCGCTATTTGCTGGAAAAAATGGGATGGTAGAAGAACCATAAGAGCTAGTTGATGAGGAGCTCCTGTTACAATTTCAGACCATTCGATTTTCAAGAATCTGATTCTGTTCTTTTCAGAAAACCATGTAATACCAGGTGCATATGCAAATGTGCTCAAAGCCATCAATGGTATTTAGGATATGGATGTACCTATATTCACCATATGCTCTACGGATTCATGATGATTTGATCAAGTGATATATTATTCATCAGTTGATTTTCCTCTTGCAATTCAAGTTCAATTTTCTGTACTCTTCGCTTTCATGATAATGGTAAAAAGGTAAAACTTGCAGGAACTATACTGAATCTCATCAGCTACTGAAAGAAAATCTTGGCATACAAAAGAACTATGGCATAACTGCAGCTTCTTGTTTACCAGTTACTTCTTCCCACTCTGAATGGTAGCCCCAAGAACCCCTTTTGAAAATCCTTCACAAAAAATGAAGCCGCTGCGGTGGCAAGGAAGCTATCAAGAGGCTCCTCTAAGTCTGAATATGTTGCTACTTTCTTCAAAACCATAGGAAATTTGAATATCCATGGTCTACACATTAGTCTGCGGCTAAATCAGCCATTGCATTGGATGGGAATGTTACATCAMTCTCTCGAGCWTTTTAATAATATATTAATGTGTGGTCTATTTAGTTATTCTTATGGTATTCGATTAATTTTTTTAATTTTATTATTTTATTTAGATCCATTTGAATTTCATCACTATTTAGACATTTATAGAGCTCCAAGCAAATTTAATAATCTATGTATGATTCGAGACATAGATTATCTATGTTCGATTCCTATCTTTTAATTACAGTTGCAAATTTTTAATATTTATCTTGATATATCAAAATATGAAGTTAGGGAAAAAAAAAAAACATGTTGCCTTTAACGATTCAAGGCGCTGTGATTAATAAACCTAAATAAAAAAGTTGCCATTTTTTTTTTCCCCTTCTTTTCGCAATATTATCAACTCCCTTAAATTTTTTGATAACATCAGGGTGTAATGTGTTAAAAATAGCAGTTGAGGGTGCAAATTGGGCATTTCTGCTAACATTAGTGGTGAATACCCGCAAAATTCCATATTATGTGGGTCAAAATGRTGTCTTGTTTGATCCGACCCGCCAGTACCATRTTGGGGAGGGGGAAGATTTCGCCAATCCCATCCGATAGCTCCATAGCTGTCTGAGCACGTCAGCCGCTGCTTCTGCCGTCGCAGCCACTGCTCTTCGCAGTTTCAGCTCCAGGTTTCATTAATTTCGTTCTCCTACAATTTCTCTTTCTTCTTTTCTTTGATTGCTCGCCGTGCGACTCTCTATATATGTATACTTTCGACACTTCTCTGCTTTTTTGGTTGATGGTTTTTCTTGTTTTGGTTTTCAATTTTTTTTTGCAATCTGAATCTTTTTTTTCCCTGGATCAAGGGATAGACTTGATGCTATCTAGATTTCTTCTTGTTTATTCAAATTTTTTATGTAATTGTGAGACATCATTAGTCAAGCAATCTGACTTTGCAATTGAGTAACTTCTTTCATCTTTTAGGGTTCAAATTTTTTTGTACTTCGTTGGTCAAGTTTTCTTGCTGAAGCAATTTACAAAGTAAATTTGCTTAATATCCCACAGAAAAAGCAAATGTTCTTATAATTTTCTTGTTCTTGGACTTCTGTGTATTTATTTGCTATTAATTTGTTTTCTTTTTAGCTAAATGTTGTCGGGTTGTTACTATATGTTTAACATAGTATAATCTTAGTATATGATAGCAGTTTTGTGAAGATTTTTCTTTTCTGAAACTTATTTTATTTCATGCATATTTGAAAATAAGTATGAAAATTACTCTATGGAATATCGTGGATTGGCTTGCTATATTAACCCTATATTAATAGGGTCTAATGAAAATAACTCTATGAAATATCATGGATCGGCTTGCTATATTAACCCTATATTAATAGGGTCTACTGTAGCTTACAATGTATTTGCTTGTATTTTGTGGTTCCGTCTATCTTAGATACTCTTGTTTGGTTAGTTACGTGGATGTGTTTTTGAGATATACATTACAATGATTACCTGTCGATGACAAAAGAAAACCACTGGTTACATCTAAACTAATTAGCTGTTATAGTGCTGCTTCTGTGTGGAGGCCCCCTACTCGTGAGAATATTACAGCATTTTTTGTGTTTTTTGCATGGGTTTGAGGTCTTAAATACAAGTTATCATCTTTATGCCACACTCTTGCTATGGGTCCATGAGTATATACCGGGTATTATTTGATTTAGTTGTTAAATTATTGCTATAGTCGAATATCCTCTCTTTGTTCTCGGAAGCTTTTATCTACTGGATAATATTTTCAAGTTGCTAAATGGGACTGTCTTTGTCTAGCCAAATGGATTCTCAGATTAAGCATGCTATAGTGGTGAAAGTGATGGGTCGCACTGGATCCAGAGGACAGGTGACTCAGGTGAGAGTCAAGTTCATTGATGACCAGAACCGTTTTATCATGAGGAATGTCAAGGGACCAGTCAGGGAGGGAGATGTTCTCACTTTGCTCGAGTCTGAGAGGGAAGCTAGGAGGTTGCGGTGATTCTCTGCTGGTCCTTGTCCTTTATTAAGGCCTTCATACTACGTATAATTTGATGTAGAACCATATCCAATTTTGAGCTTTCTGGAGATGCAATACTTCATCATGGTTGGTTAGGATTGTATGTCATTTAGTTTAAATTGATTGCTTTAGTGACTTATGTTTGACAGTCTGGTGGTTTTCCAGTCATTGCTAATCATTTCTTAGTGGTCAAGGAATTATGAGAATGTGGTATTGTATGCATCTCTCTCAAGATCCGTCTATGCCACTGTTTGATGCCATGCACTTGACTCGAATATTTGCTGGTATTCATCGTTCTTCTTTAGATTAGACACAAAATTTCATGTTCAAGCTGCCCAGCTGGTTATAGAACTGCACAGCCAAATTGATTTGGTTGCATCAATTTGCTTCTGTCGGATAGTTGAAGTCTAGATATGCATTTGTGAATGACTAGCATATACTGTTCTATGGTTGCAAGGAAATGTATTATGTATCCTTTACTGTGAAACAGGGTAGACCTAAAGATATTGACAGGGTGGCCTCTCATTTTACAACTATGTTTTGGTTCACGGACACAGGATTCTCCTGTAATCATGTCTTTAGTTATTGGTTTATATCCTAGACCAGCTTAATAGGTTTCATTATTTCAGGTCTAGGGCATTGGTTCTCGGCCATTGGGATAGATTTTCCCATTGCAGGTATTCGTTTTTGTTTACAGTTATTTATAGTTGCTTAAGGGCATGTTCTGTTTCGAACTGGTTAGACTCAAGGATCCTCAACTCTGCTCTTAATATATCAAGGTTGTGCATTCCTCTTTTCTTCATAAACTTAGTAGTTTAAAGTGTACATTGCGCAGAATTTATCATGGCTGAAATTTTGGTTTGATTTTAGAAAATCCAAGAAAACCTTATCAAATTAAGAAAGAAAGGGGTAACTCAACCAAGTTTTTCCGTAGATCTTGGGTTTGTTTTCTCAAATTAATTTCCAATAAAGCACAAATGTGGTTATGCATTTTGCCTTCACAATTCTATTTCTTTTTTTTTGCTCTGCCACAAATTGAGCATATATAAAATAATGTCCACTCCTAAAATTTTCTTGCTCAAGTTATTTATGGAATCATAGACCTTTGCTTTACTAGGATTGTAACAGGTTCACACCTTATGCACGACATTTCACAGAGGCAACATTGGCTGTAAAATATTTCTATGTAATTCCAGATAGTCAATTATTGAAGTTCAATCTATGGCCCAGTGCTGGGGATTCTTTTGCTTCACAAGAATCAAAGTGGGAGATTTTGATTTTTGTGAAGAAAAAAGAGGCAAAAAGATAGCACGACGCGGAAAATCCATGCATTCCCATGCATATGTGACTTGTTCTTTCAAGAGTTTTGTTTATCAAGCATGAGCCTCGTCTTTAACCCTTCAATATGAAGGCAAGATATGATTTTAGTTGATCTTAATTGGAGGTACATAATTATTAGATAAACTAAATTTTAGTTGCCAAATTTTTATTTCATTCTTCTGGTTTTCCACAGGTAGTTTGAGATTTGTGGTTTTCCACAAGTCTTAGTAAATATCAAGTCTCATTACGTTTTCTTTAAAGAAAATTGGAACTGATCTAATCTGCTTTGACATGAATTAATGGTAAAAGAGAGGTTATTTTTGGTTTGTGGCATAGGGGAACCATGAGATTGACTGAAATCAACAAAGATGTCCTTTACCCAAAACATTTTTCATTTCAACTTGAGCTGAATTGAGATGACCCAAAACATTTTTCATTTCAACTTGAGCTGAATTCCTTTTGAATAGAGAAAGCTAGGGACATGAAAACAATGTGAGATACCTATTTCACCCCATATTAAGTTATTATATTGTAGGGATTCGATATTTGTTTAATGAACTGTAAGTTAGGGCATTCGATATCTAACTATATAGTTCGTGTTAACATCATAATTATGGTTTATAACTTGAATACTTATTTATGACGATTGGAAATTTTTAGTATATTCTCTTACTATACTCTAACGCTCTATACAMTAAAATAATGTATGAGAAAAAGAAACAAATATATGTGAACAGGGTTTATCCACCTTTTTCCTGAGGCCTTCCTGGTACATGAAAATTCAAATCTTGAGCCCCAAAAGAAGAAGGCCATAGGTGAAAAAAATACGTTACTATGACCTTTATGTTSCAGATTTGTTTGTTTCTATTGTTACCCAAAGGAAGTGGGGACCTTTTGCATCCTATCAAGGAGACAGGCCTGGAATTTTCACAAGCAGCAAACCAGTGGATTGATTTGCTTTTCCTTCTCTGTAACCTTTAGTTTATATGATTTTGATAAAAGGCAGACGCCATACATCAACTGTAATTTTCCATGGCCTGTCCAAGTCAAAAAAGAAGATTTCTTTATGCAAGAGTCCAAGCAAGAAAAGGCCACTCCATTCTTCTCTATCTGCTTTCTTTCAGCAAGAAAAGGCCACTCCATTCTTCTCTATCTGCTTTCTTTCATTGCCCTCCTTTATCATCTCTTTCCTAAATGACCATAATAGACAGTTTGAACATGTTCTAATTAAGAAGTTAAAAGGGAAATCATCTTCCAATTAGTCAGATGACGGGGGAAAATATGTTTTTCTTTTCTTTTGGTTTGATCATCAGGTATTCAGAACCTTTGGCTCCGACTACTTAGGGTTTAAGTAGGGAGGAACATATAAGGAGGACAAAGCTCTTCCAACTTTGTTTATTTAATTCACAAGATTTAAGCTGTTAAATTCCTTATATTCGAACTAACAATAGTTGGTAAAAAAGCTGTTGATTGGTGAACAAACTCGAGAATATCATGTGACTGCAATGTGAGTGTTTGTAGAAAACATTTTACATACAGTGGTCTATCATCAAATACAAAATAATAACTCAGCATTTTGATTATACAATTTAAGATATGCACCACTGTTTATAGCTTTTTTTTTCCCCCCCCCCCATGCAGATTTATTTCTTACACAGTGGCATAGTGACTGCATTGAGAAGATTTTGTTCAAAATGTACCTCTTTGGAGTCTATGTGTGTAAGAATTTGAATTGGTAGGCAGTAACGTATAGGGATATCAATGTCAATCCAGAACAAAGGGAGGGACAACAAAGTAAGCTTAAATGTAGGTCACATGATGTTCATATATATATATATATATGTATAGATATCTTCTCGTCAAGGAAGCTATGCAAACTCCACCAGTATAAAGATATGTTGTTTTGACATTCAAACCTTTCTTCTCAAAATCAACAACCAAAAAGTTCTCTTCTTCTTCTTCTTCTTCTTCTGCTTCTGTCCTTTTTCATCTACTCTCTATTATTTTAATCTTGGTGGTCCATTTGGTTCATGGATATTGATCTCCTGATAACAATTGGGGGGTGGTTTTTCTTGGTTCCAGTTTCATGGCAAAAACCTGCAAAAACTCACAATCTCCAGTGTTCTTTCTTGCTCTACTAATTGCTTCATTTTATGTTTTCTCCCTTGATTTTTCAGTCACGTTTGAGGAACATGAGGCCTCCTCAGCTCCAAAAACATCAAGAGCCCTTCTGCATACTCCTAAAGGAAAGGAATCCACCATGAAGCTGCTGCATCAAGATCAAACTACCACTGCTACTACTACTACTTCAACTGCTGCTGTAGCAACAAGTAAAGAGAGACAGTTTGAGATGGCTGCTCATGAAGTTCCCAGTGGACCAAATCCTGAGTCTAATAGATGATAAGCAAGGGTTGATGCGGGGGATATGAGGCTCAGACAAGCTTTTCTTCATGCCATCTTCATCACCATTTATGCTAATGCTAGCTCATCAGTACCCTCTCTCCTGCTTAATTTGTTATTGCTACTGCGTCAAAATGTGTTGTTCTATGGCATCTTTCCTCTTCTTTTTATTGTTTTCTTTGTTTGTATATATAAATAATGACTTTTTACTACTTGATTCACCATGCATGTATCTTACATGTTCTTCACATTAATGAAAATTGTTTTCTACTGCTATTGTGAATCCAGCTAAATGAGAAAATGGGTTTTTCTGTTTGTTCCCTTGATTTCCATGTGCAAATTTGTCCGATACATGAAGCTGAAAGATCTATGGAAACTTCATGGTATTTTTTGTAATCTTGCTGTTGTCAAGAATCAAAGAAGACAGTACTGACTAAGAAACGCAAAGGTGATCAGAGCCTTGTCCAGTGATGTCAGATCCATTAGCAGATGTGATTTAGCTTTCGGACTTGCATGAGAAACTTTTTTCTCTGTGCACAATGGGTTTTTGCATTTGTCTATATCATTCAATAAAAGAGGTGGCCCCGGCCTAAACTCAAGAAAAAGTGATTTCATATGATTTCACAATTAACAAGGCCTAGAGTCTGTCCAAAATTATTGATGGATGGCTAAATTTAGGGAACTTCTATTCATGTATGCTACCATTAGCCAATTCTTTACTGTGGTCAAAACTTAATGTGGAATTGTAATATTTTACGATACGGTTAATTAAGTCTAGTATAAATTCAAGCTAGTCTCAGAACAAAGATGAATGACTGCTCTCATTTTTTCAACAAAAATGAGAAGGAAAAGAAAGGAATGAATGAGCTGATCTCCAACCCCACCCCCCAATCCCAAGGAAAATTACATTATAATTCATTCTTATGCACAACGAAATATATATGTGTTTGTGTGTGTGTGTTTGGGTTGGGGGGGGGGGGGGGGGGGGGGGGGGGGGTAAGAGATGGAGAGCTGGATTGGGGAAAGAAATGAACTTATGATGATCAGCATAAAAGCCTGCATAGTTCTAGTTCTGTATTATGAKCATTGAATCTGAATTTTAGATGTCTGCATAGTTCTTTAATTCTTTTCTGTCTTCAACTTGATTAATGATCTATTGGCTCAGACTATTTTAGATATTTACAATGATCATTCTAGTTTAAACTTTACGAAGATCTCACTGAAGAAAAATAAAATAAAAGAAAAACAATTATCAAGATTGATTTTTACATCCTCCACCTGTCACCTCTTTTTCATTCAATTCCTGCTTCGATTTTCTCTTCCTTTTTCTGGAAGTATAGTAATGTGATGACATCTCCATCTATATATATGTAATGTGAAGAATATAAATGAATCAGTTGACGAAGATTCACAAGAATAATCCTTTTAGTGCAGTATGGATATGAAATTTTCAGCTCAAAATCAAGAGTAAACTAAGTTATAAAATGTCAGAAAGTGTTAAGAGGTGAAAGTGGCATCGATTCTTGAATTGATGTAAAGAAGTTCACTGTACCTAGCAACTATAGTATCAAACTAGATCATATATGGCAAATTTGGTACAAGTTAGAAACCTGCAGATTGAAAAATTGAATATATGTACGTTGTGGAGATTTGATTTTGATTTCTTGAAGTTTAGAAATGGTGGAAGTTGAAGAAATTTGTTAGAAGGTGATTGGCAAGAAAAGGAGAAACTCCATTGATGTATTCAGAGTACTCTTCGAACAGCCCTCGATGAATTACAGGTTTTGCAGGACAATTGGAAGCCTTGTTTTTTTGGCCTAAATTACAGTAAACAAAACTGCAGAAATGATATAAACAAAAGATAGCTAATTATGTAGATTGCATGGAATGACGTCGAAGAAGAAGGCACTGTAGCTTAATYGCCACCACCACCTCCAAATCCCCCACCAGCACCAAAACCACCACCGGCACCACCTCCAGCCCCGCCAAAACCACCTCCACCTCCACCTCCTGCCCCTAGACCACCGCCTAAACCGCACCAAGCAGCCAAAATTCCTACCCACCTGGCTCCAAGACCTACACTCCTCTCTACAGCCTCTCCACCTCCAAAGCCACCACCCCACCATGCACCTCCTCCTAGACGCTCCCTCCAATGCCACCTGGCCTGCACGCTGCACCTCCCGCCAATGCCCCGTCCTCCACCTGGCATCCTGCAAACTCCTCCAATGCCGCGCACCAGCACCTCCTCCACCACCTCCCAAGACCTCCCCAGCCCAACCAGCTCCCCCACCCTGCACGCGTGCACCTCTCCAGAGATGCCACCACCAAGCCGCAACCTCGCAAGCTCCTGCTCCACAGCCCAGCACGCAACCGCCGAATACCACGCTCCTGCGCAGCAGGCCACCACCCTGGCTCGGCTCCACGCTGGCACCACCTCGCTAAATCACCGCCTCCTCCTGCTCCATGCCTCTCCTAACCACCACGCTGCCCCCGACTTCCCCTTCCTGCACACGCACCTGCTCCTCCTCCTAAAACCAGCCGGCCTGCTCACCTCCCGCTAAACGCAGCCGGCCTGCCTCCACTCCCTAAACCGGCCCCCCTCCTCCTAAACCACCGCCTACTCCAGCAACCGCCTCCTCCCCCTAGCCCCACAGCGCTGCTTCGCACTCCTAAGGCCCCCACCAGCACCGCCACCTAGACCACCCCCACCACCCAAGCCCCCTCCAGCTCCTCCACCAACACCACCTCCTAAGCCTCCAACCCCTCCGAGACCAAGCCCACCTCCACCAAACTTCCTTCCATGCCTAAAACCCTTTCTGTAAATCCCATGCCCTAAACCTCCACCAAGACCCGGACGACCAAACAGTTTCTCATCTCCAACCCCATCAACATGAGCAAAAACTAGCCCATTTGCAAGCAAAACAAGGAAGACAAAGAGCAAGGATGAATGACCAACAACTGATCTCATTTTGGGTTTACCTAGCAAGAAGAAAAAACAAGAACCCTAAACATGCAAGAGAGTTCTGTACTTCTCTTGACGAGTGAGTGATCAAATGCAGATGTAGAGTGCATTATATATAGTAGCAATGAGAWACTAATCTTCATTCCAAATCAAAATACAGTAGGTCCAGAGTCCYCAGGAGAACTCAACTGTCTCCTTCCGTTGAGTAAATGAAATGAATGCTTTTCTTCAATTGGGCAAGTAAAATTAATTGTTTTTCAACCGCCCAATTCAAAAGGACAAATCGCCGTGAAAGCATTATTATCATTATTTTGGAGCTTTGGTTTGACTTAGAGGGTCAATATTATGATAATCCGCGTTGGCCACAGCGTCAAAGAATTAAGACAGAAGTTGAGAGAGGTCCGTGGACTTAAGAAGCATCAGCTTTAATGAATCACATTAATGGCGTTCTGCATGTCATAAATTTAACAACTAAGCAATGCCCGCCAACAGTATTTCCTTGTGGATGAAGATGTTGACGGTCCTCTCCTCTCCTCTATCTTCATCCCAGGTGTGGCCACAGCACAGATAACACAGAGGATCAATCTGAATATTTGTATCTTATAACATGCAACTTGCAGACGTTATTGTTCATGGTCTCTGATTTCTTTTTTTCCTTGTATATGAATTACAGTATATAATTACCACTACGCGACTACGATCAGAAGGAAGAATGTTGCGTACAATATTCAATTCTATATGTACTTACATASTGCGTTGCTTTTCACGGTTTTGGGGTCCTGAAAAGTCTAATAGTAAATGACTTTCAAAATAAACATTAATCTTCTCATGTCTAATAGTAGTATATAATTGCTTAATAAAATTACATGCATTAAAAATTTATATAGTCTAAAATGTATAATGTTACGATTATTTTTAAAAATTTATATTTTCTAAATGTGTAACGTTACAATTATTTTTAAAAATTGATATTTTCTAAAATGTATGCGATACAAGTAAATATTTAGACTGCATGACTTAAGTATTATTTTGAAAATTAGGGAATTTGGATTCTTGCCTCCAATTTTCAATATGGTGCATGACTATAAACATACACATTATAGCAAAGGATAGTCCTTTTATAATTCTTCAATTTTGTTGATGCAGTAGGAAAAATGGCAAWTTGGAAACTCAATCTTGTTAAAACTTTCAAATATAACCTCAAGATATGTTTAGTGTAATTTGTTTCCCCTCTTTTTAACCTTTACTTTTTGGTCTATATTATGCCATTCATCCAAACTCCAAGAGGGTTATCTGCCAAAGTTAATTTCTCCTCCCATATATGTGATAGCTAAACTGCAAAAGCTATCAAAATGGGTTGCGCCTGAGGAACTAGTTCAGTCCGTCATATAAAATGATTGGGTTGAGATTTTTTTTAATCCATATGAAGACGGGTTTACATGSCTCGAGTTCAAGCGGGACGCAGGTTGGGGGTGAGTTTGCGCGGGCCAACCTACTCGTCAAACAAAAAAATTAAATCAAATAATCAAAATCAATCGAAGAAAGCATAACTCATTGTTGAATTGGTTAAATGTCAAACATTATTTAAAAAACATCGTATTAGCCTTTGTTTAAAGTAACATAACAAATCAAAGAACATATATTCATGGAATTATTTGGTTAATATTGAATAATATAGATTATATATTATGACATGATTAATTATGGTGATCATTTAATTTTTTTAGAGGTTATTAAGGTTTTTAGGATTTTTCTTAATTTTTCAAAATTTTAACAGGTTAAACCACRTAACSTACAATCCATAATCTACAATTCACAACCCACCTTCGATTGGAATTTTCTTAACCTGCCATGATGGCAGGCCGAGTGGGTTTTAATAGGTTGACCCAGGCTCGCAGTGAGCTGTCCAATTTCGCAACTCTAGCGATAGCATATACAGTAAAAACTCTATAAATTAATAATGCTGGGAGCATACTAATTCTATTAATTAAAGAGGTATCAATTAATCAATAGTTGATTGGAATGAGATAATCATTCAAAGAAAAAGTCATGTTACT
>MEJB01000003.1:2784144-2863191 GCA_001752375.1 Rhazya stricta | reverse complement strand
CGAATATTATTTTATCCATTTGTAAAACTCGAACTTGGAACCATATTTAAAGAGTAGCAAACTTCTTACCACTTCGACAAATAATCATTAATTAACCTTTAAAAATTTTATTAACATATGTTCTCCTTAAAATGCATAAAAATGGATGCATTTATTGAGTTCATATTCCGAGAAATATTCTTTGAGGAGGTTAAGGTTCTAGCCGCTAGAGGGGTCCTAGTATGTTGGAACAGTGTCTAGTTGAATGTGTGGGAGGATCAGGTAGCAATGGTGAACCCGTGGCTCTTCTAGCAACCACTATTCAGTCCATCGTTGCAATAACTTCTTGTCGTGCAGGATGGCTCCCCAAATAGGGGATGCAGGGAGCTTTTAATCTCTTCTCCCAGACGAGTTAGTGATCCATATTTGTCTTTGAGTACCTTAACTCACGTTCTGCTGGGATTTTCGGGCTCCACAATGCAAGTCTAGCTAAGTAAATCATATTCAAGACTTGTAGATTGTGGATACAAAGATTGCCTCCAAAAGTGGTTTTGATCATATTGATTCTCAGGCCAGAGGATGTATAGGCTTCRCTTGATCGATACCCCAGAAGAATTCGCAATTGATGTTAAATTCCATGGAAGCTCACATGAATTTCAGCATAATACAAGAAAAGTAGACAAAATAGAGGAAAACAGTAAGAACTGTAAATTCAGGGATAAAAGTTCTTTATAATTTCTTATTAGATCAGATATACTATGAAACTCTACAACTGTATTAAGCCGTTTGCTCACAAAATGGTTAATTAGACTAATAATAAAAAAATGAATGTAATGTAGATGAAAATTCATTGATTTAGTAGTAATTATTTGCACATTTTCACCTATTTTAATATGATAAGTACTACTTTGTATTATTTTTCKTTGAACATTGCTCAAATTCAATTAAGTGATTTTATTTATGTAATATTGTGAAATTTTAGAATCCATGTGTTATTARTAAGGTAAAATGACCTATTTTGTAGAAAAAAATTTTATAAGTGAAATAGAAGATTAGTAGATAAAAAAAAGTAAAAAGAAAGTTATTCAATGCTGTAGAAATGCAATGCTGCAACAATGGAGACTGAATGGGAGAGCACGGCAACCGAGAAACCAAAGGCGGAAAGTGATTTTGTTAGAAATTGAGAAGTGCTAGGGGCTTTTAATTTAAGAGAATTTCATTGGGACAAAAAGGCATAAAGTATGAGATAAAAAATTCATGTTGTCCTAATAGGCCTTTTATCCGTTCAAAGTTTGACAAATGGCTAACTACTTTTTGCCAAGCTTTCCAAGAAAACTTCATATGACAAAAGAAGAGGAAAGAACGTACAGACCCATTCAACCAAGTGCAAAAGATGGACGGAAGAAAAAGAAAGGCTGAAAAGAAGAGAGAGAAAAGGAGCAAAAAGAAGAGAAGTTTGGAAAAAGAAAAATAACTAAAGAAGGAGTTCACAATTGGGTTTATCATCCTCTTTAGGCTTTGTTTTCCTTCTCTTSAGCCTATTGTCATCTGTAAGTTCTCAARCGTCTTGGTATARAGTTTAGAATATGTGAAAYAAGATTRAATACTCCTCTCATTCTTGTCCTTGATGGCATCCATGATAAAATCGTTCAATTGGTRAATATGYATTAATCCATCTAATGAGACTTGAATTGTTACGACTCCCGCTTRTCTCATATCTTCGGCTTCAAATTCGACCTGAGATTGCTTGCCTAAAAGTCTTGCAGATCCCAACATGAGAGATGCATTTTGAGATGTTAAGCTTTCACATTATGTATTTTCTTACATCTAAGAGTACGAATTAACTTATTAGAAGTTAAAGATTTGATAAACTATATATACAATATTATTTGAATGATTTAAACAAGATTTGCTCTTCATAATGCTTTACTCAACAGTATCAACTTTTGTGGCCATGAATAGTATTTGTGTGAGCTTCTTGAACTCTTAAAGGTAGTAAAAGAAGTGAAAAAATTGAATAGATGTGGATTTGGATATCTTGAGATAAGATTTAATATCTTAGCAAATGTCATTAAAGATTATGTCAATGCACATGAAGTTATTAGGTTTGTTAAAGGTTTCAATGATAATTTTGCCTCCTTGAAGACTCAAATCCTTTTAATGAAACCCTTAACTCTAATCACCACTGCTTTCTCTATGGCTATAACTGTCGAAAGATAATTAGTTTATTCTCTGAATCATCCCCATTCAAAAATCCCTATTTGACAAATCGAAATTTTCCTTCTTCTGTGAATTATGATAGCTGGAGTAAGAGAGATGACGTGCAGCAACCATCATCCTTTAGTACATTGAATTGTAGAAATAGTTTTGATTTGTGCAAGGACAAAAGAAGATAAGTTGCACATTTTGCTGTTTTAATGGGGGAAATTTTTAAGAATGGGCATCCTTTGGACCTTACTGTAGAAACACTGACAGCAAGGGATCCAACGCATTCAGTAAATGCATTGACATCTTATCACCGCATTCATTAAAATTAACGTTAAATCTATCGTATTTTATTAATGCGTAGGAATAATCCCATCGCATTTAGCTAATGCGTTGGACTATGTGTGTTGCAGTAGAAACTTTCTGTCATTATGATTTTGCCATTTGCACTCAAACCCCAAGAAGAATAGTCAACTTCAGCACTCGTATATGTGTTGCACTGTTGCACCATGAATGTCAAGCTCTCCTTTAAAAGACAATATCTACAATTCAATATTTGGAAAGGTACAATTGCACGAGACTAAAGACCTGCAAAAGCAAAGCAATATACATTCAAGACTAACAGTATCTTACAAATCTTGGCTTGTTATATGTCTCGGTGCAACATCTCAGGAACTGAAAATTTTGTGTTTTGACTTGATTCTAAGCAAAACTCTGCAAGAACWTATTCAGGGTGTGGGAGCATTTTCTTTTCACTTCTTTTCTTTATATTAAATGTTATTTTAAGTTATTCTGAATTATTTTTTTAAATAATTTTAAAATTTAATAAAATATGAAAAAAACACTTTTGAAAAGCAATACTTTTTAAACTAACTTTTATTTATTGATATTGTTTAGAAAATAAAAATCTTTATATTAACTTTTAAAGAAAGTTTTTCAAAAGCATTTTTATGTTTAATAACTTAAATGAAGTATAATCTTGCATAGTAGTCTCTTGCCATTTCTCAGAACCTCAAAGGCGTCATTAATCCATATTTTATTTGCATTTTTTAATTAATTATTTTCTTACCTTGTTTCGTTGCTTCTCGATGAGGGCCATTCTTTTGTAGTATTTGAAGCGTTTCATTCTCCTATTTAAATCAAATATGTTCGAAATTTTTAGCTTTAGTGCGTTTTCTTCTCGGTTCAAAAATTTATCATTTAGAATCACAATAAGTTTGATGATTAGTGAATCCATCACGATGAGAATCATAAATTGTATTGGTACTATTTGGTTCAGATCAAAATAATTAATAATGCGAATTGGTCAAAATTTTAATTTTAAACAAATCAGTTAATTTTATTAAAAATAATTTCTCTATTTGTTTCAAAAATTAACATTGAATTCAACTCAACCATTAAAAAAATAATTTTCATTTTAAAAAATTATATTAAATTTTAACCCCAACATTAAGAATAATTTCTTTTTTAAAATATTAACGTTAATTCCAACTTCAACATAAAAAAATAAATTTCTTTATTTTTTTAAAAAATTAACTTTTAGATTTAATACCTTAATACTTCGTTAAGAAACTCCAAATTTTGAATCATGATATGATCGGATGTTGATTAAGGAAAGGGCGTAGGGGTGATGTGGGTGATGGGTGGAAGATGTGTAATCACTTTGAGTTATTTTTTAATCTCTAACTAAACACCATCAATGTAATCATTACCTCATATTCTTACTATCTAGTTTTATTACCATAAACAAGTTATCTCCACATTTTCACTTTTAGTTATTAATATTCACTATTTTTTATAATTTAGTAGTTTGGGGTAGTTGATAAACAAACAAGCTCTTTAAGTTAAAGTGAGGTCCCAAGTTTGTCTTCCTCCAAATAAMAATCAGACTRTACAGACACGATCCYAATCAAATTCAGATAATTTCACAAAATGAAGATATTGAATAATCTAAAAAAAATCTTTTTATTGTGATTTTACATTAAAGTTTATCATTTTTTACATCAAATATTTTATAAAATCTCAATTTTTTATTACAGGGGGTAAATTAGATACAAATGAAAATGAGAAATTTTTTGGATGGAATTTCTTATAGAAAATTCACTAAAATTTGTCCAAAAACTAGAAAGCATATGCAGAAAGAAAACAATATTATGAATTGAAAATGAATTTTATTGTAGAAATTTTAAATACTATTATTAATTTTTATTTCAAGTTAAAATATAGAGGATGAAAATAATTTCTTTCTCTCGTGATGATATTGCAATTATTTTAAAATGATGCCATAAGTTAGAATTGAATACAATACATCATTTTTACTTAACTAATTTGAGAAAACGTATGTTTACGTTGTTTTGTATCATATATTCTTATATTACTTTGTAAATTGTGTTAACTAATATTTTAAATATGTAATTAGAGATTGTAGAAAAATAAAAAAATATATCCCGTCATTATACCGATGCACTCTAATCATATTTGCTACGAATTTTAATTTTTTGTCTCATTATATTAATTTTATGTAATTATTTATAAAATGATCTTTTGTCGAGATTTTTAGTTACCTTAAAACTCTAATATGAAATTTTAAAAGTACATTTAAAAAAGATAATGAACTAACTATCATACTGGATACTGTTATTTTTTATAATTATGAGTTGCACATTCTTGAATGTAAAATACCGTATCTATTTAAGAATACTTTTAATGTGAATTTTATCGAAATATGAAATATTTTTTATGCAAACTGTCTTTGCAGTGATATTCCATCTTTTAAAATTAAATAAATTAAATAATGTTATTACTGACAAATTTTTAATAGGATAAGAGGACAAAGTTGTGCAAAAAAGATTATTATTAGATTGTGATATTTTAAATACTCCATCCATTTTTTAAGTATGTCGCATTAGGTTAAAATACACGGATCAAGAAAGTCATAATTTGGTCTTAAAWTATTGTCAAAATATCATTCTTACCCTTACATTGAAAAAGAAGAGAATTAATTATATTAGAGAAAAAGATGCCAATTTATATTGTTGATTTGAAAATTATATAAGAGTAAATATGTCAAAATAAAATTAATTCTCTCTTAAAAATTAATACTGGCTTACTTTTTAAAAAAAAAAAAAAACCTACTGAAACTTTAGAAAACGGAAGGATAGTACAGATGATCCACTTACTAATCGTAATAAATTGTCCAATTTAATTTATTCATTTTTTATATATCACTCAAATGTATATATTTTCGATAAAAGAACAAGAAATTGCGATAAAGTCCCAATTTGCATCCTTTGGTGGGGTTATGCAAGAAACTTGGGGCGTTTTAGGACTAAAAGGAGATTATGGGGTTCAATTACAATATTGGAGACCAAAAGAAAAAGGAAAAAAAAAATTGTGGATTTGCTTTGCTACGGACTAGAAAAGGAAGTAGCACGTGTACTTACGACGCCTCAATAAGAATCAATCTGGAGTGCCAAATCCAGCTCTTTCAAGTTTTATCCCAGCAACAAGAACCCCCATAATTTCTCCTCCATATCTTCCCAAATCACAATCAAGTTTGTTTATGAAAATCTATACCAGTATTGGGATTCTTGCGTTTCTTTAAAGCAGTGATGGAAAACCAGCAGCTGAATAACCATGATGATGAAATTGAGGAGGAGGAATTCCCTGAAGATTTTCAGTGTGGCGTTTGCCTGTAAGTAATTCTTTCACAATCCACATATTCCTTAAATGTAATTATTGAGGAATTTTCGCTTCACGGATTGTTAAATTTATTGATTTCTTTAGTAACAGTTCGTCATCCATCCAAATTTGAATGTACTATTCAGTSTTTTCTCAAGAATTTACAGTTCCCTTCGGAAAGTGACTTTGTGATGGAGATTAATTTGGGATTACTGGGAAGTTGCCGGAAGTGTATTTTTGTCAACTTATGAATGGTAGGAATTGTGAAAAACCAAAAAGATAAAGAATAAAATAACATAAGAATGCTATCTTTATGGGTGAAATTGATGCTTTCCAATTGTTGTAACGGGGTTGCGTAGGATATCATATTTGACTAGAAAATTTCTAACTTTGATGGGTTTGCTTGGTTTGGTTTGGAAGATAACTATTGGCATTACTGTTTTTACATTGTTGCATCTAAAAAGCAACAGAATTTATGGCTTCCTAGACTAATGTCCAATCCAGTGGACTAAAGGAGTAGTGGTTTTGCAAGCATGTTAGATTTGCCAAATATCTTGCAAGAATTATTGATGGAGTACCAGAGATATTTAGCCATTGTGCATTCTGATTTGGTTTTTTCCCTTTTTTAGATCTAGTGTAAAGTTCTCAAGGTTATTTTATGGGTTTGAATTATAAAAGAGAATGTCAATTTTGGGATGCTGTTTGCTTCTGCAGGCTTCCCTTCCTGTTCAGGAATGTAGAAATGGACCCTTCATTTACTTTTTGTTATCTTCACCTGGTCAKATGAATCTTCCACCATATCKTTGTAATGTTAAATTTCTGCAACCTAAGTACTTATTTTCCACTTGTCATAACTATGCTTCTTTATCCCATCAATGGTAGAGAACAACCAGCTTATCCCGGCTTCAAGTTATACTAACATCATCATTTTGGTGTTGCCTTTGACATTTGTAAGCAAAACCTGGATCTAATGAAAGATTTTGGGATCATCTAATGAAAGATTTTGGGATCACCATAGATATCTTGGCTTTTTTTTTGTCTAAGACTTTAGATGCTTGGCTATGTTTTGTACTTCAATGTTAGGATACTTGTTTGAAAGAAGTCTCTTTTTGGGTTTTGCAGGGATCTCTTCTACAAGCCAGTTGTATTAGGTAATAATGCACTACAAAGCCTCTGAGTTAACTGTAACCTCCATACTCTGGACTTTAACTTTTTTCTATTTGCAGCTTGCGGTCACATTGCATGTTTTTGGTGTGTATTCAAATGTATGGACAATTGGCACCAGTCACACTGTATGGTGTGCCGCTATCCTTATGGCCATTTTCCTAGAGTGTGTAAATTGCTGCACTACTTGTTGCTGAAGCTCTATCCATTATCATACTCCAGAAGGGAAAGGGAAGTTTCAGGTATGACTCTGTGACACCCTTTTTCATAATTATCCATGTCTTTTTTGTTATATGACCAGAGGTATCTGAATGTATAATTCTWATGGTAAAGATTATTGATCATAAACTTCATGTATTAACTTCACCTGGGAACTAATTCCTGTGTTAATTATGGGAACTGATATATTTTAAATTTTGTATCGTGTCTTCAAATGAGCTACAGCTCCATGTGTAGAATTGAATCTTTTAGACACCTCAAAGATTAGTTACATTGTGAACTTTCTGGTAATTTTACTAGCAATTTGTTAATTATGACAGCAGTTACGGTTCTAAGGAACTTCAACTAATCTGTGAATAGTTTGATAGTCTGGACTTAAAGGAATGCAGTTTTATCCAGTGGTTTTCAAGTTTTAAGGTCTTTCATGATGGTAGCATTCTGAAGCCAAATCATTATTTGTGGGAAGTGCCTAACATTTTCTCTCTAATCCTGAATAGAAAATTTTGAAGTGAACCTTGGATGAATTAGAATTCTTCCTGTGAGGCTTTCCAAATGAAAGAAGATGCCTGTTACTTGGATGCTCAATCCCTTTATTTGCAAAAAAGGGATCTTACATCTCAAGTTATTGACATGAGTTCGAGCTCAGCAATTAATGACACAAGGAGAATGGTAGGATATGTGTTATTCCTTGTGATCTTCTAGGTACTATCTGTTATATTATATTTGCTTCCTATCCAGGATGAGCAACTGTTGCTTTTCCAGTATCAGTAGGCCCAGCTTCTAACTGATTGCCTTGATACGCTATAAAGATATCTAGATGATAGGAGAAAGCCATGATGCATTAAAGAAATCTAGATGGTAGGAGAAAGCCATSATGCATGGAGCTTTTCTGTAGCTTGGCTGGAGGATGTAAGAATTCATATTCTCTCTTGGCTAACAGAGCTCGTTCTTTGTGCTATAGCCATTAAGAATTATAGAATGGTAAAATAAACTTGATTAATCTAGTCTCTTCTGTGTATGGCTCGCAGAGATTGGCCTAGTCTATCTGCAAGTTATCATGCAGGATGAGTATGAAATGTAACTCTGTGTACTGAGAAATTTTTAGCAGATGCAATTCATGGTTATCAGTTTAAAGCTGGGTCTTTGTCTTTCTTCAACCATGGTTTCAATCTCCCTGCTGGAACTGACAGTTAGAAAAAAAACAAGGGGTTCATTCCATTTTCTTCTGTCTTCTTAAAATCATTTGCTCCAATCAGAAAAGAGGTGCATAGTAGATCATAATGTGTACTCTGCTTCGTCTGGATCACTAAGTTGATCTAAGAAATTTTACCTCCGTATAAATCTTTGCTAGTGAAAKGAATTTTTGTGGTTTAATATGTTGAACTCAGTTTGAAGATAATGACATTTATATCTTCTAGTAGTCAAAAACGATGTCCTACCTCATTTTTTATGCTTTAGGAAGGGGATGTATGAACTCCATTTTGCATATCACAGAAAGTGGCATATTGATACTGTTATAGTGATGTTGTTGAAGATCTCTGGTGGCATCTAAATGCGAAAAGAACCAAAAGAAACATAAAAATGAATATAAACTGAAAGTATTTCATTCCTAGCCTCCTAGAACTTTCCTCAATCAAAAGCTGTAGAAAAGTTAGTTTTAGCATGCATTGCTGGCAATATCAAAATATCGTGTAGCTATATCTTGTGGCCCTGTACTGTGAGAAATTCTACAGGTGCTTATACCTGAAAAAGGAGAAATAGGACGAAAATTTTATTTTGGAATTCGGATCTTGTTACAGAGGTTTCTTCTATTATCCTAGTCCAAAATTGACCTGSCTTTGTTCTCTTCGAAGAACAAGTTTTGACCCGGTACATGACTGCCACTGCATTGAAGACAGCGGAAATGTTTAAAGAGAAAGTATGTGGCTGCTTCCAGTCGTGCCAAGATATTGTGCCTACCCATGGAGATAGTTTATTTCATAAGTTGTTGTGGGGTTGATGTGGTTTAGAGTTTGGTAAGACTTAGTTCCTTCTGGAAGAGTARTGCCTTGGAAGATATATCAGATAGGATTATTGATTAGTTACCTCTGTCTCCAGCCCTGTGGTCCAGACACACTGGATCCTGGCAACAGCCAATTGTGGACAGGCCTTGTTGAAATTCTGGATATGCTTCAATATGCCACAAATTGTAACTATTATATGGAAATAAGGTTCTGTGTAATCATTTTAAGTTCCCACRGTATCGAGGTTTTCTGTATTGCCTCTTCATTTGTATTGACAATACACCTAAGTTCAATGCTGGTGCCCTACCCTATGTATCAAAAAGAAAAAAGCAAGTCCTTCAATTCTTTTTATCATGACAGCAATCACCTTCATTCGTGTAGTACTAAAATAACAATTGAGAGTTAGTTTCTATTTAGGGGTCACTTCAACCATTAGTTTCTATTTAGGGGTCACTTCAACCATGTACTATGTAGTTATATAATGTTCTGTTTCTTGATTGTTGCAGAGGAGGAAAAAGAATTCGGTCATGTTTCTCCACAAATTGATGATTACTTATCTGAAATGCGTGTAATTGAAGAAAGTAGAAAAACCAATTTCCCAAGTTCTACAGTTAATGCCCCCAAATCTGGTAATCTAGGCGAAGGGGAGCCTTCCACAAGTGAAAATTTTTCATCTAAAGCTGCTGTGAGTGAGGATTCCATAAATTTCTGCCCTAGAATAAATTGTGAGAGTACTTCCAAAGTGGCAATCCAAGAAAATATTATCAAGGACAATGGAATGAGAGATGGAGATTGCAAGAATGTGCTTTCTACCGATCTATTTTGTTCCATCTGCAAGCAGCTATTGTGTCGGCCTGTTGTTCTTAATTGCGGTGATGGTAAGTATGTCAACTTTCTATGCAAGAATGATTTCCAGAATAATGATTCAAGATTTCTCATATTATGCCTTTCTTCATGCAGTATTTTGTGAAACTTGTATAATCAATCCAGGAGATAAAATACCCAGATGCCCAGTTTGCCACAGCGCCCATCCCACTGGTTTCCCAAGTGTCTGCTTAGCTCTTGAGCACTTCTTGGAAGATCAATTTCCTGAAGAATATGAAATGAGAAAGCAATCCTTAGCCAAACAAAAGGATGATCAGCAATTGAGCCAGTCAGCATGTTTGTTTAACGTCCTTTATCCTGTTACATATATGCTGATTTTATATCCTATTTTCTGTCAAATGCTCATATTTTGGTTAGGCACAAAATCTAGCACCCYACCACAAACAAATATGTTAGGTGATTCAAATACATTCTTATGTACCTCTGTTATGGCTGAAGGATGAGTACAAATTTGTATGCTGTCTTTTGTGTCATTCAAAAACTGCCCCCCTTGAATGCCTTGCTACATCTTTGATCGGAAACAGCTTTTAAATATTTTGGGGTTCAGCTACTTTAAAGTAGTTCAAAGAAGTTACATAAAGTCTTAATCTTCAAAATTCAATATTTTCAGCAGGAAGGTTTTTTACCTGAAGAATCTCATTGGCTTGAATACTTATTGAATCTCTTGAAGTGTAACTTAATTCTTCTCAATATACAGAATTTTGGTGAACAATGTCCACTCCATGCTTGTCAATATTGTATACTCGTATTTTATGTGGTTCTTACATGAGGTCATGGTTTAATAAGAAATTTGCAGGTGTGAGAAAATAATRTGATACAGGTACTCAGGGATACAGAAACTATTGTCCCGTTAATAATAAACTGTCCTATTGTAATTGGACAGCTTTCCTATAGTTCAATCATATGGTATGCAACCAATGACAAGTAATTTGTGGTTGAACTTTTTAGCTACTAGTTCGAGTAGCCAATGAAGGGAAACTCATTAATTTTGTAAAGATCACATTTGGTGCATCCTGAATCTGATACCCTTGTGATTTTTTCTTGTTATTTTGACATGTTTTAATATTTTCCTGTTGTATTATGCAGGTTCAAAAGATAATCAGGAGGAAGCTTTTATAGGCTCCTCGCTACCAGCAAATGCCTTTTCACCCTGGTTCTCAGGCCAAGGACCAAAGGTTCACTTTGGAGTTGGTTGCGATTATTGTGGCGTAAGTTTATTCTATTTTTTAATTCGTTCTTCTTGCAAACACTTCCCAAAGTAGAAGAAAACAAATAGAGTGGACAAATGTTAGTAATTTACAGTATAATAGAGAGTAAACAATAGATGCCTGGATTACATTCACATAATGTACTTCAAGATTGTGCACGATTCACCACCAGTACTTTCACTAAATCTGACTGGAATTTGATTTTTGTGTGTGTGTGACTTGATGCCATCGAACCATATGCCTAGAACAATGTATGATGATTAATTTTAGGCTGAAAGCTGCAAGACGGGAACTCAATGAATCTTCTCAATGCCACTACTAAAACTACATGATAAACCAATGATTCTTTCTGCAGATGTGTCCTATTGTTGGAGAGCGATACAAATGCAAAGACTGCGTGGAGAAAATAGGCTTTGACCTCTGTGATCAATGCTATCAGAGTTCATCCAAGCTACCTGGTCGATTTAATCAGCAGCATACAGAAGATCACGAGTTTGAAAAGATCCAGCCAATCCATCTCACTGACTTAATACTGAGAGCTGAGAGTTTTGAGGATGATGGCTCTGATGAGCACGAGGATATGGAAGAAACTCCCCAAGCCCCRATCTCCTCAGAAGATGCGGCYGCACATGAGATTGAGGATGGTGCAGAGCCCCCTTCTTTACATGATACTTCAGAAAATCACCCAAGTTCAGATTCYAGAACCTGAATTCAAGTTCTTATCTGCAGCTACATCACATTTTGAGCTTTATCATATTACTTCAGAAAATCATCCAAGCTACATCATTTCTTTCCATCTGAGTTAGATTTAAGATAGCCAACCAAATGGATCATCCTATTCCTAGTTTTGTTCCTATTGGAGTTCAGTTTCTTATTAACGTGGTGTACATGCATCTTCCTTTTTATGATGCAGTATRTTCTTCTTCATAATCTTTTTGATTTGCCAATAAGYTCCAGAGAGTGTTTTCGGGATTCTTGTCTCATACAGAAACCAATAGTTGTCACTTCGATGGTTTCAACAGAGAAATCCATATTCTGATTCTGAACGCCAGAAATGAATAGATTACCCTCCCAGAGGAGAAATTGCATCACAGCTTCCAGGATGAATTGTATAAACGGGTTATTTGAGTCTTCAATGCTATGATATACTTGATGTTCAGTTGAATTTGTATCGGAGTTATGGGGCTAATTTGTAATGTTTTGGTCTCGATTTCACAATGCATTTCGGTAGGGAGCATATAAATGGATTACCTCACATTTCGGGACGGAGGGATGTATAGATATTTGTGTGGGCTTTTTTGATAAAAGAAAATGATAATATTTAAATAATTATTTATTTTTCAAAGAAGGGGTGCAATCAGCAATAGTGATACTAGAGGACCGAAAMGGTGATGACCAATGATAAACGGTTTGTGATGCCACGTCTCGCCGTGTTGTTTTATTTGATTAATTAAATTAATATTTTTGTTAAATTAAAATAATGAGATGTAGCATTGGATTCTCTTAYYCCCCAATTATTTGCTTMTCTCTTGTATTGATAGRGCGCTTTACTTTCATAATGCATACGTGTCCCTCACGCTTTAGATTATTTTATTTATTTTAGCCTTTCTATTTAGCCTTTTTCATTGCTTTCATTGGTCCATGGATACGAAAAAGCAAAATATTGCATAAGCTTCCAAAGAAARTGAATAGAACTAATAGCTTATAGGTAAAAATGTTTCCCTGAGATTAATTTAAATTCATCTTGTGTTGAATTTATGGAATTTAATTTTCATTTGAGAGAAATTTTAATCGGAAACTCTTTTAATATGGCATTATAAATAGAAATAGAATATAAGATTTTTTTTGAAAAAATTAGTTAGACTATCTAATATCCTCACTTTTGTAAGATTAATTTAGGTAGAGTCTGACCCTACTCGAAGAAAAGTTTGATCCTAACTTCTTTCAAGCGTCACAAGTGGGAGATCGAACATGATCTCTCACTTTCACTTAGTAATTCATTTATTAATTACACTAAACAATTAGATTACTAAACTAAGAAATAATTGATTCGATAACTAATTTTACAAATATGTGCATATCTTTCTCTTATAATAATAGAAGTCTTCTAAAAATATAATAGTTGCATTGGACTAATGAGAGACAAATTAGAGCTTCCATCTAGTGCTCAAACTCTTTGCTGACTCCATTTTGAAGTGAGCCCATCAAAACTCATGTATGGGTTGAAGTATGACTTGCTCTGAATTGGGAACATTGGATTATTTCATCTTCTMGWTTTCTATAAGGTCAAAGACAGGAATCCAAATAGTATAGGAGTCATTAATTTCTTATACTTCAAATCAATTCATTCAATATGAATGGAAAAGAAGTTCTAATTAATTTAGCTCATTGATTTTAATGGGAAAAAGGGTAGCAATAACCAATAAGGTTTGGGCTGAACAGAAGGGACTCGATTTCCTTAACTAGAGATCTCGAACAGATCCTAGGTATGGAAAAATTTGTCAGGAGTTCCATTTTAAGCAAGGAGTCGAACTGAAGAACGAGCTGGATTAATTAGGGCAAAACCTCAAACACCAATGCAATAGCAATAAAATAGCAATCAGTCAATCTTTTATGATAGTTGCTAAGCAATTTTGTTGTGTGATGTTAAAAGATGCGAGATTCTTTTAGGAATAAAAGTTAAATTTGATAAATACAACTTGATAATTTAATAAAAATTATAAAAAGTCGATACAAATGAACACAAAAATAAACAAATCAAATTCAACCAAAGAGGTGATAACATAATAATTTAATTAATTAAAAATAACTCCTATTAATATAATAAATTATGAATGTGATTTACKTATTTGCATTCATATTTAAGGAAAGACCAAGGKAAGAAGAGRTGAAAATGGTCAATTTTGTGRTGGTTAATGATGTCAAAGAAAGAAACAACCGAGGCAAAGTACGTGGGGTTTTGGGAAATGTGTGATTGGGTGTCGTTTGAGTGACCACTTTTTGAGGTTTCCAATTCTATTTCTTATTCACACGAACGGGTCC
Organism: Rhazya stricta; assembly: GCA_001752375.1. Taxonomy (NCBI): domain Eukaryota; kingdom Viridiplantae; phylum Streptophyta; class Magnoliopsida; order Gentianales; family Apocynaceae; genus Rhazya; species Rhazya stricta. Next base: position 2,848,805 of record MEJB01000003.1, on the reverse strand, counting down.
TTTCCATGAACCCGAAGTGCCCAATTTATACAATTTTCTTCTTTCCCTDTTTTGACCTTTTCCCCAAGAAAATACTACRGCTTCCATTTCCTAATATAAGTCATTTTAGTCCTAGTCACYCAGACTAATATTATTAAATGCAATAATGTCCTTTAAATAAAGTTTCTAATATATCTTTCCTCTATCTTTTTTAATTTCTCTTAATTTAAGATCAATTAATTATTATTTTTCCTTTTTCTGTCTCTCTCTTATCTCTAGATTAGCTCGCAATCTCATCTGAAGTCTGAAGTCTCTTGAAAAATATAAAAAAGAGTCAAACAAATCAATTTTCAAGGCATATAAATAGGAAAAAAATTAAAATATTTTGTCTTGCTCTTATAGAATGACTTATATTTTAAAAAGAAGCATCATCTCTAAAATAGCTTATATTATGAAACAAAGATAGTAGTAAATATATATTTCACTCGTTCTTAAAGAATTTCACAATATGGTAGAACATACAGATCAATAAAATAATAAATTGATTTAAAATTGTTATTGAACTGATAATTTTACCCTTACCTTAGAAAAAAAGAGAATTGTATAAGAGAAAATATATTGATTTATGATGTTAATTTTTAAATTAAATAAAGGTAAATATGAAAAAAATATATTTAATGATGTATTGATAATGTGAGGTAAGAAAAAAATTAGATTGTTACATACTCCACAAATGGGGAGCATAATTAAGTTTTGGTTTATTTTATGAATATTTGCTTTGATTAGTAATAATGATGTCACTACAAACAGTAACAAATTGATTGGTCAATGTTTTTTAGGGCATAGGATTTCTAGACGGGTAGATTCTGTCCAAATCCTCAAAAGGTTCATGGAATTTAAGCCTCTAAACAAATTGGTCGTTGTAGGCTCTCTACCTTAGGCCACTTTTTCCTGTTCCCTTTTTAAATTAATAGTACATCAAAATTAGTGTTGGTCCYTCAAGGTTTATAGGGAGAGGGGGAGYGGATGGAGAAGGAGAAGAGGCATATTTATCTCCCCTAGGGGGAGTAAATTATTATATTTATGTCTCGTTGTTTGATATGAAGGTAATGGAATTAGAATGGAAATATCTTACATTATTTGGTTATATTGAACTCAGTTGAATCCAATTCGTATAAAGTTTGAATCGTACGCTTTTAGAGGAGGGAGAAAGAAAAACCCTTCATTTCCATTCCTTTCCTTTTACTACATTATAGTCAAACGAAATAAATGGTTCAAATACGTTTAAATTTATTTTCCCTCTTCAAATACGTGCACTTTACGCTTAGTTCTAATCAAATTAAGYCTAAGAGAAATTTTCTCGTAATTGAATTAAGATAATAATAAACCATTAGTAAAACTCTATACCAAATCAATAGGTCTCAAATTCAATATTTATCTAATACATGATTTTGTATCTTCTAGTACATATTTTCGTTACATCAATCAGAACATAACACGTACATATTTAACTCTTCTTAAAATTGAGGATAAGGAATATTACAAGGTCAAGGATAAATACATGTCGTGCTGTAATTAATTGATAAAAGTGTATAATAGGAATTGTATTAGAAAATTATATTAGAAGATCCCTGACCGTAAGAAGTGTTTCATCTCTTATTCATTATCTTACTGGAGGTAATATATATATTCYCTGCTTAATTTAATTCTTGGAAAAGAAAATTTCACCTATTGCAAAATATTGCTTCATTTCAAAATTTCTTTTATCTCAAATTATTCCAATCTATTGTTTGTCCAACTTTACCCTTATTCAGCCTTAATCTACTAAAGAAAATTGATTGAATTTAACATCAATTGTGAAAATGCACAACTATTGCTGCTAGCCTTTTTCTCACATATATTAGTGATAAGTCAAACAAAATATTATTATAAATATTGATGTTTGATTAAGATAATTAAGTCTTTTTATACTTCTGTCTATCCTAAATAATACTCCCTTCGACTTCTTTTTTATATATATATATTTATCGTTTAAAGTTATCTCGTTTATATTAAGAAATCTRGTAAATAGTTAAAATTATAAAAATAAAAGACTAAATTATCCTTCTTAGATTACACCACTTTTATAATACTTAATAAATGAGCTTTAATATTCCAATTCTAAAGTTTGACCATCCCACTTCTCTTTACCATCAAAAGGAATTCCCAAGCAAATTTTTGCATTGAAAATACAAAAATTATTTATACTATTAATATTGATGAAGACTTTATATTAAAAATTGTAATAGTCATTTATTAAATTATAATTATGAATAAAGGTAAAATATAATAAATATAATAAATACTCTTTTAATTTTATAAAATAACACTTATTTAAACCTAAGAAAAATAACATAAAACGAGAGATAGAGGATAAAAGATGGACAAGAGTAACTCCCTTAATCCATGTTTTAGAAAAATAGGTAGTATGCAAGTGTTGGCTACGGAGTTTAGTTTCTTTTCAAATATTGTCATGGAAATTAAAGGAAAAAAGAAAAGAGATCCGTTTAGTTTTGGTTGGATCTCAATCGGACTTTAATTCAATTTTTGACTCCGACTTTCAATCCCGGATTTTCAGAGGACACATGTAACCCATGCAGTGGAAGTGGGGCTACAGCCTTAAGCAGCGGCGCGTAGACGAGGCAGCACTCTTCTTSAGATTAACGGCGATGCTTTGAAACTGAGAAGATTCCTTCTCGATGGTTGCATCTTTTAGTTAAAGCATATTTTCTGTGGTTGGATAAATTTAATCTCTAATTTTAGTGCCTCAAAGGTTTTCATGTAGTAATTAAAAGTATGATTTGTTGTTTCTTGTCGAGAAATAAAATAATTTTTTTAAAAAAWTTRGAAATACTATAATACATCATGCCTCGCTCCAAAATCTTTATGTTTCATAAATTATCTATCGCATCACTCTTAGTTTCGTTGATACAACTGAAATATAAACGTTAAATCAGACAATTTAAGATAATTTGTGAATGCTGAATATTTAAGTTTTCGTTTGATAAAATTGAATTTAAAATCTGAATTTTGTAATATAACTTGAAATGTCTCAATATATTAGGTCAGAATATTATCATTTTAAAATTTATAATAGAAATTAAGGAGCGCTCGTGTATTAAGATATTTAAAAATTAGATTATCATATAAATTTACTTAAGTGCTAACTTGGATAATCATACAAGATTAATAGACATCTGAATACTATAAATTTGGCTAGAGCATTGACAACTAATTTAGCAAAACTTTGAATACTATTAATTTTGTACGTTAATCATTTTTTAAAAAATCCTTTAAATTTATGTRGATCAATAGTTTAAAAGAAATTATATAGGAGAGATTAAAAAATAATAGGGATAAATCGAATACAAATATTTGAGATACACTTAATATTTACATGAAAAAAAAAAGTACATATTACCAATAACTACTATTTAAAAAAAAAAAAAAGAGCTACTAATAAGTAATTGAGAAATAGGAAATATGAATTTGATTATTAAATTCTAGAAAAATCTCTATTTTAAATCAAGTTCGTTTTTTTCTATTAATTTTTGAATTTTCAATTAAGATGAATAATTATCTAAAGAATGCAACCTTAATAAAGGTTAATAGAGTATTGTTTAAGCTCCCTTAATATGTAAGTGATTATTTGAAGGTTCACAAGATTTGCCAGGGGCGAAAGTTATAATAAAAACGAATTTCATGTCCTAAATGTGTTCCATATGAACTCCGATTCAATATGTCGTTTAGTACTACTTTATTCGGTTTTTGTATAAATTTTCTATTTAATGAGCTTCAAAATATAATTGAAATACCAAAAAAAAAATGTAATTTTCTTTTTAAAGTTACAATGTTGAATAAATAAATAAAAGTGAAAAGGACATATTGATTAGGTCACGATTTAGTTCAAAACCCTAAAACAGGCAATAAAGCATTCATCACGTTTCATTTTCAGTTTCTAATTAAAGTATATTTAAAAGAAATAAAGCAAACTGATCTTCTGAACCATAAAATCAGAAAGCTTATTTCAGTCCCCATATTCATTGCCCCCTCTTTTTTTGGCATAATAGTTCAATTCTTGGTAATTGATCAATCACATAAGATATTTTTATTTTTCTTTTTTTACTTCAAATTTCATTTGAAATAAATCTAGTATCCAATTTATTTTTTTATTTTGCTATTTTTGTCTCTCATTTGATGTTGATTGTTGAGGAAAACAGTATTTTACAATAATTTCACGAGGTATAAATTCTGAAGTCATGCATTTCCGCATTGCAATTATATTCAGAGTCCGTRATATAGCAAATGCAGCTTTATTTAGCAATTAAAAGTATTAAAAGCTTAATCTTTTGGGGGGTCTATCACATTCTCTAATAATCCACGGACTATAAAGAAGGAATCATGCTTGTGTAAGTCATTCACAAGGCAAAAATCTAATATAAAATTGGTCGTTGTGGATCATAAGTTTTAGCAAGTTGTATTTTGCATTTTATATCTTGTAGTTTCTAAAATATATGACATTTTAAGGTTACATTTGGACTAGSATTTGGGGAAGAAAAGTTATTTAATTGAAGAATGCGAGAAAATTAAAAAAAATTGAAATATGAATTATTGTTTGACCATAAGAGAATTTTTGTTAGGATGTTGTTTGTATTAGTGGTTGGAAAATATATAATTAAAATAATGAGAAATTTTGATTTTGAGTGTAAGGATTGAATGATTTGAAAGTAAATAGTGAATGTTATCTTATCGTTCACTTTACTTTTGAATTTTAATGAGGATCGAGAAAAAATTGTTTGAGTATAGAAGAGATTATTTGAATATAAATATAATACAAATACTATTATAATGTAAATGTAATCCAAATTATGATTTTAAAGCAAATAGGTTACTCTCTCCGCCCAAACCCTTGTCATTAAGTATACGTTAAAGATTATTCCTTCTGATTTTTTAAAAAAGTACGTTAGTAAGTTATCGCTCTAAAGATAAGCGCAGAGACCCTCCAACCAAAAAGTCAGGAATTCAACTCTTATTTTATGCAAATTTATTTCTTTTTCTCGACTTATCATTTATCACTTTAATAAATTTAATAATTTTTTTTCCTACCAAACATAATCAACTCTGTCCTCTATTATTCTATATTCTTCCCTTCTTAATTGTCGTCATTACTATACAAATTTTGTTTCAAGATAGGATATACATGAAGATAGTTTTTCATATAATTTTTTTATTACTAAATATAATTAAAATATTAAATTATATTTYTTTAATTAATTTTCATTCGAGTAATCTATATTATTAATATTTTACAAGTGTAGAAGAATAAGCGAAATGCTCTAATTAGATTGAATTGTCATATTCAAACATTATAAATAAATTGTTTAACATTTAGAAATGTTGTTTCGTATTAAATTTAAAATTTATCAAATGGAACTTAACTTTTTCCGACAAACTAAATGAGAAAAAATTAATTTGTTAATATATATATATATATTGTGCGTGAAATAGCGGAAGAGTAATAATTATACTCCTACAAAATCCCCTTTTTTAACCCCTTTTTTTAACTAATGACCCGTGCTTCTCGTTCCTGCTCGTTACCGATTGTGTAAAAGATGAAAGAGGCCACAGACTACGCGTGGAAGGCGCGTGACAGATAAGCTCCTACAAGGCGTCTGTGGACCATTATTTGAATAGATAAAGATACAGTTACATATGCAGAAAAAAATAAATCGCTTTATTGACGTGGCCACCAAAAGGATATCCGATGCTTCACTATTCTCATCTTGGAATGCTGCCGCCGATGCACTCATATTCTGATTAAATCACGATAATTTATTATATCGCGAGTCAACGAGAAAATAACATTACAAGTTTTTCTTTGAAACAACGTTACAAAAAATTAGAAGAGCAAATCATTAAATAGTCCTTCAATTTTTGTTTAAGATTTTCTGTTGTGAATTATTTTTTTCTTTTTATGATTATTTTCGTTCGACCCTTTTAATTCAAGTTGTCTTACTCGAGAAACATTCAGCCGATCAAAATACGTATAATTCATAAGTACGTAATTGTAAAATAATTTAATCTGAATCAAGATTTTTCTATAAAAATCTATTTTAGAATGAGAGGAAAATTTTAACGATAAATTACAAGAATAGATTTTTGTAGAGTTAAAATTAATTTTTTAATAAGGAGCCACGTTATTTGCTTGTGTATTTTTTTGTTGTACTCGAATTATAGTGCCCTTCAATTATGTGCAGGGGCGGATGAAGGGGTCGGATCGAATTGCAGCCCTCTAGCCGGGTCACTATTGGCCCAGGGTCACATGCCTTATCAAAATACTCGGATAATGAATAATTTATATGTCCTTAAATTTTAAGTCAAGCCTAATGAAAAGAAAAGGAAAAAACTTATATTTATTTTACTTTCGACTACTATAATTTTATAAGACACTACAATAACTAAGCATTTAAACATATAATAGAAATGGTTCAAAATATTATCAAGAAATAATTTTCCTTACCTAAAATATAATTAGCCTAAAAACTCATAAAAGATGTGCAAACTTTAGATATACAAAGCCCTTGTAAATTCAAGGATGCAACAAGTAAAAGAAATGATCTAAGTATTAGCTAGAAATACTGAATAACAAACTCAYAAAATATATCACATAAATACGATGAACCGATAATGATAATTCGTAAATATAATGGACCTCATAAATTTAACGTCAATTGACCACAAAATTCGGAAGATATGAAAATTTATGGACCTTGTGAATTTGATGTGAAACCTAAAAGTTAGGCGTGGATAATTTAATAATCGAATAAGAATACAATTTCCATAAAAATTCGTATTTTTCACATTATTTTCTTCTGATATACATAATTCGGTGATTTTACTACAAAATTGGATTTGGTAAAGTACTCTTCAAGACTATAATTTGCATTGAGAAATAATTTGTTGTGAATAAATTGGTTCATTGAAAGTGTACATATTGTTTAAGTTCTTGCGTTCATACAAGCTTTCATGACCTTGTTCCTAGAAGCTCTTAATGGTGGAGTTGAGTTTATATTTTACCTTGATGGAAAAAAGTATGTATATTTTATTTTTTTTAGGTCCTCTTTGATAAAATTGAAGTCTAAACACTTGAAATATGAAGATTGAAATTTAATAAATAGTTGAATTTTTTAATACTCGAAAATTAATTCATACACTTATACACGTTTGAATATAAATGCTAAATTCGATTAAAGCGTTTGATAATTAATCTAGCAAAACTCTAAATACTATCAGTTTTATATTTTTGTCCTTCTCTTATTGCTTTATATTTATATTAATCAATAATCGAGAAGCAAAACAGAGAGGATAATAGAATTAATTTTGTCAAATAAATAAAAAATTATTAAACTTATGCATTTAAGTGTATTAAATGACTAGATATTAGATGGACCCTATAAATCAAATATAATAGTTTTTAAGTCATGATATATGGACCCTATAAATCAAACATTCTCATATAGAGATGATTTCATTTCTCAACAAGAAATATAAAGGAACAAACTCGGAATGTATGGTAGTTCTTAAATTGGTCTGGTCGAGAAAATTTGACATAAAAATTTCAAAAACTTGGTGAGAATAATTTTATACTCGAATAAGAATAATTTTTCATGAAAATCATATGCACATTAATTTCTTTTCAAATACATATTTCTCATCCACAATCAATCTTAGTTACAAAGTTGAATTTGGTAAACTCTTCAAGAGATACAGTTCATTGCTTGACCATAATTGACTAAGAAACTTGAGAAACATGTGGTAGTTATTAGATGCAGTGACTTATAAATTGGCCACGGATATTTCTACGCTACATTTTTTTACTATACTAATTAAAACACGACAAGCATATAATTTAACTCCTAAGATAATGGAAAAAATATGTTGGAGGAGGTAAATATGTACGTATCGTGCTGTGATTGGTGAATAAATGTACATAGTAAAAAATGTACTAGAAAAATCTCGAGCCCTATAAATTCAATGACATCACAAGTAAAGAAATGCTTTTATTCTTAACAAAACTAGAAGTCTTAACTAAAAAACTCAAAAAATATGTGATAGCTTTTACCTACGACAGACCTTATAAATTCAATATTCTCACATCTAAAGGAATGATRTAGTTTCTAAACAAAAGATATAATGGTCTTGGCTACAAAACTAAAAACAAATATGGCAGTTTTTAAAAATGATGGACACCAAAAAATTTTGCGCGAATACCCTAACAAATTAGCGCAAATAATTAACTTATACTTGAATAAAAACACAATTTCATGAAAATTCATATTCATCATTAATTTCTTGATCATTGTTGACTAAGAAACTTAGAAACATGTTGTGGTTTTTAAGTACTATGAACCCTATAAATCTAATGTTGTCACATAGAGATCATTTCATTTCGTAACAAGAAATATAAAGGGGTTTGATACAAAACTCGGAAAATATGATAGTTTTTAAATTAGTTGGATCGAAAAAATTTGGCATGAAGACCCGAAAATTTAGCGTGAATAACTTTATACTCGAATAAGAAAAACGTTTTCATTAAATCCTATATTCACATTTATTTCATTCATCCACGTTCAATCTTAGGTAGAAAATTGGATTTGATAAACTCTTCAAGAAATATTGTTCATTACTTGATCATCATTGATTAAGGAACTCCAAAAATATGTGGTAGTTATTAGATATAGCAGACCTATAATTTTAAGGACACACGTAAAGGAATTTTTTAATTTCTCAACAAAACTAGGAGTAAGAAATGCTTTATTTTCTTAACAAAATCGGGATCCTTAACTAAGAAACTCAAAAAATATGTGGGTAGTTATTAGATACGTTGACCAATAATTTCAACGACATTACACGTAAATAAATAAGTGCTTTGATTTCTCTACAAAATTGGGACTAAGAAATGCTTTAATTTCTTAACAAAATCGAAATTCTTAACTAAGAATCTCAAAAAACATGTGGTAGTTATTAGATACGGTAGACCTATAATTTCAACGACATTACACGTATAGAAAAATTTTAATTTTTGAACAAAACAAGGATAAAGAAATGCTTTAATTTCTTAACAAAATCGGGATTCTTAACTAAGAAACTCATAAAACACGTGATATTTATTAGATACGGTACCTATAATTTCAACGACATCACACATAAAGAAATGCTTTAATTTCTTAACAAAATCGGTATTCTTAACTAAGAAACTCAAAAAATATGTGGTAGTTTTTAGATACGGAGGACCTATAATTTCAATGAAATTACATGTAAATAAATGCTTTAATTTCTCAACAAAAAAAGGAGTAAAAAATGCTTTAATTTCTTAACAATATCGAAATTCTTAACTAAGAAACTTAGAAAATATGTAGTAGTTTTTACATACGACAAACCCTATAAATTCAACATTGTCATATCTAAAAGAATGATTTAATTTTTAAACAAGAGATATTGGCTACACAAATCAAAGAATATGGCATTTTTAAAATATGATGGACTCCAAAAAATTTGGCGGCGAAGACCCCAAAAATTTGGCGCGCATATACTCGAGTAAGAATATAATTTCTATGAAAAATTCATATACCATTAATGTCTTTTTGAATATACATTTCATTCATCCACAATCAATCTTAGGGTAGAATTGGATTTGAATAATATCTCCAAAAAATATAGTTCATATACTTGACCATCATTGACTAAGAAACTCATAAACTTGTGTAATTGTTAAGTACTATGAACCCTATAAATCTAATTGTGCTGCATATAGAGGATGATTTTCATTTCTTAAGCAAGAAAATATAAAGGAGTTTGGCTACAAAAACTCACAAACAATATGAAAATTTGCCGGGAAGACCTAAAAATTTAGCATGAACAACTTTATACTCAATTAAGAACAAAACTCTCACTAAATCCTATATTCATATTGATTTCTTTTTTAAATATGTATTTTATTCATCCACATTCAATCTTAGGTACAAAATTGATTAGATAAGCTCTTCAAGAAACATTTTTCATTACCTGACCATCATTGACTAAGACACTTGAAAAATATGTGGTAGTTAATAGATACGGTAGACATAATTTTAATCATATCATACGTAAAGAAATTCGTTAATTTCTCAACAAAACTAGATYTAAGAACTACTTTAATTTCTTAACAAAATCGGGTTTCTTAATTAAGAAACTCGGAAAATGTGGTAATTATTAGACATTGTGACATATAATTTCAACGATGTCACACGTAAATCACACGTAAATAAATACTTAATTTCTCAACAAAATTAGGAGTAAGAAATACTTTAATTTCTTAACAAAATCGAAATTCTTAACTAAGAAACTTGAAAAACATGTGGTATTTATTAGATACGGTAGACCTATAATTTTAACAACATCACGCGTATAGAAATATTTTAATTTCTAAACAAACTAGGAGAAAGAAATGCTTTAATTTCTTAACAAAATCGGGATCTTAACAAGAAACTCGAAAAATATGTGATAGTTATTAGATAAGGTACACTTATAATTTCAAGGACACTACAGGTAAAGAAATGCTTTAATTTCTCAACAAAACTAGGAGTAAGAAATGTTTTAATTTCTTAACAAAATCYAAATTCTTAACTAAGAAGCTCGYAAAATATGTGGTAGTTATTAGATACAATAGACTTATAATTTCAYTGACATGACATTGTAAAGAAATGCTTTAATTTCTCAGCAGAACTAGAAGTAAGAAATGCGTTAATTTCTTAACAAAATCGAAAWTCTTAACTAAGAAATTCAGAAAACATATGGTACTTTTTACATACGACAATCCTTATAAATTCAAAATGTTCATATCTAAAGGAATGATTTGATATCTAAACAAGAGATATTGATTACACAACTCAAAGAATATGGCAGTTTTTAAATATGATGGATCCGAAAAATTTTGGGGCGAAGTCCCCCAATATTTGATACGAATATACTCGAATAAAAATATAATTTCTATAAAAATTCAGATCTGCATAAATTTCTTTCAAATACATATTTTATTAATCCACCATCAAGCTTAGGTACAAAATTGGATTTAGTAAAATATTCAAGAAATATAATTCATTACTTTGTTGTTGTTGACTAAGAAACTCGAAAAACACGTCAGCAGTTTGATTATAATGGACTTTATAAATCTAACATTGTCACTTACAAATAAATGCTTTAGTCTTTGACAAGAGATATAACATATTGATTACAAAATTTAAAAAATTAATATGGCACTTTTTAAATTCGGTAGACTCAAAATATTTGGCGCAAAAGATCCTAAAAATTTGGTGAAAATAATTTTCTACTCAAAAAAAATACAATTTCCATATAAATTCATATTCACATTAATTTATTTTCAAATATATATTTTATTCCMCCACAATATATCTTGGTTAGAAACTTGGATGGATTTGGTGAACAGTTCAAGACAAAAGGGAATGATTTGCAAAAATGGTTGTAAATTTCTTTTTCTATCCAAAAAGAAAAAGGAAAAAGAAAGAAAATAGAGGTCACAAAGCCAATATATCATGAGAAGTTCCTTCGTATTTTCACCCAAAGGCAAATATACCATCACTTACAGCACTCAGCAGCCCTCAAAGCCTCTCAAAGACTCGCCTTGTCTCTCTGAAAACCCCCCAAATCCCCACCCCCAGAATTTCCTCTCTATCTATCTATGCTTTCCCTTTRCCCTCTGCCATAAAGTCCCACCACAGACACATACACTCACGCACTGTCATTGTATATATTCACCCATCCGAACTCTACAACCTTTCCRCTTTCTCTTCTCTTAACAACCAACTGCAAAACCACAACCCCATTTGGCCATCAGCAGAAAAAAGAGTTCCTAAAACCCATGAAATCTTAGCAAAAAACGGGAAAAAAAAGGAGTGGGAAGGCAAGAATTGGAAAGGGTTTTGAGTTTTGAACATGGGGAAGTATATGAGGAAGTCAAAGGCAACAGGAGGAGGGGTAGCTTTGATGGAGGTGAGTCACACCCAGGCTTCACTTGGTGTCCGTACGAGGGCTAAAGTAGCCCTCGAGCGTTTGCAGAAATCAGCATCAGCCGCGGAGGCGGCCGCTGACGCTGGAGAAGGAGGAGGCTCCTACTTGCAACTCAGGAGCAGGAGGCTGGAAAAGATATCGCCAATTGGTGTTGAAGGGAAAAGACAAAAGAACCTTCAAAAAGATTCGAATTTGCAGAACAAAGGACAGGGACCGACCAATGAAAAGCAGCAGAGTGGGAGAGGGAGTTCAAGGTTGAAAGTGAAGGGTGCTGAGGAGAAAAAGGAGGAGAAAGAAAAGGTGTCTTTGGATGATGAAAAGATGACTGAAGAGGAGAATTTACAGGGAAATGAGGATGACGGGAAAGAGAAAGGTGATCAGAGCGGTGCGGTTGATGTGGATGTTGAAGAGGCTTTTTGTGGAGAAAACGTTCTGGAATTCGAAAGCAGGGGAAGGTGGGTATTTTTTTTTCCCTCGATTTCTTTTTGCTGAAAGTTTATGGCTTTTTCTTGTTTTAGCATGTTCAGAGTTTCTTCTTTTCTGTGAAAATAAAATCGGCTTGGGCATTCTTTATGTTTACTTTGAAATTTTGGTGAATTGAATGAAATTGGGGATCCATGGTTTCAATTTGTTTAATTTCAACAAAAGAGTTTTCTGGGGTTTTCTTGTTTCATATGTTGAAATTTTCAATTTTTTGGTCAGAAAAAGGAGGTTTCTGTGATGCTTTGCTTTTGTTCTTCTTCCTGAGAAATTAAACGATTGATTTGACAAAGACTCGGATTTATGGGTTCGTTGTTTGCATGATTGTGGGAAAGGGTCATCCCCAATCTATACTTTGATTTATCAAAGCGTGGAAGAATTTCTGAGAGTTTAAATTTTCGGGCTTCAAATTTTATTTTTGAGCCGTTGTTTGATTTTTTGCTCGTTGGAAATTACTACCTTTACCTGCWTGTTAATGCGCCTTTGGTGTTGGGGTGACAGTTTAGGATTCGTATTTGTCTTTAATTTTTGATTTATTTTTCAGTCCCAAAATTTGATTTTTGTTGTTTCAGAGCCATTCTTGTCTTTAGATGTTTTTTCTGCTTTCTAGTGGAACCCGAAAAAAAGGAGCCTTGGAAATGTAAAGGCGCGATTGTGGTGAAATTCTTGAGAACCAATCTTTTAGAAATTTCAGTTTCTTTCTGTTTCTGATGAAAAATTGATACTCTTTGCTCATGAACTCTTCAAGTTTTCCTCTTAGAACCTGTCGTGACTATATTTACAACCATGACTGACTTTTATATATGGTAATAAAGTTTGGTAAAGATTTTTAATGTTTTCAAACTTTGGTAATTTGATTGGAATTTGTTTGGAAGTTTTCGTGTCGAGTTATTTATTTCCATAAGATAGAAGGGTGAATGTTCAAATGTTCACTTCCCAAAAGWTAACAAAAACTATTTTGACCCTCTTTTTCCAGAAATTAAAATCCTGCTGTTGTCTTTCTATCTGCCTAAATCGATTGATAATTCTTAAACATGTTTGGACATAGATTGAGGAATTGGTTGGGAATGGTATCCAGAATTTCAACATCTTGTGCTTAGGCTCCATACATGAGTGCCTCGGCCAGTTCTTTGCAAATCCTTGTACATACTTGATCTTGTTTAGTAAACCCTTTCCTGCTAATTGTAACACCATTATTCTGAGTTTGTGAGTTCTGGACTTTAATTGTTTACCTCAACTGGTCCAATTCTGGGGAAGGGGAAAATTTTTCATTTTGGTTAAAAATTGCAAAGTTTGCTACTTTTTAGTTAAGCAATCGTGTTATTTGGCTAAACTTTCCCCTTTGTGAGTTGTACTYGCTGAAGAACTTAGGTAGRTGAATCCATTTCTCAGAGTTTGTGAAGTGGCTATAAATGATAGATGTTACAACTTATCGTTTTGTCCATATGAAGTATCAAAGTGCAATGCATATTGGTGTCTTGTCATCTTGAAATGAAAAATTCTCCCCTACCTTAAATGATTGCTGGGACATGTATCAGTTTTAAAGTGTCAGTGGGGTATGTGCATTATTGGGGAGTAGATAGTTGAAAAAATACTAAGATGAAAGCCTTTGACGGCAGCAAAAGCTCCAATATATTTTCTCGGTTCCTTTAAATGGAGATGGTAAAGGTAGTTTCTCATCTGCACCCCTCTCCATCTCCAGTCAAGAGGGGGCAAAGAATGGAAAAATCAGTTAGTCCTGGCTTATTTTCACTTCTGTGAAATTTCTGATCTTTTATAATACTTTAGTTTAATACTTACCGTTTGAAGTTTTATGCATAATGGGGTTCGTGTGTCTGCAGGACCACTAGGGAGAGCACTCCTTGCAGTTTGATAAGGGATCCAGACAGCATGAGGACTCCTGGTTCCAGTACTAGGCCTGCTACCAGCGAAGCCACCAATAGAGAGAATCCCATCCGAAGGCACATCCCGACAGCAAACGAGATGGACGAGTTCTTTGCCTGTGCAGAAGAGAAGCAGCAAAAAGAGTTCATTGAGAAGTATGACACGTTTAACAATTATGATTTCTTGTTCTAACTCTCCAACAATGTCCGTTTCCCTCCTCATTTATGAGCTCACGCAWKGACTTTTCTGCAGGTATAACTTTGACCCTGTGAACGACAAGCCCCTCCCAGGACGTTTCAAGTGGGAGAAATTGAACTCCTAGATATCCAGTTGTGTTCCTTCAGGACTTCTCCTGCAGTTTTTCATGTGATCTTTAGGTTTAGGAAAGGAGAGGAAAATTGCTGAAAAGTTCTTAGTGTTGTAAGGTGATGGCGGTATTGATATTCCATCATTCTTCTTCTACTGTAAAGAGATTAGGGCAGTGAAGTTAGAAATGTAGACTAATGATCTGTAACATAACAGAGCTTGTGACTTGCAGACAAATACAAGAAATGTCTAACAGATCATCAGAGGGGGACGCATCGGGGGTAATATCTAGTCTTAGTAGAGGCCCAAGAACATGAACTAGGTTASGCCTTTARGGTACAGAAGTTTAATAGAACTTGTCTTTATTATCATCGTGCAATTTTCGCCCTTTATTGTCCATACATGTACTCTGGAACTCCTTAGCAACTTTTAATAAACTGACCCACTTCCCCCTTCTTCATGTTTTGGCTCTTCCTTTATTTGTTTCTCAACTTTGCATGCTTGGTTTTTGGCACCTCTGTCTATTCAAGTGATGCCAAGGGATCTTTCATCCTCCACTCCATAATGTTTCTATTCTCTTCTCTGGGTGTTGTGAGGTCATATTTTTCATTGACCAGCCAGCGTTGAGCCACATGTGATCTTAGAATAGTTGGTGACGTTACTATACTGTAGTGCTTGTGGGGCTGTTGTTACTTGGTGATTGGAATATGAGGAGAATCTTCCCTTTATATTATTACATCCCCTTTTGTATTTTTACTTGCTGCTGCTCAACTTTTATGATGCCAAGACATACTCCTAATTTCTTCCGATTCGAGAACAATGCTGAGGATTAAGATAGGGATGGATAAAGAAACCCCACCTTCTCCCACCCGGCCCCTCTCCCCACCAAGAACAGTAGCAGAACACCTTTCTGGGGCCCTCCTCTTTCCTCTTGTACTGTCTTGGTCCCTTGTGTCATTTAGAAAATGTCACTCCCTCACGGAGACAGATGCTAAGAACAATTAGGTGAACACAGCGAAGCAAAGAGCGTTCTTTACAAACAACTATGGCCTCATAGACTAAATGGGAAGAAATTTTCYTCAAATTGGAAAGTGCATGTAAGTGTCACTTTTGATATGGTATAACATGAGCACAGCTGCTGCAGATCAAACCATYACTGTCACTTTCTGATCTAGAAGTCTCTCTTACTCGAGCAAGTTAAAAGTACATCTGGGCTGTGCAGACATGACATATTTTCAAGCGTTTGTGGAGGCTGCTGACTCTTATATCTTCTTCCCCAATCAAGTATTTTTCTGCATTTTCAACAATGTGCCTTTCAGGTCTATAAAATATGTGATTTTTCTACTGTCATATCATTATGTTAGACCTGCAAATAATCTGATTTGCTGACTAATGAACACAAATTGGCTTCTGTGATGGGCTTTTCTAACAATTCTCATGATTATGCTTGTAGATTCCTGTGATATCAGACTGCATTGCAGCAATCCCACTAACTGTTGTCCAGTGGTAGTTYTAATGGTAATGGTAATACCTCATAAACTTCCCTCTGGTGGGACTAGCCAAGTCCCAATAATCTCTTTATGTTCAAACAAAGAACTTAAGTACTCAAAAGAATTCTTGGTCACTGATGGATTTGTTTACCTCCGAACATCCCATGGTAAAAAGATCATATTTTCTATGATTTGGAGTCGAAAGATGAACCAAAAGATGTACACAGATTGACTGTTAGATGGAAACCATATATGAGAACTTGACAAACTTTTGCTGTTCACTGAATTGAAGCTGCTGTTTTCTTTTAAAAATGCAAGTCAAAAATAGTGGCCTGTCCATTATCATAAATTTCTGAAGACTTGGGAATCTTGTGGTGGAGGTATCAGGGGGGTGAGCAGAAGGGGGAGACATGTAGACCCTATGCAGTATGGGTTTTGGAACTTAACTGTTTCTAAGGGTAAGGATGAGTCATGATGTGGACATCCGTGCATAATGGCCTAATGGGGATAACAGGGAACAGTACTAAGCTCAGAAACTGTCCCTTTGGGTAACACATTTATAGTCTTTTTCCCCGAGGTAATAGACAAACTAAGTAAAATGATCTACGCTAGGACTCTATCTGGGTATGATTATAAGTGTTTTTACTCATGTTGAAAAATACTTGAGATTCAAAGGGTCCGAATGTGTGATATTGCATCGTGAATCTAATGATTTTATCCCACCAAGGGCTCAATTCAGGTAAAAAAAATATATTTGATAAAGTTAATAAATGATGAGAAAAAATATTTTTAATAGTAAAAAATTTTTTAATACATTTTCCTACTATATATTCTTTACCATCAATCGAATGGCGATATATATATCCTTAATTTTTGAATACCTCTTCTCGATTGAATATCTTCTAATACACATTTCTATTACACTCTCTGTTACGCATCACTTAAGATCAATCAGAGTACGATACGTATATATCATTGACATATTCTTTCTATTTTAGGAATTAAGATATATACTTAATGTAGTAAAGGAAAAAAAAAAAAGGAAAGTAGTAGAAGATTCGAAATCATTTTTAACTACTTTTAAGAAAAGAGTATAATCAATTTCCATCCGCAACACTTCCTAACATGTCTAGTGAGAACATTTTTATACACATGGATCTCCAAATTGGAGGATACATTTGCACAAACTACATGTGCTAAAGAGAGAAACTTCCAATGCCAAATACGAGTAGATGAGGGTTCTTTTTTCTGAATATCAAGTAAGTGGGAACCCATGTTTGTTCTTGGCATTAAGAACTCATTGATTGTTTGAAGGGTTTTTGGGGCCACAAAATTTGAAGCTACTCTGGTTTCTCTTCAACATAGTAAAGCCAACAATGGCATTTGTGAATCACAAGTAACAAGTTTCGCATTTATGGTTGTGCTAACATCATTTTCTTCACCTGAGGATCCCCAGAATAGATGCCATGATGAACATCTTGTGATTCAAACCACAGTCTCACTTCAGAGACTTTTAGTTTAAAGAAATACTTTTTAAAATATCTTTTGCTTATTCATATTATTGAAAATATTAATTTTATTTTTAACAATTTCAAAGAAAAATATAAATTTAGCCAAGGGATGATTTAGTTTTTCGTTGTGGTCCTAAAACTGCCATTTCTTTTTGTCTACRTCTCAAAGTGGCCCTTGAGGACATTGTTGCCGTATTTTTAAGGGTAATATCGTCCTTATAGTTATTTTACCTCCTTCCTTTGTTTTCTTTTACWACTTTATCCTTTTCGTTTTTCAATGAGATGACTGTAAAGATGATTTTACCCTTGAAAAGTACCATTTTTCACCTCTAAAAGAAGTACAACGCGTCCAAATATATAATAAAAAAGAAAATTTGCTTTTAATGGGATTTCTTTATAAGTATATATATATGTATATTTTAAGTATGCGTAATAAAAAAAGAAAATTAATTTTGAATAAATAGATGTTTTTAATATTATTTTAAATAATAATTAGCGTAAAATATATTGTTGATTGGTCTGAACAAACATTCTAATTTATCTTTTTTAAAAAATATTTATTTAGGCTATTTTTAAGTAATAAGTTGTTTTAAAAAGCCAAAAAAGAAAAAATTTAAAAATTATTTATTTAACCTATAAGTTAAACACATTTGCTTTTGCAAACAGGGTCTTCAACTTTTAATAGAACAAAATGAAAAGCATTAAAATATTTTGGGGTTTCTTGGCCCAATTGTCGAGAATACAACAGTGGGCAAGAAAATTTGTTAAATGGGCTATGTACTTATTTTTCCAAGGACTTATGGTCCAATTCGACCCCTATTCGTTCGGCATCCGACCACTAGTTTATTGGGCCTACTTTTCTCTCATAGTTATGGGCCTTTCTCTCTTAACAGCTATAGATTCTAATACCCAACAGAACATATTGGCTGCGCATTGTTTTAGGTTCTGAATGACTCCTTTTATATGGTGGCTATTTATGGAAAAAGAGTATACAGTTTAGCATGCAGCCACGCGTGGTTAGAGCTTCTGATAGGAAATTGTTGGGACTTTACTGCTATACCGTGTGATAAACGCAAAATAAATGCTCAAATGCATTCACCGAAAGATGATTATAGAAATGATCCGCCATAAATTTATGAATGTCAAGGGTAATAGCAAAAGATCCAAATTTGCACTCATTGATTTCAAAATCTTGTATTTCTCACAAATGAACAAGCCAAAACAGAGCTGATTGAATACCAACCTGCTAGGAGATACATATCAACATAAATTAAAGAGAAATGGTTCTCAGTGAAACTTTCAAGCTATATACAGACAGATCGTCACCTTCTGTTTCTTCCCAATTGCCATCTCGCGTGTCAGTAAAGGCAAATGCTTTACGTGAATTGCAATCCAAGTATATCACCACCATAACAACAGAAGGCTTCGATCTTGATATTTGTACAAATTTCCATTGCAGAGCACAAATCTTGCAACCCGGGAACAACTTAGGAACAACTTATACATCTGTGTACTGGAGAGTTCCCGATACTAACCGTTCTGCAGAACATCTTATCCCCCGAATCGTATTCAAGTTACAGCTAAAGCTCTTCGGCTGAACACATGTGTTTCAAATGTGGCAATTTCAGAGCTTGTCATCGTCCTAAGGAAGCACTCCGACATCGCCTTTTCCTTGAAATTACCTGAGACATCATCTTCATGATATCATTATGATGTAAAACGTATAAACAACTGAGACTGCCTTAGAAGGAATGATGGATAAAGCAGAGTAGAAGGGGAAATGATGCACTGCAGCACAAAATAGCAGGAACTTTGAAGTAAATAACGTTTTTAAAATGAAAAAAAACTTGTATTCCACTGAATGCTTTTCTTCCTTCACCTCTTTTGCAAGGCAATTGAGAAGGGAAAAAAATAAAATAAAAAGGAACACAGCAAGATAGGGAAGGATAGAAGTTAAATGAACCAAACAAACAAATAGAACATGACTTAATTTCATAACTCAAACATCACTTCCTAATAATCATAAGCTAGCATATTCTGAATAAAATTAACTAGTCTCATTGGCCTTCTCTGCGAGTGTTTCAGTTAGTAAAAGCTACATCGATGTCTGATGAATGCTCACAATTCTAGCAGCAAAGGGGAAAAAGGATATATATCTTAGATATTCATACACAAACTTCAAACTTCAACAACCCTCCTAGTGTGGAGTCAGTGACATGAGGACCTCATTCCAGCTGTATCAATTTTTTTTTTTCTTAACAAGTTTGTATGCAATGATTAGAAAACTATTACTTTCATATACAGGTACTCAACTTTGTTGCTGAATGATAGATCCTCTCAAAAAATAAGTGGCACTGAATTGAAAAGGCAGGTAAAGCATCAGCATAACACATCCACAAATTTACTTTAATCATGGATGACTGATAAAAGTTCAAAAGAAAACCAGATATTGAAAATGATTGGTGTTTATGATATATGAATCATTTAGTGCCTGAGTCAATGAGTAGCATGGAGGTAGAGCATAATATGCAGTGGTGGAGGTTTCTACGTAAACCAAAAGTGTAAAACCAAGTCATTTCAAAGAACATCTCTGCAAAGCACGTTTTTATTTATGCGGTCTCCTATATTTCATTTTAGGGTAAGCTAACTAGTACCCCTTTAGATGAGCGCATGGCAAAAAACAAGCCCTAAACCTAGAACCACTTGTCTTTCCGTCCCAATTCCAACTATGAAATTGTTTTTCGAACTTATAGGAAGTGCATTCAATTTGATATAATATCGCAGAATGCCCCCAAATCCTTCACCTAATACATTGTTTTCTTTAATCCACTATCACCGCATTACAAATAACAGAGAACCACATGCGCGCCAGAGTATCCACTCAGCTCTGCGAAAGTAATCTTGGAAGGGCAAAAGTGCTAATCCTAGAGCTATCAACTTAGAGAAAATAACAAGTTGATATTAAACAGCTCTTTGCGACAATCACAAGAACCCATAATTAAAAGTTAAAATAAAAAACAGTCTGGGTTATTCTATAATTCTACTTACAAAATCTTATATTGACAAGAGGGATCAAACCTACTATATTGTATGCGGCATTTCTCATAGTACACAGATAAGGTCATTCTGGACCTTTAACAAATTCATGACCTGTATATAAACTAAAATGTCAAGAGGCTCCCACTGCTTATAAACAATACCATTTTTTCTTTTCATGTCATACATTTAATTCAAATATTTGTAGTTTATAGCGATCTTATACTATTTATTAGTTGAATGTTGCTCCTCAGTTCCCATACTACGGACTTTTTACAAGAACTTTTATCATTGGGTAACACAAGCAATAGAGCTAGGACCTAAAATAAATTCTTGGTAGCATGCATATGAAAACAGCATAACTCATCATATATTTCTATTTCTGTTAGTAGTGACTGCAGGAATGTTATAGAAAGAACCATTGTATTCCTCAGATAGCAGACCCTATAACTCTATCTACCCCTGATCATCATCTGTTTGCTACCAAAAAGCTGTAGCAAGGAGTATCCCTAGCAGAAAAGGATGTCCAGTTTTATTTCTATATCCTGTTTGCCAGGATCTTTTATTTTAATTTTCTTTTAGATAAAACTGTTTGAGAGTAATTCATCTGAGCTTTATCTATTCCAAAGAAGTAATACAAATTTCATCTGAAAGAGAAAATTTTAAGAGTAAATATTCAGAT
Organism: Rhazya stricta; assembly: GCA_001752375.1. Classification (NCBI taxonomy): domain Eukaryota; kingdom Viridiplantae; phylum Streptophyta; class Magnoliopsida; order Gentianales; family Apocynaceae; genus Rhazya; species Rhazya stricta. The sequence continues at coordinate 2,827,332 of MEJB01000003.1, read as the reverse complement.
TACTTGATAGGAGTAACAAATTTAATTAGTTAAATAATAAACCTTATGCATGGGAGATAGGAGGACAAAATTACCAGACCTTGGATGATGGAACTGGCAAAGAAGCCTGCCGTATAGCCACTCTTGGCTCCGTCAACTGCCGTATCTCTTGAAGCTGGAAGGCTATGTCCTCCAGYAGCTTCAGCTGCAGCTTGTCCCTTTCCCGGTGCTCCACAGAGAGGTTAAGTTTTCCCCTTCCTTCTTGCACAATCCTTAACCTTTCTCGAAGCCATCCAATTTCACAATCAATTTTAAATCTTTCATTATCTAATGCAGACATAGAATTCCTCCGCAGCATAGAAGGTAGCGATTTGCCCTTTGGGCCTATTGGTGGAAGCCTACTGTGCATGTCGTAACTGCTTTTGTTGATGTCAACTCCAGCATCTGAATTGCTTGAATTTGGAGAATCCCTAACAGCACTAGACCTCTGAAGAATAGGAGCCTCACATGAAACATCTTTTGTCATATGAATTTCTAGAGGACGATTTCGTGGCATCCATTCTTCTTTGCCTCTATTAATCTGATTACATGAGTTGGATTAATTAACAATAAGATGAACATCATGAATATGAGGCTCTTTATCAAATAAATTACAAGAAGTCTTAGTTACCTTATTTTCATCTTTTTCAGACTGATCCAAACTTGACGGAGTATGTGAAGTTTCAACATTTCTTTCCGACATTTCAGCATCTTTATTCACATGTTCTTTCCCTTTCCCAACTAGGCTAATATTTTCCACTGGGAACTTCTCTAGAGGACTACCTACTTTACATGACCAAGTGAGCGTCTCTACACTAGTCATACTCCCTGGAGGTGCACTTGAGTTTTTATCAATAGGTACCATCTTATCCTGAAGCTCTTGGTTGTCAACATTGCTGCCTACTGAAAACTCTCGGAGGTGTCCAATTGGATGCCCTTGTTTGTGGAAGGCAGCATTTTTATCCCATCCTTTAACTGATGACTCTTTTGAAGCCCCAATTGCATCCTTTTTCTCGTCTATAGATGTGCTCAGCTGTTGTAGCATCAGGACTGGATCGTCAGTTGGATCAAGTGAAGAATCAACAGACTGAATGCCCAATACATTCCCACTATTTTCTGTTGATTGTTCATTTCCAAGATGGATAATCTGACGATATGCTTCAACTTCCTTTTCCAGAAAATGCTTCTCCCTTTCTCTCCTGATAATAATTTCCTTGAGAATGTTCATTTCTTCAGCATCATAAGCAGATTTTTCTTCTATTATCCTCTGATATTGCCGAGCTTCCATTTCAATTGATGCCTTCTCTTCTTGTAACCGTTGAATCATAGCCATGGCCTCATCTGCAGCAGAAGCTGCAGCACTTCTCTCCTTGTCAAGCTCAAGGTAAAGAGCAGTACGAGCAGCTTGCTCCTCTTCAAGGGCTTGCTCCAAAAGTCTTATTGTATACTTATCATCTCTACTTGACCCTGCTTGTGCATTACCATTTGATTCTATAAGAGAATATACATTTTTCTCTATGGTCACGTCTTCAAGAGGAACTTCATCGAACTTAACGCTGTTTGAATGTTTTTGCCCCAATCTCATGATCATTGAAGCCTCTTCATGATCTAAAATCATAAACAGATGACAGGAGCATCAGACCAGATACGAACAGACATAGCAGAAACATGAATATGAATAAATATGAGCTAGCCACTCAAATAGATCTTTTACAAGGAGGGAACAGGAAATCCTGAGGAAACAACTATAAATAAACCATGTGAACTGAAGCCACTCAATGAGAAGCATACATAGCTCATACACCCACCACGTAGTCATCAAAACTGGAAGATGGGATGCTAACAGAAGTGAAATAGGAAGTCACTACCTGATGAAAATAGAAGGCAACACTAAATGGATTGCACATTTAAAATTGAACTAAAACTTAACAACAGATTTTTATAGGGGTCAACGAAAGGACAAAGATAATTGGATAAGATAAAAGTTGAATGAATTGAACAAGATTGGGCAACCATAATTTGCTTATTTGTCAGCAGAAACAAAAGAAACTCATATAAATCTTAGTCAAACATAACGAAAAAAATTTATAAGGAAGTTAAGATATATATCATGGGAAAGCGCATATTCAGATCTGTTGTCATGTGCTTGGAGCGTAGTCTCAGATTTTGCCCCAGTGTTTACTCTTGTATCATCCCAATTCCCTCCAGGAAAATGTACATAAACACATATCTGGAAGGAGAGAAATGCTACAATATTTACAAAAAGTTTTAGCAAAGTACTTTGAAGCTTAAAACATGACAACTGATCTTSAGGGTGAGCTCTGTTCTTGGAGAAGGATTTCCAGTACCTATGCAAATTGGCTCTRATATCATGGACTAGGCATCCTCAATGTAGCTTTACTATGTGACAGTGTAAGTAGTGCAGAAAGAAAGCTTCAATATCAGGCACCGAATAAGATCAATGGAGAAGCATGAGGCAAGAACAATCAATTATGCGAAAACAGTAAGGTGATCATCGAAGTGAATAGTCAATTACAAGGCAAGGACAATCAATAATGAGGAAGTAGTAATCGGTTGTATTCAACTTTGATGGAACAGTGAGCACTTTGAGGAAGCAGTAATCAATTATTCATGAGCAACAAATAAATTACCACTTCCATCATATATATATTGTTGATTGCAGAATGTTCATGCAGATTTTCTGCTTTTGTTTGTACTGGTATTGTTCATTCTTCAATAAAAGGTATACATACAAAGGAAAAAAAAAAATATATATATATAAATCACTGAAATCATTCAAAGGAAATCCATTTACATGTTTCCAAAAGGTTTCATGAAAAGGTCCTATGCTTAAGAGTTTTCGATTCAAACTTGAGAAGCTTCTACGTCCAAAATGCTGCTCTCAAGCTTCCAGGACTCCAAAATTTTCACCGGAATATTGAAAATTATCCATCAATGCACAATAACCTTTTGCCTATACGTAAGAAGTTTCCCCAGTAAGAGAAGTTAAAAGGGAGCACAAACTATTAACCTCCGCTTCCTAAAGCTAAGAAAGAGAGTTTGCGTTCAACAAATAGCATCTAATGAATGGTAGGTAGATTTGAAGGAAAATTATCAACTGAAATTAACCATTGATAACATCAAAAGTAATCTGTTTCTATTCCTTTAGTGCTAAAAGAATATTCCCTYTCATTTAATTTCACCATTCTAGTTTTGAACATATATTCTTCATATAGAACTACTGTATAATCAGCTACGCATTTTCTGTCAACATGAAACAACAATTTTTCCTCCAACAAGTTAGGCTTCAGAAATAGTGCAGTATAGTTATTGAGCAACTAAAGTACTACAGATAAAAAGATCAAACTTCAAAACCACAGTACACGAGAACAACGCTGACAATTACCATGATGACTATCAATAATTTCATTATGAAGAACCGTTCTGTCATCTTCAGTCAATTCATTCCCTCCCTTATTGACACTATGAGGAGACTCAGGATCACCTTGCACTTCACTGAATCGAGGATCATATGATGCAATTGACAAGTATTTCCCATGATCGGAAGCTCCTTTTCTACGACGGCGAAGCCCACTTCTGGGCCTTTGATGCATGATTTCCTTCCCCTTCATATCAAACCGTCCTTCCTTGGTACCTAAGAATTTCATTGACCCAACCTCATTCCTTGCATCTGATATTGAACTATATGAAGCCTCACCTTCCACTTCAGTAACATCTCTGTCTTTTTTGCCAATGAACCTCAAATTCAAATTACAATTCTGGTCCTTTCGCCACATAGAATCATTGAACGGAAACTTGGATCTTACAGAGAGCTGAACGCTGGAAACTTTTTCGGCTGGATAATCAATAAACAGCTTCTGGAAACATAAATTCCTATTTGGCTGAACAACAAAAAGCCCATCACAAGGGCAGGGCAAGCACAACCCAAAAACTTCCAGAAACTTTGATGCCATAAAAGCTATTGCTGATGCACACAGAAGGAAGTATGCTATTGAAAGATCAACAAAAGCACCCACTAAACCACTTAAGCTCCATGTATGCATACCTTGGCACGGCATTTCTCTTAGAAACTCACTTGGTATCGAATAAAGATCCACACTTCAACACTCTAAAACCAAAAGGAACTTTCTTTCTCAAATCTTTTCCAACTCTAACAACAGAAGGGGCTCTAGAAATATCCGAGATTCACCCAAAAAAGGACAGAATATTCTGCTTTTCTTGGTGGGGTTTCAGCAGTAAAAAAGAAGGGCAATTATATCTCAAGAAAGATCAAGAAAATCTAAGCAAAGAGAATACAGAACATACAGAAATGATACAATTAAACCTACTGATTTTCTTTCAGGAATTCTAGAGGACAAATAACGAGGTAATAATCTGAAATTATTGCAGGAATAACGTTCTATAAGGCAAAACAAAAGCTTCCTACTCTTCTTGTCGATTGATTACGGCTTCCGCATGAAAGTGCGTGCCTCTGCGTGCGATTTTTGGACAATACGGCGCCGTAGAAGTGGTGTCTTGTCTATAGAATTTGAGCGGGACTAGTAGTTACCTGTCAATCATCGGAAATATCACGTGATAGCACGTAGAGCGACTCCCCTTGGCGGCAGAATTGGTGGGACCTTTCTTCTCTTTTTCCCTTTTCTGTTTTTTTTGAACTTTTGTCGGTAATCGATCCAAGGAAATGCCGAGTAATAATTGCAAAAACCGCCTAATTTTTCAGATATTTCAGCTAGAACCTCYTGTAGTTTAAAACATTTTATTTACACCCTTTAAATTAGATGTGACATTCTTAATAATGAATATAAATCCTAATTACCAATTCATCCATTAGGAGTTTGAGTTTAAATAAAAAAAGGAGAATTCTTAGTTTGCAACTCTAGACTTTATAGACAGTTATATAATATGAATTATAAGTTGTATTTTAAAAAAATGTATGATATTTTTTAAATTTATTTAATCGGATAGAATCATAGATAAAAACATAAGAAAATTATAGAAATTCATCATGTTATCTGATATTTTATTTTGTTTTCACATTTTAAATTGCTCATCTCTATATTCCTTCAAAGTATGCCATTAAGGTAAGTATAATATAAAAATCGCATGATTTTTTTTGCAATTTAAGAAAAATTAAGGGGCGGATTCTAAATATAAAGGAAAAGGAGAACCGTAAGAGTTTAATGACGAATATGACGTGTCGTTGACTCCTCGTTGTAAGCCTAGTAAGAAGACATGTAGCGATGAATAGATGAGTAGCTGACTGTACTGAACTAATGACGTCAGCAGGGAGATATGCATTATCAATAAAAAAGTTACTAAAAATGGAATAGTTCTTGTCCTTTTTCCAAGAGCAAATATCGCTTGTGACTCTAGTCCTTATCTCAATTAAAATACTTTTAACTTCATTTCCATCCAATTAAAATATTTCTTATCATGCGATAAATCGCGTCATTTATATTCACCTTCTGAAATATAAAAATTATTATCATAATTTTTTAATTTTCATCTTATAAATCAAGAAAATTAGGCTGGGTTCGATTTGTAGTTTAGTTTCTAATTTTTATTCTTGTAAATATTTTTTAATTTCTATTTTGAGTTGTTGTTTTCAAAATTTGCTGAAAGCATATTTTCTTTGCTATTTCTAAAAAATGGTTCTCGAAAAAAATATTTTATTTAATATTTTGMAGAGAATTGTTTTGATTATTTTTAGTGAATATGTTGACGGATTAAATTATTAGTAGCATATATTTGAATAAAAATTAAACATAAAAATAGAGTGTCATTGGAATAATTATTAAGGAGAAATAAAAATAAAAAATACACTTTCGTAGAAGATTACTTTTCTTAAAAACATTCAAAGCAATATTTTAATCATTTCTTTTATTTTCAGTTCATATTTTTAAAAATTTTCAAAAACATTAATAAAAAATACCATATTAGTTGTTTTAAAAAAATTAAAAAAAATCATAAAGCAGCAAGAGAAATGGTGCATTGGCCTTCCAAGCTCATCGGGGGCTACATGACTGAAAAGACCTTAACTTATGATAATTTTCGAATGTTTCAATATTATTTTATACACATTGGAAATTCTAGCCTCGAAATTATATATGCAATTATTATTATTTATTTTTTGCAAAGCATATAATTTAAATGATTTTTTTATAATAAATTTTTAATTTAATTACCATACTTTTTATAGTAGAAATGATGGATATTTTTAATATATTTTGCTACTAGATTCTTTACTACAGTATATATATATATCATTTATTGATTCAATCTCCTTATAAAAATAACTTTAATAGATATAATTAAAAAATATATTAAAATATCCGGAGCATAAAGAAAACTATCTAATTGAAGAAATATTGCCTAGAAAACGTGGTACAAGAGGTCCTACGACAAAAAGGAGAAAGGGCTTATGAAATGTCCTCTACAAATGCGGCCCCAAATAAAGCCCAAAATTGATTGGGGCTTTGAAGTAAAGGACTGGACACGAGTATCATGCAAAGAAGAGTAGGCCTAATCAATTATCCAAAATATTATTGGATGGAAACGTGAAATATATATTATTTAATAATAAGAACATTGTTAATTTATCAATTTATAAAGATTATGAAAGTATATTTTGAAAAATTCAAGAAAAGAATAAAAAAAGACTCGTTCACATGAGGGAAGGAGGAAGAGATTTGGTCAAAAGTGAACCCGGAAAAAGTTCTTGGAAAATCTCAAATTTAAAAGATCGCTCGGCATATGGAAATTGATTATCCAAGTCACAAGACATTTTTTCTAATCTTATTTTATTTATTTTTTATTGATCGGAAACCTTCAATTTTAACAGCCATTTTCTAGAAATTTTGGAAGTCAATTTTACACGTGATTCTCTTTGGAAGTAATTGATTTTTAATGTGTTGAATTATTAAATAAATTATATTTAATTACATGAATGTAAAAATAAAAATTAAAAAGAATTCCAATAATAACCTCACTAGTATTTCATGCACGTCTTACGTATTATCCCATCTAGAAAGTTTAGATAAAATTCGACTTGATTTTATTGTGTGTTGAGTTATAATTTAATAGAGAAGTTCACTTATAGCCACAGTAAGTATCACCCTTGTCCCTTGACGGTCACATTTAGTAAATGGGTTACTTAGCCGAAACGAAAATTTATAATATTATATTAAAAGAGTTTTGAATCGAATTTATTTTCGAATAAAAGTCGAATCTTGAAAACTCAATTTGGAAACAAATRGAATTAATCTGACTAAATAAAAATACAAATAGTCCAAAAATAAGAATTTCTCCATTAGCAAGACAACATAAGCAAATTCGGATCGATACAAGCTTCAATTTTACATGTGATTCTTGTGAATAAAATGTCTATTCATATAATTTCCAGAAATACTTATTGTGGAGACGAGGGGATTTTTGTGAGGCCCGAGTTTTGACCTCATTCTATTTGGGCCTTACTTAGAAGAATGAAATATGTGTTGACCTGAGAAATGTTTTGGTCATTGGTCCAGCTAGAACATGACAACGAGGGGCGATTGAGTGCTCATTTTCCTTCAATAATGACTCATTTCATGATCCATGAAAAAGACAAGGAAAGATACGGCAATTGATAAATAATTTTTTCATCTTGATTCAATTRATTTATAAATAATAAACMTTACATAATTTAARGYATATTTTCTCACTTGCTTATTTAATCGAATTAATCATCATAATATTCGAACACCGTTATAAAAAAATTCAAAAATAAATAAAACAAACTCTTATTAAAACATTTAGAGTTTATCCAATTAGATACTTATTCAAYTAAGATTATCTAGATAATATAATATAGAGCGTTTCAATATCTTAAGCGAATCAACAAGGCCTTACTTCAGAGTCTAAGTGCTCAGGCCTCCCAACTAGGAGGTCAGAATTCAACTCCTAGTGAATATAGATTTCTTTTTCTCACCTGTAAGGCAGTATTCAGAGTTCATATTCAAATATTAGAAAGTAAAATTTAAAATCTTGATATTTCAAGATTATCAACGGAGTATAACACAAGAACAAAATAAAGATGATACATGCATGCAAAGGGTTTGAAAAGCCTTTACACCAATAGTTTCCAGAATAACGTAAAGAATGGTGTAAATGCCAAAATTTCAAGACCATTCGTCACTCATACTTTTGAGACTTGTGAGAAGAAGAAAAACATCAATTGACATGACCACATTTCCATTACTTTCTTTCACTTTCAGTAGGAAATAAAGGTAGGCAGGGTGTTATGGTTGGCCAATTAGAGTCTTATAATTCAAAGTGTAACAAATCCGAAGTTGAATAAAAGCACTTGAAAGGATTAAAGAATCCTTGAAGAGGGAAATAAAAAATAAAAAATTAAAAATGGCATCTTATCTAGAAATAGTCATGCCCTATTAGCTAGTTGAAATTGCCTACTAGATTGAAGATTTTTTTTTTTTTTCTTTTCTCATATTCAATCATCACCGAATTTGATTAGCAGCAACTAAGGAAAATTTGCTCCAGTAATTTGTCCTAGAAATGTCATTTTGTATTGTTCGCCAGATCCAACTTGTGATGTTGATAATTATTACTAAAAGAATTTGATGAGTTTGCATTTTTCTTGGGTTGGTTAGACAACTTCATGGTTATGTAAGTTCACATTAGGTAAGAGGCCTTAGAAAGGAATCGAATGAAAATTATTTTATTCSTAGTTTGTCATATAATTCAATAATACTATGAGAATCTATTTATAGGGATACTAACTCAATAACTCATGAGATTTGAAAATTATAGAAATCTCGACGTTCGATTGATATATTAAGTTAGAGTTAAGTGAACTATTAAGTCAAAGCGAAATTGTGAATTCAATTATTAATTACTTGTGATGTTACATAAAATAAACTCTAAAACAGACCTCCATCTAAGTAAATGTTAGATTTTTTACAAATGCGACTTAAATCGATCCTATCACAAATAAAAATATTAAGTGATTTAAAAATATGATATATGAATATACATAGCCACGTAGACTTAKTAGAGTAGTYGTAGGCTACCCAACTCAACCTAATTACAGCCACGTAGGAACTATAAATTAATTATTATTTTGCTTTTTGGTAGGTAATAAATTTATTTTATTTCACGAGATTGCTATAAATTTGTCTTTTTGGTTTTTTTTTTTTTTTCTTCCAAAGACTTTTACGAATTTTCTCACGGCTAAATTGCCGCCGTTGATGATTTGGTCAAATTCAGGTTTTGTTGCAACCGTAAGAAAACTTTTGAGAAGACTGACTTTTGGTACGGCTCGTCCGTTAGTGAACATTTTGGCCAATCACTTGGAATGGTTGTTGAACGCTTCCACTAATATGAACTTATCAAATCACGAATGGATCGATATTTCTCTCGAATCGTATAACGTACAGGTAATATTTAATTTATTGCATGATTATGGATATTGCATTTATGATTCTTCTATATAAGAGATTTTATCGGCGAAATTCTTATTGATTTAATTAAATCGAGAGATCGAGTTATCTTTCTATATYATGTCATTTAAAAAGAAATTTATTATATGCATCGCATATTGTACTTTTTAGAAAGTATAAACTTTTATGCATGTAGTRCGTGAAATTGAATTTACRGTAATATTATTTTCCAAAGAGTTTTGTGGTGATTCAGGCACATGCTGCAAAGTTAATAGAGAATTGACATCATTCAAGCAAAGGATTAAATTGATATGATACAAATTTTTAATATAATAATTTTTAAAAAATAAACTTATCTAAATATATAAAAATTCAACCTTCGTAGGAAAAAGACTTCTAACTTGATAAACCTTTCGTGTATACCTTTTGAGTCGCTGAATTCAAAAGGAAGTCACGAGTTAGTATACTTTTCTAGGTCTATATCTTTACCTTTTGAGCAATCTTTTAAAAGCCAAAACCAGCTTTAATGGATGAGTTCTCAATCTATCATTTTCTAATTGAAGAACATAATTATGACCATATTTTTTGCCCTTTTTTTTTTATGGTTTTTCTTTACTTCTTTGACTCTTCATCCTCAATCAACCATAGATTGGTTTATCATGCCCATATTACTTGGACTTATCCATTCATTCTCAGATTATAATCACTATCCACTCTCTTTCGGCTATTACTTAACATTGTTGACAATAAAATTTTACGAGAGCAATTCTTATTTGTGTTTTTACGATTTGAAATTCTCTTTTAATACTAATCATAGTACGATATGCATATATTTTAATTCTTCCAACGCTTCTTAAAAATATATTAAAAGATTTGAAGCCATTTATATCTAAAAACAACTATAACAACTCTAAATGATAATCGTATTTGTGAGATTAAAAATCTTCTAGTATACTTTCTGGTTATATTRCATATTGCATAATATATACAGTTTAATATTAATCAAAATACGATAGATAGATATATATGAGATTCAGAATCTATTCGTAGGATTGATGAAAAGTAAAAGTCCAAGAAGAATCTTTTGGCACTTAGCTAGTTACTCCCATGGCTACAAAGACAAAGGTCCTCGTGTGCTTTTCCAGCAGCGGCAAAAACTAAAGAGGCCCTCAACGCGCTTTTACAACAAAAACAGTAGAATATAGTGAGCTAGTTCTCGATATTTTATTAATACTTTTTATTACATATTTTTATTATATTTAAACGTGGAGCAAAATAATATTAAAAACAAACCGGAAGGAGGGAGGTGGAACTTGGAAGTAGTCCCGGTTCCCAATGATGTGAACGAGGATGATGGATAGGTGTAGTGTGTCTGAGAAAAGTAGAATCTTACATSAGTTCAGGGTCGGTTCTTGTTGGCCGGTTCATCTCCATGACTTACAAATTCAACCATGCAACCTAACCGTGTCTGAATAGAAAGCCTTGATGATATATATCCACACTCACCTGCATTTATTCATTGTTAGTTGTTAGAAGAAGAAGCTTCTTCATCATCACCCCTTCCTTCTCTATCCATGTCCACTTGATGCTATTCGAGATTTCAATATCACCGACACAATGCATTTGAATCGCCTTTGCTTTGTTCTTCCAGCAGATGTTCATGATCTTGAGCCAATTGATCATAGAAAAGATCAAAAACCAAAAGAAAAAGAGCCCTCTCATCGCCAATGCGGMACCCAASTTGTGAAGTTTCTTCGTGSATCGTTACAGCGATTCCTTCGTTCAAGATGGATCAACTTTTGCCATCAAGAAGTTGCAGAGAAGCAGRTCTCTGGCATGTTTCAAGATACAGAAGGTGTGAAGCTGTCGGAGGAGGAAGTTGGAGGTGAAAATCCAAGGATTTTCAGCTATTCTGAGCTGTATATAGGCGCCAGTGGCTTTAGCGAGGATGAAGTTCTTGGAAGTGGGGGGTTCGGAAAGGTGTATAGAGCGGTTTTACCTAGTGATGGAACAGTGGTTGCTGTGAAATGCTTGGCGGAGAGAGGTGAGCGGTTTGAGAAGACATTTGCAGCAGAATTGGTGGCTGTGGCTCATCTTCGCCATAGGAACCTTGTAAGGTTAAGGGGATGGTGTGTCCATGATGATCAATTGCTTCTTGTCTATGATTACATGCCTAARCGTAGCCTTGACAGGGTGCTGTTTAGAAGGCCGGAGAATATTGATTCAGCCCCTCTTCATTGGGAGCGCCGGAAGAAGATAGTTAATGGCTTGGCAGCAGCACTGTTTTACCTCCATGAACAGCTTGAGACTCAGATCATCCACCGGGATGTTAAGACAAGTAATGTGATGCTTGACTCCCATTTTAATGCTCGCCTTGGTGATTTTGGCTTGGCTAGGTGGCTAGAACACAAGATTGAGTACCAAACAAGGACAAGTTCAATGAAGAATCAACAATTTCGACTAGCAGAAACAACCAGAATTGGTGGAACCATTGGCTACTTGCCACCAGAGAGCTTCCAGAAACGAAGTGTAGCCACAGCAAAATCTGATGTATTCAGCTTTGGGATTGTGGTCTTGGAGGTCGTTTCCGGAAGGCGTGCTGTCGATCTCACATATCCAGACGATCAGATCATTTTGCTTGATTGGATCAGAAAGCTCTCTGATGAAGGAATGATCCTACAAGCAGGGGATAATCGTCTCCTGGATGGATCTTACAAGCTSTCTGAGATGGAAAGAATGATGCATATAGCACTGCTCTGCACACTTCATGATCCCAAATCACGGCCTAGTATGAAATGGGTTGTTGATGTACTTTCTGGCAACATATATGGTAAATTACCTGACCTTCCTTCATTTAAGTCTCACCCTCTCTACATCTCCTTATCATCCTCAAGCAACAGCAGCAGCAGCACTYGCTACACAATGACAACAAGGTCCACAACAACAAGCATCAGCACGACAGCTGCACTGAAGTCTGAAAACTTTGTCACAGCTACAGGAGAAACCATATATATAACTGCAGAGTACGAGAGCAGCAATCGCAGCTATAGACATTCCAGCAGCCATCGACCAAATACTTTCCCGGTGGTTGAAACTCCAAGGGTTATGACCTACAAGGAAATCATTGCTGCCACGAACAATTTTTCGGATTCAAGAAGAGTGGCTGAAGTTGACTTTGGAACAGCCTATCATGGTTTCCTTGAGAATCGCCACCATGTTTCAGTGAAGAGGCTAGGAATGAAGACATGCCCTGCATTGCGAGTGAGGTTCTCAAATGAACTCCAAAACTTGGGAAGACTTCGCCACAGAAATCTAGTACAGCTCCGGGGATGGTGCACTGAGCAAGGGGAGATGCTTGTGGTGTATGATTATTCTGCAAACCGGCTTTTGAGTCACCTCCTTTTCCATCGGACAAATAATGTCCTGCAATGGCGCCACCGGTACAACATAATCAAATCACTAGCTTCTGCTATTCGCTATCTTCATGAGGAATGGGATGAACAGGTTATTCACAGAAGCATCACATCTTCTGCCATCATTCTGGAGTCAGACATGAATCCAAGGCTTYGTTCTTTTGCTCTCGCTGAATTCTTGACACGCAATGAACATGGACATCATGTAGTTGTAGACAAAAAMAAATCAGTTTGTGGTATATTCGGTTACATGTCACCAGAGTATATGGAATCAGGCGAAGCAACRACAATGGCTGATGTTTTTAGTTTTGGTGTAGTAATACTTGAGATGGTTAGCGGACAGATGGCAGTCGACTTTCGGAAGCCTGAGGTGCTTTTGGTGAAAAGAGTATACGAATTCAAGACACGGAAAAGGCCATTAGAACAATTGGCAGATTTCAGATTAGATGGAGACTACAATCGGAGGGAATTGTTGAGGCTGATCAGATTAGGAATAGCATGTACAAGCCCCTACCCAAAATTAAGACCAAACATGAGGCAGATAGTAACCATACTAGATGGTTATGATCAATGGTTGACAGATCGCCAGAATAAGGAGGAGAGAATGGAAGATTGGAAACGGAGAAATGTTTCTTCTTTGTCACTTATCAGAAGAATCCAAGCTCTAGGCATACAATGAGACTTTCAGAGTTAACATAATTACATCTGTCTTCATATGTGCACTGAACTTCTTATATATCAGAAAAGCTAAAATTTCTCTGTGCTTTGATTCCTCTATTGAATTCCTGTAATATAAATTTTTACTTCGTATGGCTAAAACTGAAGTAACAACTCATTGGTATGACAAGATGCATAAAGATCAAAAGAAAGAGAAAACGGTCAAAGCAACAATGAGCCTGCAGCGAAATTTCTGCTTAATGAACTGTTAATAGAAAGTTCTTATGAACAACTGAAGAGTATCACCACTGCCTTCAGCAAAATGACCACCCACTTGAGTATAATGATCTACAATATGTTAACATTCATTAAAGCTGACCTTCTTCACAAATTTTCCTTGCTTTCTATACAGGCATCCCTGGGATTTAGCCTTTACTCTCTGCCTCATGATTCTGATCATCAAAGTCTATACCAATCCAACTAATGAAAGCAAAGAGAAATTCCCTGAAACCGACCTTTCCTTTCCTGTTAGAGTCCAATTCTTCTGCATTTGTCCACAAGATTGAGATAAAGTTAAAACAAGCCATTCTGCTTGAAAATCTAGCATAATGTAAATAAGTAGCATAACAGTAAGTTTGATCGTACTGAATCGAGTCCGAGTCACGTGAGAGGGGGATTTCTCCCAAGGAGAATCCTCGTTTAGTGCCTTGACCACATCTTTCTTGTGCAGTTTTCCATCTCCATTTTTATCGAGAAATAAGAATGCCTCAATAATGGTATTAAATGTTGCTTGAAGCTCTGGTGAGAGCACATCTGATGTCTGAAAGAATTGATAATAATGACTACATTTGTATAACAAGACGAAGAACTCTTAAAATTGAATGAACAAGGTAGTGTCAGTACGTATACATCATGAGAAGAGGCAGAAAAATCCATCAGAAAATAAATGAGACACAGAAGAACAATAAACTCATTCAGCCGTATCCCTTCATTTTCATCAATATCACAAGCATAGAAAAGATCATCAATTTCCTTCTCCGTGACATTTAAATGCAATTTCTGCAAGCATTTCTTTAGTTCCTCACGGTCAATACTTCCATTGCAATCTTCATCTGGATAGAGAGAGATCTGGTTAGCTTCTTCAATMCAAAATTTTATTTTAAATCTCCCAGTAAGTAGTCAATACCTACCAAACTGTTGAAATACACCTCTAATCTCTTTTAGTCCTTCTCTGAACTGGGGAAATTTCATGATTATGCTATTGATTGATCTGAAATTGCTTCGTCCTGATGCACTTTTCTTAATCTTGATCATTTTGCTTTCAAGCTTAGAATCTAGTTTTTCATACTTGTTTTGTGAACTTTGGAAACACAACATAATTCTCACTCTGTTTGATAATAACTTCAGAGCAGGGCAAGGGTGGGAGGCACCTTCAAGATAGACAATAAGAGTAACAAGAGTGATCAAATTCATCCTGCAATCAAAATAAACCAAAAATGCATATGTCGAATCTTTTGTTGTTTATCAGAAGCAAGTAATTATTGTTTATCTTTATAAACCCATGAAAAGCATTTGGATATCTCTCCCTCCTGAAACTCGGAAGTATCACAGAATTCTCCCATCCCTCAATAACAGCAACCAATCTAAGGTTACCAACACTTCTTTTTCTAGAGAAGACTTTCATTTGGTGCAATGGTGCTTTGTGTCTTTTGATGGTAGGTTCCCTTTCACCTAGATAGGTTCCCCTCCCTGCGACAAAGTAAATTTAGAAAATGATGGCCTCTATTGATGGTAGAAGCAATCAAATTAGCGTCTTTTGAATAGAAGTATCAATAACATAAACCTTTCATGACAACATCAAATTCCATAAGCACCAAGCAAACGATAAACATATGCTTATGACAGACTCTGGCAAAAATGCTTGTATTAGTTTCTTTTCCCTGAAGAGTCATACACTTTGATTGAAATAACCCTGTTGATTCTTTCGATATCTAGAAACAGCTCTATAATTTTACCATGAGCTCTTCAAGCAGCAGGTTTGGTGCTTATACATCATGCAAATTGCAATTAATATGAATGTCGACCACAGACTGAAAAAGCAACAATATACTCTGAACWTTGTAATTGCATCAACATTCTACAAAGCCCAAGATCTCTACATGAACAGGTAGTAGGAGGAAACCAAGCATAACTACAGATCATTTAAGGAACAGCAAAGCAAATGTGCTGGAACAATTCAATCACTGGATTCAAAAAGTAAATACCCAAATCTAGAATAGAGGAAGCATCAATTGGGACAATGAGGTTCTGATTAAGATTATAACAAATATACCAATCTGAGTATCCTGTTCAGAACACAGATTTTCATCCTCTTCCATCTAATCTCTTAGTAAATGATGTACATCAAATACTAGATTTATATCTGTGGATTAGTATTTATAAATGTATTACCTGAAGCAATAGATTATTGTTCTCTTATTGGCTGATTAAGTTGTCTGACACTGCCACATCGATATGCAAAAAAACAGAAAAGATTGGCTCTCTAACCAAAAGAATTCTCGTTTCAATTTTTCAGGGAAATATATACGTGCTACAGTAGGATCATCAAATGACTACAAATCAGGAATTGCACCTAATTTAACAGAATAATAGCAGAAAAACCTATGGTGATACAAAAAAGGGTTAAAAAAGAAAAGCCACAACCTGCCAACCAAAGATATATGGAACATTAACCTAAAAGAATGGATTGCCTGAAACTACCGTTTGATAAACAGGTTTATCCCCGAAAGTGATAAAGGTGCTCACCTTTTCGTCCGTCGATGATCAGATGCTAACTTATCCAATCACCCCATTGAATTTCAATTACATCTTTAACCAAAATCAAGAAAGGCACAATGCATGCTATCATATTAATGCAGAAAACTATCATCCTAAACAGTTAAAAATGTATAGATAAGGAACATCAGGATTTGTGAATGATAAACTTCAGGAACGAAATCCTTTTCCCCTTTTAAGCAAGAACAATCAAAATCTGTAAGAAATCCCCACCAAAATGTACCCAAAATGCAAAATTCTTTGTTACTCAACTGCTAAAGGAAATAGAAGAAAAGTGGCAATGTAACCTATACTTGTGAAGAGATACCACTTGTCATAGTAAAAAAGGAACAGAGAAATGATACCTGGTGAGTCTTTCATGGTTATGGACTTCAAAAGGATTTAAACGAACTCGATGCTTAATCTTTTCTCTGCGTGTGTCAGAGTAAAAATGGAGATGCAGTTAAGTACGCCATAGTATGAACTAGRCCTATAAAGAAAGAAAACGAATGATCGAGCGAAAGGGAGGGAATGGGGTTCTGGAAAAGTAAAGTAGAAATCCCATTGTGGTATTGAATAGAATCCTCTTCTTCCTACTTTCTCCTCCAAAGTGGATAATGCCATCATTGCTTTGACTACAAGCTAAGCTCTTCAGGAACCCCTGTATGAACACTCCCCGCTTCCCCCCCCCCCCCCCCCCCCCCCCATTAGCCTGGTTTCCATTTCAAAGCGGAACTGRGGCGATACTCTACGAAAAGCCTGATTGTTTGCAAAATCTTAGATGGTTTTATGCTGATTTCCTTATCTCGTGCACATAGAAGTGCCTGCACTTCATGTTGATGGATATCTTCTCCCATGCAACCTCCCATTTGCTGTTTCTTTCCTCTCGCACTAGAAGTTAAGATGAACCTTTTACTCAAATCAGTAAAAATCAGATTTTTACTTCATGTGACATGAAGTCCTGTGAAATTTAAACTCGAGACTTAACACCTAAGGCCATCAAAGTTCTGCAGATTCAGAATTGATTATAGACTCGCGTATTTATTTCAAGATCAACTCGGGATGGTTCGCCAGCAATTCTTTTCCTTCCTAGTGTGTAGATGAGATAAGCAAAAGTTCAAGTTTCATAGCAATGAAAACCAGACTTATTTAAGGCAGGAAAGAGTGTAACATTGGACAAGTTCGGGCAAAACAAGGGAATTTAATAGGCAGAATTTGTTAGCAAGGTCAAAAAGAAAATTTCAAAGTTGGAAGTACACATGGAGGCATCTTCAAATCTAAGTACAACCAAATTAATCAGCCTACAGAATATACAGAAGGCTTGATTGCTGCAAAGCTGATCAATCATTTAGATCAACCTGATTTGAGAAAGTATTGGATGAACAAAGAATAGCGGAACTGCAGCTTAAATGGATTATAACTGGCCTCATGATCCTATATTACTCATCATCCAATCCACCTGTGTCATAGAGCCGTCTAAAGGCAGGGATTCGCCATTACCAAGCACAGGCCGGGGTCTTTTCTTCATTGCTTCAGCCTGCGAACCCCCACCAAGAGGGGAAACTGGGCTTTCATTTGTCGTCAAGCAGCTGTCAATGGAGCAGTCACCAATGCGTGCGGGCAAATTTGGAGTGTTTGTGTTTTCCACACCAGCAGCAACATCAGTTAATGGAGGGACTGATACCCCTTGACAATCACTTGCAACCTTGATTGCCAGTTCAGATAGCTCCTCCCTAGCTGCTTCTAACCCAGCAGAGGCCACAGCCTGGTCATTAAGCACTCTACAAGCTTTCTCAAGAATTGACTGAAGGTATTTGCCCTGTGCTTCAATTCGAAGCTGAAGCCGACGCTGGACCTGATTTGAAGAGATCAAAGTTAAATTGCAGTTAGAACCGTGATCTTCAGAATTATGAAATAACTTATGAATTACCAGTTCAGCCACCCTCAGAGGCCAATTTTCTGGTTCGTCAGTAGTTAGTCCTAGCAATTTATTGCTATTTCCAGTCTCTGAAGTTTTGGGATATCTTTGCCAAAAAAATGATATTGACTTCTATGCTTCTTTCTAGAGCAAGATTTACCGTCCTGTAATAGTGTACAGATTTTCAATTCTAGTTCAGAGCTCAATGAGGTTATTCAATCTTAGACTGCTCGGTCTGACTATAATGGCAAGATTGGTCATTCTTAAGCYAATCAGCTTATCATATCAGGAAGAATGTGCAGCTTTTTCTCATATTCTATAATACATACCCCTTCCTCATTCACCATGTCATGTCACTTCCTCCTCACTTCAAAACCAAAAGTAGCTGGAGAGTATGGGAATCTTTTGAAGAAAGGGCATAAACCCTTAACATGCAGCAGAGCTTGTTGAAGCATTAGGTTTTGGGAAAAGGAGCATTTACACTTGACAAGAAGTCTCAGAATGATTATGCCCAATCTCCCCAGGTATTGGGTTCAGGAAGAGTAATCTTATGAAAAGTCATCTCTCAAGATAGAGAGAGCTAATTGAGTGTAACCATTCAGGTGAGTCTGGTTAGGAAGATTTTGGCACAGCAGGSCTTGAAAGAGGAATAGTTATTCTCAACATACAAGAAAAATACTTGTTAACCAAATATTGCATAACAACATTTATAATTCTAGAGAATGTAATTAGGACATCCAAAAAATGGCCTTGTCCATTTTCCCCAGAAGGGTGCAAAAAGATCCTATCTTGGTTAGCATAAACCACAACTGGAAACAAAGTTCAAAGATGTGAAACAACTAACCTCTAGCTGTTCATGTAATCTTCTCTGCACTTCCATCTGCACCCGCAAAGCCTCTGTGACCTGGTAGCCACTGATCAGAAAGAAAATAAAGTTAAAAGTGATAGCGTGAGCAGATAACATACAGTGGATAGAAGCTGTAAAAAAATATATTATACTCATTTAAATCTTGTGCAATCATTCTTGATGAAGCAGATGTAGATGAACCTGTATCCTGGCTTTCCGCAACACACGATGCTGCAAGACAAGCAATAAGGTAGTGAATTAATGGAATTTCAATTGTTCATGCTTTTCAAGACAAGCAAATTCTGCCCCTTTACACTGCCAACCTCTATAGATCCAAAATGTCATGCACTCAATGCATACCACATCCAATCCCTTCGTAGTGAGAATGCTTGATATGGACATAATAATCTGCTCTCAAATTTTCCAGAAAGCTATTGAATTTATGGCCTTCCAAACAGCCATCAATCTCATTCAGAGCAAAGTTGTCAGATATTAAATATAGGAACTAGTAGTCATAGCAGGACAACATATTTGGAAGTTATCTACCAGCATTTCTCCACATAATGGAACACTCATACTTCTATTATGTAGCTTTGACTGTAGCTATACTGCCACTAACTTGCATGAAGAGGATTTCTTATGCCTATGTGCCCCTGAATTCAGAATGCATATAAACTAGACAATATGATAGATTCGATTTATCTACACTAATAATTGCTGCCTGAATGGAGGGTATCTACTTGAGATTTTCTTTCTTCAGTAAATTCTGTCTTGGGCGTATCTCGAGAATTGATCATTAATCTATTTAAGTTCAACWTCAAAACCATTCCTCAATACACCCACTGATCAAGATCAAATCATTTTKCTTCCAAAATTCTCTCCCCACTCTGCTCTATCTTTCCGACACCAAAATAAATACAAAAAGTAAAAAGGAGACTAAATTAGACCAACACATTCATAGTGCTATTTCTCCAAAATAATGTTTCTATAAGTCAAACCAAGCATACAACATAAGAAGAGAATCTTTAAAACATGCAGAGGTGAAATGAAGAAAGATTCAACCAATACCATCTTTAGAGTTCTCAGTTGCCTCCTTGCAAGATTGCTTTCCCAAGCGGTATTTCTGCAGAGAGAAGGCACAGGGTAAGATTTTTCTTTATATGAGAGGCCATACCCGAGAAATGCATGATAGAGAGCACCAGATGAGAGTTAAAATGGTGAACTGCCAGGAGGAAACATCTTGGCATTTCTGCCAACTTCAACCTTCACACAGATCATGAACAATAAAAATTAAATGGGAAGAAAGAAAACAGAAACCAGCGATGATACCTGAAGATGTGACTTCAAATGATACAGTGTAAGGCCTTTTACTCCCATTGTTCTCATGATAGTCTTTGGTGTGGCTTCTGCCATGTAAATCAGTTTAGTGTTATAACCTAGCTCATTGGTGCAACAAAATACTCTGGAAAGATGTTAATCAGGAAATGAGGAAAGAGTATACAAGAAAGACGAGGATAGGAAGCAAAAAGAACTCTTATGCATTGTCAATGTCAGAAAATGACAGGATCAGAACAATATTCAGTCATTTATACATAATAAACAGACATCTTCGAGACCTAGGGATGRGGCTATCTTAGTCTGGAAGCAGGGCAGAATACTTGACAGCTGATAATGATGTTATTTCACACTTACCATCTATAAAATCATATATATTCAAGACAAATGTATGCTCCACCCATCAAAAGCAAAGTCCATGGCTGGCAGAGATAACTTGGTATCTATCACAAAACCCAGATTAAACCCAGCATTTGGTTCCTCAGGTTCGAATAAATGTTACATTTTCTGAGATCTGAACTGTGTACCAAGCAGAAAACTTTTTCCAGCAAGCTGGCTCCAGGGTAAGATAACTCAGTCACTATCAAACACTTGCAAATCTGACCCAGTAAACCCAAGTATTCAAATCTAAAGGCATTAAGTTATCACCATATACCAAATACCTGACAAAATCTAAGTCAGTATCTGAACTTCTCAAATGAAAATGTTCTGTTAACACGTATATCATTTGACCAATCAGCTGGTATATGGGTTCCCTGTGTAGTTACCTAGAATGGAAAAACTGTGCTTTTCAGCTAATTGKGTTTTTATCAAATTAATTATTTGTATTAGCCATTTATCAGGGCTCACTGCATGTTTAAAATAGCCATTTATCAGGGCATCTAATGATAGCAGAAGAATACTCATGAAAAGTTCTGTAGTCATTCTAGTTTGCCTACTGACAGATAAAGCATCCTCCTATATGAAAATCAATTCTGWCCTAAGGGAGTCCGAATATTAATTTTGTCCCATTAACTAACTTTTGCTCTCTTCTTTAGTGCGCTTCTTGGAAAGAACTCCAACCTTTTGATAAGCAAAACAAAATTTACAAGGAAAACATATACTGCCAACAAAGAGTAGTAAAATCAGAGTAATAAACTTATCAAATATTAGTTTAATTGAGGTTCAAAACAATTTTTAGAAGACAGATAGATGACACACACAAAAAATCTTTCAATGAGTTAAAAAAAATATTATTCATTAGAAAAGTAACTTAAATGAAAAAAACATTATAGGTAATTATGAGTTCCATTAAATTAGTCAGGTCCTAATCAAACTAATAAACAAACCACGGCCACAGTTCACAGAGGGAGAGAGAGGGAGGGATAGGTGTTTGACTTCAGTTAAGAAACATAAGACATCAATCAACATCACCAACTATACTGACAATAATAGAGACAATCATTATTTGAAATTTACTAACCTGAACAAGGTTTTAGAAAGAAAACTAGCATTTTGTGTCAGCATTGACCAAGAATCACATAAAATTATTTGTTTAAAAAAAAAACCACTAAGAGAAAGAGGGTTATGCATTTAAATACAAAAGATAGGAAATTGTATCTGTTAATAGCGTATGCACAAAAAAACGCGTACAAGTATTATTTACAGAAGACATCAAACTTCTGTTTTAATTGGGAAAAAAAAAAAAAAAGATTAAGCACAGAAGAGAAGAATTACATACAAAAAAACCATTTTTTTGTTTCACTTTTCATCTGATGTTCTGTAAATTATCTAAAAAATCCCTTCTGTCATCCACAAAGTACAACCTCCAATGAGCATTGTACAACAAATTCTTGCAGAAGTTGCTCAAAAACTAAAACTTTCCAGAAGAAAAACCTCAATAAATCCATCCCATTCAAGCCTTAAAAAACACTACTTCAAGCAACCAAACAGCTCATATGGGACAAATTCATTGATTTACGCGGTTTATTCTGCAGAAGATCAAATTAATATGCATTTCAAAACATAAACATAYAASAAGAGAGAAAGAGGAGGGAAAGGGGCACAGACTATCAGGGCCACCAAGCTGAGTGACGGCATCAACAAATCTTTCATGGAGCTCAGCAGTCCAGCGGAGGCGAGGCTTGGGGTCCGTGGTGAGCACTAGGCACGCGTCCCCAGGTAAATTTGTCCCATCCAAGGACATAGTAGGCCCATGTTGATGATGATGATGATGATGATGAAAGTCCCCTCCAGCACCAGCTCCACCAGCCCCTTCCAGCGGCAGCGTCTGAACTATAGGCAACCTCGCCGACGAGTACATTCCCCTTTTTACCTCAAAATGGCACCAGCACAAAATTTCTTGCTCCTTTTTTCTCGTAAAAGCTATCAAATTTTGAAAGAACAAGAGGGTTACCGGAAACGGGTTTACCCTGGATGGCCTAAAGAAGTTGTCATAAACAAACAAGAAGAGAGAGAGAGAGAAAGTGTTGTGGGTGTGAAGGAAAGAAAGAGGGAAGACTGGGAGAAGAAAGAGAGAGAAGAAGACAGACAGACAGCGATGTCCCGTTGTGTACTGTGTTGCCTTTTGTATTTTAAAGCTTTTATACGTATAATAAGTTTGTTTGTTGTTTATTTGTCTAGACTTGGCTGCGTCCGTGGCTTTAGAGGGATGGTGCCCTATCATAAGTCTACTTTTCAAGAATAAATTTTTATATAGGGTAACGGGTTAGTAATTGTTAATTAAGATTTCAAGTTTCAGTCTTGTGAGTTATAAAAAAATAATATTGAAAAATTTTCAGATTATTTTTTATTTTTATTTCAATTTTAAATTTTTATTTTTATTTTGAGTAGCTGTCCTTAAATATATTGAAAATGTATTCGATTTGTATTTTTGAAAATTATTTTTAAAAATAAAAATTTAKAAAATATGTTGGARTTATAATTTGATAAAAATATTTATGAAGACAATGAAAAAGAAAGTGATTCAAATATTTATGTATCATAATTATAGTCCGAGAAATCTAATGTCTCTTCTTTCGTGATTGTACTATGTCAAGATTAATGCATCATCTCATAAAATCAAAAGTTTACTTAAAATCCAAACATTCTTATGATTTGTGATAATAGATTGAGTCATATTAAATCTATAACGATATGAAAAATAATTGAGAATTCGCACGAGTGTTATTAAGAAATCAAAAGGTGTTGAACTCAAATGAATTTCCTATATATTGCTTGTTTTATATGGAAATTGATTATTAGGCAATCAGCAGTAAAAGTGAGAGTTGAAAGTCTTATATTTTTGTCGTTGTAATTGATGCATCATTAAGTTTGCAAGATTACTTCTTRAGATAATTCGATTACAAGCATAATTTCATATCATCAATGAAAAAGATTCATTTTGATAGTGCAGGTGTATGTCCATCCGTATTTTGGAGCTTATTTCAAGTCAATTGCTATTATTATTGAACATATTGTATTTCATGTTCATACCTAAAATGATTTAGCTTGTAATCGAATTATCAAATGAATTTGAGATGAAAGACCTAAGAAAGGTAGAAATTTATATTAGTTTGTAAATTGAACATTTTTCCCGAAGGATGATTTGTTCACTAATTTAAGTATACCGAAAAAGTAATAAAAATAATTTATATGGATAGTGCACAATCTCATCTTATTACACCTCATAGTCGTTAGATCACTTGAAAGTGGATAAAAGATCATTTTCGTCCACTTGAAGGATGGAAAAAAAGATTTTTAATCCTTGAAGTATCATACCTTTGGTACAAACTTGTATTTTTTTTTAAATTTCCTTGAAAATCTATAGTTATATATGAAACACTATTCTCTGGAGATTTATTAGGTAAAACTATAAGAGTTAAAATGGAACCAAATTATTCAAAAAATTATTGTAATTTCATGAGCTTATATGCCAAAGAAGCCTACCATCAATGGAGATCGAACAAAGCATATTCTCCAAAAAATCCTTAATACCCGCACAAGTTTCAAAAAAAGTGGCAAAACATCGATATTCAAATTATATTCGATTAAGGTGATAAATGTGGAGAAAATTGATTCATCAAGATTGGAAACATCGAATCAAAAGACATTCAAGGTTCACATCAAATTATATGAGGGAAGTAGTTGTTCTTGTTTTTTTTTTTTTTTTTTCCCCTAGTTCAGGGTTTTGTTTCCCACTGTGTTTTTCCTGAAAAAGGTTTTTAAATGAGGCAATAATTAATTACTCCAAAACATCAATTGTACTATTTTTTCTTAGTTTGCTTTAATTTTTTTTCTCACTAAATTTTTTCCAAAACAAGTTTTTATGGAAGGCAAATTGTTGATATAATATTTTCATAAGAGCGAGTATTGTAAATATAATTATCGGTGAATGAACTTCCCTTACAACCCTAGGGGTTTAAACATCTCTATAATATATAGGGGGCTTTGTTCACGTCAAGATAAATGACATTCAGCCTCTCTCTCATTTCCTCTTTATTTCATCTTCTTCTCTCCATAAAATTTTCCTTCTCCTTTTCCCTTCTTTACGTTACAAACAAAAACAACATTTTAGTGTTTTTTAGTTATTCAATAACAAATCTTTTTTTCTATTTTAAATATACGAAAGGAAAAGTATTTTTAATATTTTAAAATATTTTAAGACAGAAAATAGCCTGATGAGAATAGCAAAGAGAATAGGATCTTCTCTTTCTATGAGTCTCTTCCAACTCGAACTGGAGATACTCAAAACGCAAAGATTCTAGATATTGAATGGTTCGAACTAAAAATACTCCAATGCAGTTAGAGAGTTTCGCCTCCTTATAAGTTTCTTTTGTATTCAAATAGTGTGATTCGGAAAAAAAAAAAAAAAAAACACTCGTGTGAAGTTGGAAGAGCTTGCTTCATCCCTTAATGGATTTCTCTCCACTTAAACTCAAACCAAATCAAAATAAAAACTTTCGAATTTTCAGTGGTTTAAATTAAAGATATTCAAACATTTTAAATACCGAGCGGTTGAAATAAGAAATACTTGACACGGTGGGGTTTTACATTTGCCACGTAATCCAACCTTTTAGTCGAGATTGGAATATCTGTTAATAAAGCTGATTTGTGGCTGATTAGGCTCCTTTGGCTTAGCTAAGCCGAATTGAATGAGTAGGGTGACTAATAAGCTATTCTATATTTCTTTTCTTTTTTCTAAGAGTCATGGAATTTTAAGAGAAAATTATTTTTCAAATTTTACAGGATTCAAAATGAAATTATCATCTCATGATTTACGATAAACAAGAGAAATTGACAATTATTATAATTTTATTTTTATTCAAGAATACTACAAGAACTATAACCATTTAGACAATCAAATTAAACTAATGTCAGATACTTAAATCCATATAATATTATAGTAAGTTAAAATCTATCTTCCATACATTTTATATTATTTATTATTATTAATTCTTGACAAGATACTTTGTATGGTCCTAAAAGAGAGAGGATGAGAGGGAGAAGGTGGGTTGGGATATTGTGGATTTATTGGGTAGAAGTATGGTACCACACACATGTCCATTGTTTGCAATTGGTATTTTGGTGCTTTTTGGGGAGCATGAGTGAGCCCTAAAGTAGAAGCAATGAGCCACACCTTATGGGATTTGAGAAGGTGTTTGAAGAAAGAAATTTGTAGAATTTGATATTGATTCAATAGTTTAACTTAAATTCTAGGTCGTAACATGGCTTACCTCTTGAAGTTGATCACAAGCTACTTTTTCTTGCTTTTTTCTCTTTTTTTTTCTTCTTCTTATAAGACGTATTCATAACTTATTAGACAGTACACTAATTACAAAATTTTCTTATATAATTTTACATGAGAATTGAATTAATATGATGTAAAATTTGATATACACGTCAATAATGACATAARGAGATATTAATAACGAGAATCAATTATTCCTTTCGTTTCAAATTATGGTTGTGCYCYGAGAATAATAAACTCTCTTTTGAAATTGAGAATATCTTTTAAATTAAAAGTTARAAAGTTAATAAATTAAGAAATAAAATGATAAAAAAATTGATATATTTTATGGATTTTCTAGAGTAATGCATATTTTAAAAAATATATTTTTATTAAGTACGATATGTAATTCGAGATGAAGATAATTGATATTTTAATATTATATTGATTATTACTCAAATCAAGTGGAGGAGAGCACTAAATGAAAAATATGTGTTTTCTAACTTGTATGCACAAAATTCAAGCATGAGCTAAAATATTCCAATGCAGATGGAGTTCAAATTTGCATTTTTCCCTTTAAGACAGAAAGAAAAAGGAGAAATACAACTTTTGATTACATCTTTCCCAAAGGAGAAAGAGTCAAAAAGGAAAGCCAAAAAGAGAAAGAGCATGTAAACCCCCCCACCCCCCAAAAAAAAAAAAAAAAAAAAAAAAAAAAAAAAAAAAAAAAAAAAATAAAACCCCCCCCCCCAAAAAAAAAAAAAAAAAAAGAAATAATCACTTATCAAATATTTCTCATCAGTTAATAATCACGTCTTAGATTTTCTTCATTTTGATCAATAGTGGTATCAACCGTTCTGATTGAAAAGTCAACATCGAGTGCAGGGTAAAGAGGTAGACCTTTGAGGAGATTAGAATTGCTTATATTATAGGTAATTTTGGTTTATAAAATTGGATATTGGGTAGTCTATGGAGTAGGCAATACAGAATAGGTGCCAGCTCATTGTCTGCAACTTGTTCCCTTATTAATGCATAYTCTATTATGCAAAAGCAAGGATTATTATCATAATTTCTCAACTTGTTGCTGAACTTAGGCTTGCAAACAAGTTCAAATGAAAAAAAAAAATATTGAATTTAATTAATAATAATATGAATGAATTAAGATTATAAATGTATAGATTTTTTACATGGGTAAAATGTTAATCCTAATATCATTAATGATTACTTTTAAAATCTAATTAATAAAACTAAAAAATAAATAAAAAGATTAATTTAAATCCTAATTAATAATATTTGTTTTGTTTTCCTATTTTTTATCGTATAATGTATCATATTTAAAATTCTAACATTAAGTATTAAACTTATAAATTTATCATTTTATCTTTCTTCGCTTGTCATTCTTAACATCACGAGCCATCCATTCTATGTTAAATTGCATACATTAAATGCAAAATCTTAGAATGCAATTAATCCAAGAAAATATATTATAAATTCAGATTTTACTATATATTATTAATTAAAATGAAAATCCCATTCCCATATGTATGTGACTTTTAAACTATTATCTATCTAATTTGATCACATTAAAGCATTGAGGATTATGATTTAAGACCTTAATTTTCTCTGTTCATGATAATGCTCGAGACAAGTTTCAAGTGGAGTTTCAAGGCTAACCCAAGGGAAAAGCAAAAAAGGTTGGACCGTGGACGCAGCAACTTGAAATCGCCAGCGAGACAACGACTAAGAGGGTAAACGAGTTGGAAAAATGTAAAAGCGTATTAACGCGGGTTCTTGAAGAACCCCTGAAAAACCAATCTGAAATTCCTTCCCAACCCTTTTGAGGAAGAAAAGAAAGCATTTGAACTCTGAAAATGCATTTTCATTTCAATCTCCGTCATTACAGAATCAGAAGATTGTAAGGCGAAAATGGAAAGTTAGGACTTGAGAAGAAGAAAAGGAAGCGTTTTGCAACAATGGCTCCTCGCTCTGTATTTTCCAGACATTTTTATTCTTTTCTTCGTTCTCCTAAAGGTTATTCAATATTTCTTGCTTTTCCTCCGTTGAAAATGAAATGAAATTTAGCTTAATTTCTGTTTTCGGACATTTTTCTGATTGATATTCATAATTTCTTGTTCAGTAACTTCATATCAACCCTGGTGGCATCTCCCGGCTCCCGCTTTTTTCTCCACTCACTTTGTTGGTGATAGCGCAGTACTAGTAATTTCCAGCTCGCTGTTTGTTTTGATTTTTATTATTATTTAATTCTATGTTTGTTCGTATAAGACAATATAAGACTGTTTTTAATTAATCCTATATCTAAAAGATTGTTGCTTTTTTTTTTTTTCACCTTTTCTTTTTCTTTCTCTTTTCTGTTTTTGTTTCCCTTTTTGGTGTAATGCAAAGGTTAGAGATTTTATTCATTCGGCATTGTATGATCCCAAACATGGATACTTTTCACAAAGATCAGGCTCAGTTGGGGTGCTTGAGAGGAGCATTAAATTCAGCCAATTGGAAGGTTAGAACTGAATTCTGTGAGATTCAAGTGTAGGAGGTCGATACTTTGAGCATTTTGAGTTGAACTTAGTGGCTTATGAAGTCAAGATTGATTTTTTTTTTTCTTTTTAAATAGTGAATGCTGCCCTGAAATGTGTTTTTAATGATCCTAATAATACTCTGAGATAAACTGTTCAGTATGTTGATGCGACAATTATGCAATAAAATGCAATTGTCTACTCACTGTAGGTTGAATGAAAATTTGCTAATATTTCTGTGGGATTAGTGGATTTATTCTCTACTTGAATGTTTTAAGTTTCGGTCATGTATGAGTTACTCAAACTATTATCAGGGACAATTATGTAATAGTCCAGTAATTACTTGTTAARGTCGGTTAACATCTTTCCCTGGCTCTTATATTCCAAGACCAAGAAGGAAGGGAAAAACCAATTTTAATTGTTATGACTTTCCTGTAGATTTGGATAGACATAGCAACTTCTTGTTGTCCTGTTTCCTGTTCAAATTATGGAATGGAAMATGAAAAATAATCTGATAATACTTCTTTATTAGAATTTATTGGTTTTGTAAAATTTTGTTGTATGAGTGCACGCAAATATATATAAATGATGGAGGCTTTCATTGTTTCAGGGCAAAAAGCATACTTAAAGCTTTTGGATAAAATTTACAAGCAGAGTGATGTCTCATGGTTTACTCCTGTAGAACTTTTTAAGGTATTTCATTGCTCAATTCTTTGATGGTATTTCTTACTACACTAACTTGAAAGTTGCTAGTCAGGCTCTGAAATCTTTATTCAACTTTGTTACTGATGGAGATGACTAGATACTATCAATGTGAAAGTTGAACTGAACTTATAGATCAGATTCGTATGAGCAAATTTTCTTAGAGTTCTTGCCTTTGAAAGAGAATAAATGCTTATGAAGACTTAATTGCCTTCCTTGCAGAGGTAGGAAGGGCAGTTGGACCTTCTTGGGCATTCATTAATCTATGCATGGTCTTCATCTTGTTGGATCTTCTTGTGTATTTGCTTACGTACTCAGAGTCCCTTTTGAATTGTAGTAAGTAGCCAGATAAGTCTTAGTGCACAGCTAAACTGGAATTGGAGAGCCGGAGTTYTGAAAGTAATAAATGTGCTTATGGGAGGATGCCACAATGTTGTGGCTTTGTTAGTCAATTAATTGTACYCTTCTGCAATTCTGTTAGGTTTGGTAACAGAAGCAGAAGTGAAGGCAAAAGCAGGAAAAAGAATTTTGTACTCCCAATATGTATCATTTTGGTGGTGGTGGGATCGACTGCTTTATATAACATGTCTGAGAGATATTGCTCTTGCAACTGACTTAGTGTGTATAGAACTACATATCTGCATGCCGAGTTGTCAGTGTTTTGCTTTCAGAAATACTAAATGTCATACAAGGGACATAAACTTCTCAAAGCTGTCAAAGGCACCTAAATTGTCTATGCACACGGAGGCAATATCTCCAGAAAAAATGATAAAACAAGAGCTATCTCTTTCTGCTAAATAGTGTGTTTATGCTATCAGAAGCTCCTTATTTTTTGTTTCTTTTGGATACAACTCATCGACATCAGTTGCCTGGAGCTTGATTGAAGTTACCTCTAACTTGTATTTCCTTCTTCCCCTTCGTTTTTCCAAAATGTGATACTTGGTGAGTTTCTAAGGTAGATAARGTGTTTTCTGATCATTTTTTTTTAAAATAATGAATTTACCTGCATATTTTTTATTATATATTTAGCTTTTCGCTGTGTTCATATRTTGAAATTGTCCTGCTTGTAGCCTTGGTATGCCCATGGCATTGCTGAATCTATCATGCGCACCGCTAACCTTTCAGTTCCCTTGAAAGTAAGTTCCCCATATCTTCATGCCTCTTATAAGGAAGGCTACTATTGTCTAAATAATTCTTTTTTATACTGATACACTGACATTGCATCATGCTCACTTTTTTTTTTTAAATCTTGTTGGTTCTTTCATCTATGTCAGTGGCTTATTGTTAGCTGTTTTGCTAGCTTTAATCCTTTTTTCACATTTGAAGCTGAAACTACTTGGTTGAAGAGATAATTGGTTGAAGGATAATTGCCTAGGAAAAAATGTTATTCGTAGATATCTCTTGTTATAGCAGACTTAATAATTTGACTTTGTTCTTTGCAAATTATCAATAAAGTTCATTTGACATGCTAATTTTTGTTTAAGAGTCACATATACATGTTAAAATTCTATTGGATTTTATACAATTTATTTCTTCTCGCCTCCCCCCTTTGTTGTCTATTTTCTCATAAGTGTCTTGGTTTTCTCTCTTAAAGCTATTTACTTCCTTTTTGCCTTAACGTTCATAATTTCTCATTTTTTAAAAATGTGTTTCATATCTTCACATTCTTTTCTATTCTGAACTGACTATAACATCTCGTTTATCAGTTTAATTCACCTTTCTGTTTTCAGCCTCAAGGATTTGCAATAAACCCCCCTACCCTCTGTATGTGTGTGTGTGCGCGTGTGCAGATATATGAAATTGGAGGTGGATCGGGAACCTGCGCCAGAGGCATAATGGATTACATTAAGTTGAATGCACCTACGAGAGTTTACAATAATATGACCTACATGTATGATATTATGCATAAGCAGAATTTTGTTACCTGCTTTATTAACCTTGTTACCCAGTAATTTAATTTGATCAAATCAATGACATTTTGACGTTTCTGTCTCGTAATATTTTGATCACTCGTAATTCGGAGAACAAATATGAAGCTTATTTTTAGTGTATATATATATTTTTTATTTTTTATGTTTAGCACAGTTTTCTTCTTACTGTTTTTGATGATGATATACTTCTCAGGCCGCAACATTACATGTATTTCTGCAGAAGTTTTTAATTGCATTTCCTGATTATGATATTTTTGGACTAATAGTAATGTAAAAGGAAGTTAAAGCTCAAATGAAATGGCACGGAGTACCGCAAATGTGAATGAGAGTACAAGAAATAAGATTTGATGTGTTGGATCTCAATAAAATGAAGCTGCTAGTAAAGAGTTAAGTGGTCAAATAGATCATGAGGTAGACTGTGATTTTAAATTAGAAAATTTCGTACCAAATATTGATGATAAAAATAATACTTTTTAACTTTTGTAAGTTCATAGAACTTTTTGTTCAGCATAAGTAAAGAAAATTAATTCTTTAAGGGATCTACCTAAATGTAAGATTACATAACTAGATGCCCTTGCAAGAAGGAAGAAAAAGCAAAACCTTGTTGTGGAAAGCATCTCCTTTAGGAAATTCTGTCAACTGAGTTTGATTGCATAATCTTCTCATGATTATAATGCTCATCCATTATTTTGTAACTTGCTCATTCCTATGCAAAGGCTTGTGCAGTAAAATGCTCTTCCTGCTATGTATATGTCCCTTTTGCATTGAAAGTACTACAGACAGATTTTATGGTAGTAAACTGGCACCATATTGATCATGTAAATTCACAATTATCTTGAGAATTTTCACTCGTTTGCTCTAAAGGACTGTATATGTGCTATTAGTTTTGTTGTGGTAGACCCTGATGAAATGCCACTCTTTCCAATAAGTTTCTAGTCCACGTAACTTCTTTCCTGACTGCTTGACATGGATTCGATAGAACAGCATTGCTGTTTACCTTTTTGTCTGCTAGGTACGAGTATTATAGTTATATTCAAATATTTTTAATTACTCAAATTAGGTGGTTGAGATATCCATGTTTTAATCTTATAGAATTTGCTTGATTTCATTACTAGCAATATTTAAATTCCTACTGGAGACATCATAAATTGTTCTGTTGACTGCAGCTCAGTGGAAATCAGTTCTTCACTTGCTAAGAAACAGATGGAAACTGTTGAAGAAGTTGAAAGTCACTCGTCAAAATTTAGAGTAGAGTGTCGTGATGCTGCTGACCCTAGCGGATGGGGTATGATATTCTTAACTGCGGGACTATTCGTTTCATATCCGTGTTCCTGATCTGCATGAAATTTTTTGGTTTAAGAAATCAGAATTGAACTTGTTCATTTTTGCTTYCCATTGTTCATTGTTTAGGCTTTTAAATTTTCAACCTACTTGGCCACTTTTGCTCTGTCCATCTATAGATCACTAAATGATGTATTGTCTGGTTTGTTAAACAGGTGAAGTTGATCAAGAACCATGTTGGGTAATAATGTTAGAGGTTCGTTTTAAATTGAGAATTTCATTTATTGAACAATTTCCTTGGATAATTTTATTATTTATTCTTTAAGGTTCGTTTTAAATTGAGAATTTCATTTATTGAACAATTTCCTTGGATAATTTTATTATTTATTCTTTATGTAGTTAAGTTGTCCATAGACATAGAAATTTGAGTGGCACATTTATATTGCTTCTAGAATTTTGTAAAATACCCCTTGACAAATATTCTTTCCTTTTAGCTCTGATTCAAGCAAATATGCATGTACTCTTTCAGTCTGTCTCCCATCTCCCTCCCCTCCCCTAAGAAAAATAAAAAGAAGAAAGAATCATGCATAAATTTTTAATATGCACAAAGGGAGCTTGGGAATGATTTTATTGGTGGACCCCACCTTTAGTATTTTGTTTTCAACTTTCGCAAATTTACAGTTACTTTTGCCTGAAAGATTCTCTATAAGGAAAGGTTTTTGACCATAAAATTGTCTTTTCAAGTGTATTTCATATATTGGTTGAAATGTTTTACAGAGTGATCTCGTGATCTCACAGGTTCTAGATAATCTTCCACATGATCTTGTCTATGCCAAAAATCAAGTTTCACCTTGGATGGAAGTGTGGGTTGGAAAGGATGAACAAAGGTGACCTGCGTTGAATAAGTGCGCAGAAATATAAGCATTTAGACATGCATACGTGTTCCTTTCGTCCATATATGTTGTACTCTGTTATTTTAGCCTTTATATTAAATCGTGCATCAGATGCATAAAATAATGCGATCCGTAGATTGCTCTAAGGTTTTCAGAGTTAAGATTTTTCAATCGATCCTGGCATGTTGGGCGCTATGCTAATTTCTGGGGCAACTGGTCTGTTAAATACATATAGCACACTGACTGACCTATCTATTCTTTTAATAGGTTAGGCCTTTCTGAGTTGTATAGACCATTGCAAGATTCATTGATTGCTGGTTGCTTGGAGATCATTAATTTAGAAAATACAGCTCATGGAAGCGGTACTTCACTAGCTAGAAACCTCTGGGCTAAAGTTTTCCCAAAGCCTCGGAGATGTTGGCTACCAACTGGCTGCTTGGTAATTAATAACATACTTCTTTATCTTTTTTTTCCATTTGGATAGCCTTATTTGCTTATGCAACATTGTTTCTCTCAAATATTCAGAAACTTCTGAAGGTTCTGCATGGTGCTTTACCAAAGATGTCGTTAGTTGCTTCTGATTTTAGTTATTTACCAGATGTGAAAGTTCCTGGTGAAAGAGCTCCATTGGTTTCAACCAAGGTATGGCAGTTCATGCCTTATTGTAAAACTCTCTGCATCTAAATCACATCATAATGCTTCTCAGGTGCTCACTGGAATATTTTATTCAAAATTACATATTCTGCTAACTATTTTCACATGCAATGTTGTTGAAATGAATAAAGTTCATAGGAAATGGATTAAGCTTACACTTGACACATATGATATATTTTTCATTGCTAGTAGGTATCTAAAACAGCTCATAGTGATATTTTTCTTTAATAATATTTGCTTCAAGAGTGCCTATGACTTGGATGACTTTGATAGATAAATGAACTTTCTCTGACGTTTAACCTTTTTCTGTAGAGAGATGGTAGAAGCTTCGATCACAACAGTTATCTGGATGCAAAGGTAACTTGTTTTTTCTACCCCTTGTGCTGTGTTTTCACACATTTTCTTTTGTTAACATTTATTCTTTTCAATAAAAAGTTGGTAATTCAAGAGGAAATGTTGCATTATTTTACTGGCATGGTTTAGAAGATCTTATTATAAATTAGTTAACAGTAGGGCAACTTTTGGAGAATGAGAATATTTGCATGTCATGAACTCATTAAACCAGTATGAGAGAACTAGTATGGATGCATAAGTGCCAAGATTTGCCTTTTGGATTCAGAAAGGATCTCATCATGGAATTATGGTGGTGTTTATTCAAGTTGATGCAGCTTAATTATATTATGTCATTGGCTCAAGCCCATGGAGACTGAGGCTGATGGACATTGCAAAGAAATCGTTGGTTGAAGTTACCAGAAGAGGTTTCTGAAGCAGAAAATAGAATTAACAAGAATTTGGGTGCAGAATTTTTCCTAAGATTTGGGCAAGCCTCAAGTACAGTCAATAGGATATTTACATTCTTTGGATTCGGTGATAGTTGTCTTACATAATTTCAAGTAAAAAGGTCTTAGATATAAGCTATTGTTTTWTGACTGCACTTTGATGCCCGAGGAGTATGCTGAGTCATGAATTCTTCGTACAGAATATGTCATGCTATATGCATATCCAGAAAGGGAAGGGGGGAAAAAGGGTATAAGGAATGGGGTCCTGTAGACATTATGACTGCACAAGGAAGACAACATATTTTAACTGCTGCACCTATTCTAATATCTAATTTCATGTCTTTTCTTTGTAGGGTGATGCTGATATATTCTTCCCAACAGATTTTTGGCTTTTGGAACGGATGGACCATTATTGCTCTGGATGGCTTAAGCCGCTCAATGATAAATCATCAAAGAAAGGAAAGAAAAGGCGAACACTGACGGTAATTCCTAGTATCTACTTGCAATATTCCTCAACATCTGCAGGTTTCTGTAATSCACGATTCTCGACCCTCTYGATTCTAGAATTCTATAGAAACTGCTTAAGTTTTTATTCTCGAAAGTTTTGAACGTGTCAAGTTTGTTGCATTAAGTTATAGGTTTCCAGTTTCATTCCCTGATTGAGAAAATATATTATGTCGAGTTGGATTCTCCATTTCTTATGTTTTATTGTGCTGGATGCAGCTTGACACATCAGCTTTCATGGAAGAATTTGGTCTTCCCTCAAAGACGAGGACACGAGATGGATACAATCCTCTATTGGATGACTTCAAGAATACCAAAATATACCTCAGTGTTCCCACGCATAACACAAAATAGCCACCAAGAGTTTTGGTATAATTTTCTACTATCTTTTATACTCACAGATGCATTCATCACAAGCGTAAAGAAGAAATCTTTCAATTTTTGAACAGAATATCAGCTTTTTAAGCATATTCTCTGCCCATTTGAAATGGATCTTGATGAGGGGAGCTGTTGCGTTTTCTTATTCATTCTTTCAATAAGGTGCTGTAATAAGGCTATTATTTTGAATCTTTTATTTGAAAATATGATTTTTCCTGCAAGACAGCCTGAATTGGCTTTCTTTTTCTTTCTTTTCAATAATTTTTAGGTTTTGACTGCTTCTAGTTGGAATTTGGAGCTACCCATAATAAGGATAAAGCTTTCCAGACATTATTTATATATTTATAAGATTCAAACTCGAGATCTTATTCACAAGAAATCACCTCCCAAACATGTTGAAAGGTAGGCTGGTAATCCAACCTTCATCGTCAACAAATGAAATGTCTATAAGTCGATCCAGCATTTCTGGACTTAGCTTGTGTTCCCACTCTACTCGATTTGAAGTGTCTGATCCTGTCCCTTGACATCCATGCTCAGCAAAGACTAGCTGGTACCTGATTACAGCAAGAAAAGCTTGGATATCACTGTGAAATTTCGATCAAGATGATGTAGAATGAAATGAGTTCRAGGTTTAGGGTGTCTTATGTTGCTAGTGTTTTGGAGAGAGATTCATCTTACTCATGCCCAACAGATCCCCAGGAATCCCATCCCTTAGGAAGAACAATGTCTGACATTGAAGAGTTATAAAAGACAACTCTGGCATAGTCTCTCCATGGTCTTCCCAAGTAGGTCTTGCCATTGCCAATCAGATTACAGTTTTTGAACACAAAACCATTTGTATCGGAAGGGRCTGATCTTCCTTGTGCTGTGATGTATCCTGATAATCCATGTAGTGCGTCTGCAATTGCTGATATGGTACATTTCTACAGTCAAGCAAATCAATGAGACATTATCCATCTTGTGCAACAATGTCATCAAGTGTCATATTTTCCATGCTAACGACGATGGAAGAAATTCCCCCTGATAGAATTATAGGTACCTCGTAAATAGACTGACCAGCACCAAAGATAAAATCAACAGCTCCCTGTATGGTGCAAAGCTTGAAGTAGTGTCGACCTTGAACATCCCAAAGAGTGTCTTGAAATCCCAAGAATCCACATTTGTAGAAGGCCGATTTGTCTCCAGAAATCATGGCTGCTAAAGCTGGGGTCATCGGATTCTGGCTATTCTCGGGCGGATAATTGTATGAATTCTGTTAAGAACAACGAAACCATCCATCATATTGTGCATAAATGCAAGGTGTATCTAAAATTTTGTACGCAAGGCTCAACTTACTACAAAGGTTAGGCCTTTGACAACTATATTGTCAGCTTGAGAGATGAAAGTTGCACTTGTTGCAATAGAGTCATGGCTATCCCAGATAACTTTGGTTCTGAGTTTCCCTTCTCCCTGAATGTAGATATAAGGCTTATCATAAGGAATCCTAATCCGTTCTCTGCAAGAAAACACTTCTTGTTATGTCGATGGGGACATATGAGGTTTTTTCTTAACGAGGTACATGAAATCATCCACAAATCATGCGCACTGAGTAAAACAAGTAAAGAAATGTTTGCTTGCTGCGTACCTATATTGACCAGCCTTCACATATAAACGTATCCATTTCTTGTTTTTTCTAGGAACAGAATCAATGGCAGATTTGATAGTGGAAAAATTGCCATGGCCTGATGGATCAACTTTGATTGTGGGGTAATTTACCCTCTTGCGAAATCTTCTATCTAATCCACCATTTGCTACTGCAGAACACATCAACAGAGCAAAAAAGGCACTACGATAAAAGCGAGATGAAGTCATTTTGAGGGTAACGCACAGTGGAAAGATAAATGTTTTCCCAGTGCAATGCCCAATAAGGATTGGTTTTTGTTTCGGGGTGGGGAGAGAAAAAGAGAACCCTCTTGCTATAGATGAAAAATATCACAGAAATGAGACCAGTGAGCAAAATTTTTTCAAGGAAGGGTATAAGGTCACTTTGTAGCAAGGATATCGAAGATTAGTGGGAAAAATATTAATGCTCAATTATGTTTTCTGTCCTTCTATGAATTCAAAGATATGCAATTGGGACATTAATGTTACTGGTTATCATTCTTCGCAGATTCTGAGTTGGCATTTGACACATGCATTACATATGTGGCTGAAGTTATATGCTGCTGGCTTTTTTAAAACGTTTTGGAGAAGAACTTCATTTTGGGGTTCTGATCATTTGAGTTTCCATCTTTCTTTATTGATTTGAATTTCCTTATCGTGTGGTAGTTAAATTTGCAGATCACAATATGTAACACAAGAAGAAGAAAAAGGGGAAGATAAAATTCATCAGTTTCCTTTTTTCATCAATATCTTTCTTCTTCTTTCTCTGGCAAAAAGTTGTAAGCAATTCATGTCACGAGTAGNATTCAAAGATATGCAATTGGGACATTAATGTTACTGGTTATCATTCTTCGCAGATTCTGAGTTGGCATTTGACACATGCATTACATATGTGGCTGCAGTTATATGCTGCTGGCTTTTTTAAAACGTTTTGGAGAAGAACTTCATTTTGGCGTTCTGATTATTTGAGTTTCCATCTTTCTTTATTGATTTGAATTTCCTTGTCGTGTGGTAGTTAAATTTGCAGATCACAATATGTAACACAAGAAGAAGAAAAAGGGGAAGATAAAATTCATCAGTTTCCCTTTTTCATCAATATCTTTCTTCTTCTCTTTCTCTGGCAAAAAGTTGTAAGCAATTCATGTCACGAGTAGGATCACAGTTCTGTTGCCTTTTCCTCAAATTTTTTGGTTACAAAGCCAAAAAATTTGTACTTGACGTCTACAGATCAGCAAAGCAAGATCAAACTTCGATTCAAGGGCTCACTAATCACTGAGGAGACACTTGTAAAAACAAGTATATTGTGTTCAATATGTGGTTTCTTGTACCTGAAAATGTGTGTATCATTGCAACCCTCTTGTTGATAATTGACTGGTGAGACTTTCATTTTATTAGTTAGTTGGAGACTTCAAATTCATTTCGAACAGAATATACGTCTAAAATAGGGGAGCTAGGGCCTTGAACTTCTAGTGCTTAATAGTCTTCTCTAGGGACTAACGAAGGCCCACCAGGAGGGTGTAGCCTTAGTGTTTCTTTGATTAGTAACTTTAGGTACTCAATTCTTGAATGTCATTCTTATTAACAGTCTTCTTTCCCTTGCTGGTTTCCCTTCCTTCCTTSTGCCCTTAGCCATTATTGGAGGACATTTGATCATCTCTGACATTACCCAATCAACTAAACTGGCTGAAGTTTCAGTTCGTCCAGCAAATATATCCTGCAGTGATGCCATAATATGATTATAGAGACAAGTACCAAGCTAGAAAGTTAAAAGTATATTACAAAAACTTACAAATAAGATGGCTTTAATYTTGTCATTGGCAATGGGAATTTGAAAGTCGCCACTGTCTTTAGCCTTGAGSAGTGCATCAATTAGATCTTCTTGAGCATCGTCCTCAGTGTTCTGGCGAGATTCGGTATGTGCTTATCAATGACAAATCATGTCCATCGTCCTCCTCAGTTCCGCTGGATACCACACAGAAGACGAAGAAACATGCAGGATGGATAAAGATCAGCAATGCCAAAACCTCCTGCCGAGAGCAATACTTCCTTGACTAGCTCCGAGAATTTGGCATGGAAGTTACCCTCGGAAAGATCTCGGTTAAGTTTGTTGGTTTACCAGACAACGGACGAATAGAATCAAGCAGATGGTGATGATATGACAATTGCAGTACTTCGCCTAGCTGAAGGTCGCATTAGAGGTCCACTGGTTGACTAACAATGGAGAAATAGCCAAAAGCAGGAGGAAAAAAATGAAGATGAAAAGATACTGAAATTCCATTATTATAGAAATGGAAAAATGAAGAAGAAAGATCTTTAACACTACATGCAACTATCAGTTCATCCTACATTTGTCTAATCTCTAGTTGATGATAATGGTKATTTTCTGGAAAACTATGCTTCTATTTCAATCGGTCAATTTAATATGTTATTTTCGATATAAGGGATAATATTTCATCATACTTTTTTACATCTCTCTAAAAGACTTTTTTTTTTTTTTTTAAAATTTTTAACCTGCAACCCCTCACCTTTTCTCATCTTTCGATCCATATAAGCCTTCCTTCCGCAAGAAAATGCAATTTGCTAATTATCTGTCAAATCGTTAATATTTAAATTTTTTTATTATAAGTTGAGACAACTTTGCATCTGTCGTCTTCAATTATTTTTCTTTGCTTCGGTTTATAAATGGAACTGATGATTCATGAAACATTGAACCCTTCGATTTATAGACGAAACTGATGATTCATGAAACACTGAGCCTTGGTTCAAACCATAAAAATAAACAAAATTTTAACATATAAACTCCGATAGGTGAGATTTGTTGTATTTTTTTCAACCATAATACACAAAATTTGTATTTATTTTCAGTCACTTGATATTTGTGAAAAAATTATAAAGCTCGAGTTAAAAAAAATGTACTTTCATTTACTAATAATTAAGTAATTGAAAGTGTGCTAGAAAACTAACAATTCATTGCCAAAAAAACCATATCCGCCTTGAACCATTCCCAAGTATGAAGATGACCAAGGTAATGATGCATTAGACAAAATTAAATATATCGGCCACTTCAAAGATAAGACAGTTAACTTTCAAATCAATACCACGCATTTAATGAAAAATCTCCAGTCTAACACCAAAAAAGATAAGGATAAACCATTCGGAGAAGAAATAACATTTAACAGCTCCAACAAAATTGTCAACTCGGTAAAATTATGTCCTAATTTAGTACTTAATAGGAGCAATAACTTCAAGTTGAGCACCAAGTTTCTCTTCAGCTGCCTTCTCAGCTTTAACCCTCAATTTTGTCAATTGCTTCTTCCTCTCATATGCAACCTGGGCTCTCTCCTTCCTTTTCTTCTCAAGATCCTGCAGCAAAATWGATCGTGAGGCAACCAAAAGATGTTCATAAAGACTGATTTTTTCCATCCTATAGCTTGATCAAAAACTCGATATTTCTCAGGGAAACGGCCAAAACAGGAGAACTTACAATTCTAAGACATAAAGACATTAACATCCACTAGGACCAAAACAACAATAAGGGATTTGTCATCTCTCATGTATGTAACTCAACATGTACCCTATCCTCRTTTCAGAGATCTAAACAATCCAGAAAATGAGGACAAACTGATCCAGTAGCCTCCTTCATGAGAAAAAGCTTAACATAATGGCTAAACATTTGCAATCTCACTTGAGTAAAAACATTCTCGTTCCGTGTGCAAACATGAGTTAGTTGYAAAGTATTAGGGGTGATGATACTATCATGGAATGAGAAGTGGAAATGTACACATGCTATTCTATTAGCTGATTTGATCTCAAACTAACCTCTCTAGTCTAAGGCATTCCCTATATTTCTAAATAATAATAATAATAACAACATCAATCTGCTGAGAAGGGGAAGTTGAGACTAAAAGAATGCAACTGCAATCCAATTAGAACCCATGAACTGAAAACAACAAAACGGATCAGAACATATATATACAGATAAAGCTAGCAGTAACATACCCTTATGGTATCATAATGGTTCCATCCAACCTCAGATGAAAGCTGGCCCAGTAAACAGTACTTGTGTCCTGCTTGCAGCCTCAGAACCCTAAGAAATAACAAAAAGCCAACAGATTAATGGATGAAGAGATATAACCTTGGGAAAACACAAGTATATTCACAAAACAGCTATTGAACTTACTTAAGGGCATCAGGAATAACCATCCTCTTGACCTTGTCATATGGTGGTGGAACACCCTCGAAGACCTTCAAACGAGCAAGTGCAGCTGCTCCTCGCTTTGTCTTGTGTGGAATCATCCTAAAGTGAAGAAATAAAGCATATAAAAGTTCAATAGCTATATCATGAAATTGCAACAGATAAACAAAAGTAAGCTTCTTAGTAATTGCTTCTAAAAGAATACATTCCCCCCCCACCCCCCACACCAAAGGTGAACTTCACCACTATGTACTCAAAATCCTGAGATATACTCCAAATATACAGCAAAAACTCTAGTCGGTGCATTGCAGCCCACAAAAACAGGAAAAGAACTCGAGAGTGAGCAAMCCAGTGTATACATACTCCATTTAGACCCTCAATCAGAAAGCAATCCATAAGGATTTTGATATTAGCATCAGATTGCGATTCATGTATACAACAAAATCAAGTGAACAAAACTGTGAACCCTTGATGCATACCAGAGTAGTTTAAAAAGAGAACAGAAGGTCCTATATAGCCTTGCAGAAATAAAAATGATAAAACAGATACATTTGTTTCATCAAAATAAAACAAACCTGCACAAATTACTTCTATTTTATTCACCTGAGGATTTAGCAGAATTTTATCCTAGCATATAATCCAATATATAGATTCATATCCACAGAATCTAGCTACAGCAAAGAAATAGAAATGATAATCCAGCCATTAGTTAACACAAAACCGACGTCTATATTATCATATAATCACACAATATATCCCGTAAGCTAAAATTACCATAGCTATCGACCATAATGCAAATTAATCTCTTATCACATATGCACCGACAAAAACATATGATCATTCGCCAATATTAATTCATAAAAATTCCATCTTTACAAAGCCCAAAAACCCAAATGACGAGAAGAGCTAGCAAACAATCCATTACCCACGAATGGTGCGCCAGAGGATTTTAGAAGGGGCACGGAAGTGGATAGGGCCATGAGAAGGCTTAGTGTTCATACGCTTGCGAAGGAACCTATGGAACTTCATTTTCTGGCGGACTAAGCCACCGGAGAGGCATATTTCCTCACACCTGACCACAACAACTCTTTGTCCATTCAACAACTCCTTGGCCAATA
This sequence comes from Rhazya stricta, assembly GCA_001752375.1. NCBI lineage: Eukaryota > Viridiplantae > Streptophyta > Magnoliopsida > Gentianales > Apocynaceae > Rhazya > Rhazya stricta. The sequence goes on along the minus strand of MEJB01000003.1, from coordinate 2,784,561 downwards.
TGGAGGCCAATCTCCCGAGCATGTGATGCCTTGCATCCACCACCACTCTCTTCGCGCAGATCCCTGACCCGGACACCATCTTCTTCTTCTTCTCTCCTCTCTCTCTAAACCCTAAACTGCGGTGCTGCTCAGAWATTGGGGGAGCGTGAGGAGGATCTTCTATAAGGGCTTTTAGGGTTTCTTTTTAATGGTTTTACATTTGGGTTTGGGCTTTGAGGCTACCATTTCCCTTTTTGAGCTATTCTTCTGATTTTTTTTGGAAGATCTTTGATTGGCTCTCGAGCGCGGACTATCCATATTCGCCGACCGTTTATAAGTAAACCGAGCGTGTAAGTGAGTCAGTTATTCCGGGACTTATATAAAGAATGGCGAAGATAATCACAAACACAGGCAGGTTTTAAAGATCGCTTAGCGGTT
>MEJB01000003.1:2755953-2783358 GCA_001752375.1 Rhazya stricta | reverse complement strand
AATATTGTAATCATTATCTATATTTGAACTCGTAAAAAGTTACTTTTTAAATAATCGTGCGAGTTTGTAAGCTTGTGAGACTATACATTAGAAAACAACAATAACAATTGTTGCTAAATGAAAATGTGTATACAACATATGATGCTTGACTAAACGGTTCCTTCATGTATTGTTAGTATTGAGTTTTCAAGCATGCATGTCCACCTAGTAACTTCGTGAGGACAAATTGTACAAACCTTTTTTGTCACATTGAGGTCCACATTGTGGTAGTAGAATGGCCACAWTAGTATAGTAGATATATAGGCAGACTAGGCATACCTTATATAAAAGAGATAGGTAACATGCATGGCCAACAAAAACGTGTGTATAAAATACATAGAAGAAAGGGGTGACTTGTTTGTGTCGTTTTGGCATCATTAAACTGCCATGTTAAGGTAACATATTACAACTAGCAACATATTAGAAATGGGGATTCAGTGAATTCCCATTTCTGGACCAAGAAAATGTTGGCCATCACAATAATAGAAAGGTTAAAGAAAGTGATGTTTTTCGATAGTTAGGAATATAATGCTGTGAAAAATCTTGGAGATATTTTGAAAAGGAATGCTAATTCACTTTGCCATCTAAAGATCGTTTCTTGTCATAATTCAAAATTAATTTTGACTTAATTCATTCTCAATTAATTGATGATTGTATAAATACACTTTTATAGCTAAAGTCATATGGGAGGATCTTCAGTTTAGAGTGAATTTATGAGAGCTATATGATTGAGTTAGGTTCGACCTATTTGTGTCCATCTGATCAAGGTTCATAGGTCGGCCCATCTTTCATAAAGACTATTAATACACCAAACTCAACGATTACTTCGTATTTCATATTTCATATTTATTTTTTATTGATTTAATAGAAGTATGATTAAAGGAAAGAGAATAACATAATGAACATTCTCCATTGGTTCAATATCCAAAGTCAGATAAATTATTAGATGGAGATGGAATATGAGACAATGTATAGTTAGTTGAAGGCAATATGTGAAATGGCTTAAAGCTTTGATGTCTTGGAATTCCATTTTTTACAACAAAGAAAAAATTAAAACGAGAAATAAGAAAGCATGATTTTAAAGAGTATGTTTCTTAACCTTTCATTGGTGTTTGTCCAAGGACAGGACAAGGGAGCCTACAGGCGTGGCAAACATCAGATGGCACCTAATACGACCAAAGATCTTATTTTCAGTTCTGACAAGTCAACCCATGGAAAATGGCATCKAAGGTACTGGTGGTGGGGGTCTGGTTGACCTTCATCACTTATTATTGTTATGTATAATAATTGTTGACTTCAWTTTGATTTTCAGTTCCATCAAGATGTCCAATATTGGATCCTTGCAGGCTAAACTTTGTCACCACCATGGCCCTCTTCTCCTRTCCTCATCTACTTCCAAATCCTTACAAACAGAGACACATGGGTATCATTGTTTTACACAGTAGAAGGAGAAAAGAAAGAGCTAGCAATCATGAAATGGATGTTTGGACTATTATAAATTGTATGCATGCAGTGTAAAATTTTCGTGCGTACACATTTTTCATTGCAGGTTTCTTCGAATATATGAGAAATGTATAAGTTACCTTCGACCTTTAGTGAAAGTAAAACTCATAGGAGATATTATGGTAAATACAAATCATTGATTGAACATTTAGGATCTATTCAACTCAATATGGTCGTATCATATGCCCCTGTCTGCATGGATAAAACTGAAAATTTGCTGGACAGAGTTGGCTATATCTTCTGCTGTGAATCTTGCTTCTCCAGCAACCTACACATAAAGGGTACCAAGCAAGTTAAAAGGAGACCTAAATCAAGTTGAAGGTACATTTTCTTCTAGACATGGAATGACCTACGTTGGATCATTTCAGAAGTGTGACAGAAGAAATATTATCTATGAGGGCACAGAACAAATGGTGTCTGTTACCACATTACATACGAGAGAGCGGTGATCTATCAATGATAAAGAAAATGTAAATGAAAGCTCACTCACTTCTAATCTTAATTACCTTGACGTTGAAAGAATAGAGAACAGTTTGCTCAATTGTGGTTATGTTGGTATGAAGAATATTGAGTTGCAAATCTTCAAGTGCAGCTATGGTTTTAATGAGTTGCCCGGGTCGTCTTCTTGATAAAATCTTGATCATTGCATCAAACCCTAGGAGCTTGACTTCTATGTCTGCCAAGCATGACTTGCTCTCTGCTGTTTCCTCACGTAGCCCGGTTCCCAGTTCAACAAGTTTCATTTGATCATTTGGAAGAGACATAACAGGAAGAAATGGTGGTTGTGGCTGCTGAATTGCAAGTGGTGAATCTCCCATTGGCCTCGAACCACTGTCTCCATAAAGTCGCCTCCTTTTCTGTGATTGAAGGCACTGCAAAAGTTGTTCCAATTCTCTTACGAACTCAATTGCTCCACCAATTATAGATGCCTGATCTCCCTATAAAATTATGGTAAAGATCATCATTTATGGGCTTTGAACCAATTGTTGATGACAATAATTTAGTTTTGAAGAAATAAAAGTCGTTCTGGTACCCTTTGAACGTATGAGCCAGGCATGAGAGACCTCAGAACCCGAAGATGTTCATTCATTTGCTTCCTCCGGTTTCTTTCTACTGCTATGTGAGTCATCCGCTGGCTCTCAACTTCTTCACTTGTCTTCACAGTCCTTGGTCTTTTTCTCTTGTTCTTAGTTTCTGGGACAGCGTTCTTTTCAAGATTTTCACCAAGAAATCGTAGTTGAACCGAGGTATTTTTTGAGCCTCGGACTTCATCTTCTCTTTCACCTTCTTCATATACTTTAGCCTTACTTTCTTCGCTCATTCCTTTGTACCTTTCTTCACTTTCCCTTAGATGTTGAGGAGCCATAAGGGACTGATGTTGATCATCCTGCAACTTCTCATTCAAAACCGGAAACTTGAGGAAGTAAACTGGATCAATCCCAGTTTCTTCATCAGAAGGTTTTGATTGATTCAGGGCCAACTTAGGACCAAAATCCGCAAACTGCATCACATCTGCAAAGCTCAACTTATCTAGAGAAGTCGAACCACAAAAACCCGAGCTCATAGCTGATTGTTGTTGAGTGCTGTGAAGCATGTAATCCACCATTTGGTTGCCATTATCAGCAGATGTTTCTCCAATCTGTGCCTTCATGAAATGGTGCTGCTGCTGCTGATTATGATGATGATGGTGATGGTCAAGAGTGTAATCAAGTGCAGTAAAATTTCCAGGCAAAGAAGCCTGCAATATTTCAGGTTCAAGAATAAACAACATAATCCTGAATAGATATGTCAACAGAAAAACACAAGACAAGCTATGAAGAGATAGGTTTGTGGTATTTGCATACCGAGTGCTTCTCTTCTTTCTCCATTATATATATTTGGTAGCTTTACCCTAAAACCCTTGTGAGCTCAAATCAAGTAAAAGTAAAACCTCAAGAATCTCACCTTGCCCCACCTCCTACAGCAAATKAAAAATAACGTATACTTTAAACCATTGAATCAAGAGAAACTGAAAGCAATCTAATTTTAAAATATCACAAAATTAAGAATCACATATACCATCAAGTCTATATTTCTTTCTCGACTTTACCTTTCWATATACTAGTATAATCATCACCGAAATATACGTTATTGAACGAAATAATAAGATCGATGTATATATAGTATTATTCTAAATTTGTGTCCCGACATAAACTATAACTAATGTAAATATAGAACAAAATAGTAGAAAAACTCAAGAGATGGATGTAACTAGGAAACAGTTAAAACGGGTGGGGTTTTAGTGTACTGCAAAACAGAAACACAAGATACAAAAATGAAGTGTGCCTAGCTAATATATGGTCTAAAAACATTTGATGAAGATGACGATTATGTATATATATACAAGGCTGGATAAGGGCTGCCTGCTGGAGCTGCCTTTGACTCTACACGGCTGTATGTATACATGATACATGTGGAGAGAGAGAGAGAGAGAGAGAGAGAGAGAAAGAGAAAGAGCGAGAGGAGCCTGTGGATTAATTTCCATCTTACAAATACACTTCACTTTTCACCTCTCTCATTAATTACAGTCACAGGCCAAGTAACTTTTCCACCTCTTTTCATGACTCTTATAAATTTTCCAGCTCTGATGAGGCTTGAATTTTGAACTTTGAATCTTGAATGTTTCCAGATAATGACTACAATTCTAGGGCTTGATCTGTATTCAGAAGCCTCAKGATGGTTAATTGTGAAGCAATATTGGTGATGATATGTGGAAGAAAGGTCATTCTTGATTGTGCTGTGGCAACTTCCTTTTGTTCTACATGGAGATTTGCATAATTAGGCATACCACCCTTTGGAATTTTGGGGTTAGAGCAACTTTACCTATTGGAGATACTCATTGATGACCTTTTGACCAGAGGTATGCCTTGTACATGAATTGGATATTGGAAACAATTAATGGTCTCAAGAAAGAACTGAAATGTAACTTCTAATATCTCAAGAGTGGTGCCTTTAATTGTGAYAATCTTCAAATGTGGTRAGTCTAATTTGCCTTGTTTTTCTTCCAAGTAGGTTTAGTTGATAATGTAAGTTACTTAACGATTAAAATCCAATTAATTAAGAACTCATTACATTAAAATCCTAACACTGACACGGAAAAATTAATTGTATATTTTTCTAACCTTTTATCTTTCTTTTCAACTAATTGATATATATATATAACAAAATAAAAGAATAAAAATATCAAAATAATAGTATTTAAAAATTTGCTGAACTAATTATCATAAAACCATTAAAATATAACCTATTAAATATATATACATATCGTATTATAATTAATATAATAATAAATATCTAAGCACTTTTCAAAATATGTGTTGCACTTCAAATTAAGAATTAAAGTTTATACATACACCGAAACCAAGAACATGTAGCTGACAATGTATTGTACTAAAATATCTGAAGAAATGAGCCTAAATCTCGAACATGTTATCCAATCTCGAACATGTTATCCAATCTCTTACATATGGAGGGTAGGCTATCAAAAATGATCAACCATGGAGTGTAATTTTCCAGCCGAGACATGCTCGGTAGCATATGCCCTCTTTACCTTATATTCATTTGGAATCTTATACCTGCTTGTGAATGCATTTTACTGTTACATGATGAGCATAAAAGCATGCAACAATATACATAGGTCAAAAATACCAATAGAGAAGACATTCTGCTTTCTTTTATCTGCAACTGAATAAATTAATTTACGATCGTCAAAACATAAAATTGGCAATTCGAAAAACAAATCTGAAGCCTTCCTGTTGAATCTAAAAGTAACCAAAGAGCAATAGGACTTAGAAATATAAGTCTTTCTGAGCGATGGAAAAAGTTACAGAAATCAACAACACCCAATAAAATCTGTTAAATAGAACAATCAAAGTGGGTACAGATACTCTTGGGCTAAGATTCTGCCATAAACAAATCAAGACGTGTACTCAAATGGCTGAGGTGGCTGAGGTTCTTCATCAACAGCCATTGCAGCAGCTGCTGTGCCCTGTTGTGCATTTGCTGATCCACCAGTGTTGGATGTAGTTGATGAAGGGGCATCAGTGAGGGACAAGACTTCGGGTTCTGTTGGTCGTAGATCTTTCAGAAGCACAAAGCCTGAAGGTGCAGACTTCACTGGAACATATCTGCTGTCATCCATGAACTTAATGAACTTCTCCTGAGCAGGAACTACCCTTGCAGGATTAGTCAAGATCTCAAAAGTGGGCTCGGGTTCTGGTCTCCTTTCTGCAGGGTTCTCAACCTGCTAACAAAAATGGATGGACTAATTAGCAAATCAAGTTTGATTGTCAAACAGTCGATAGTGGTCAATAATTTGCATATCCAAGTAAAAACAAAATATGACAAATAGAGAGCCACCCAATTGAAACCCAATAGTAAACCCCTTCAGCAAAAATCATTTTTCCTATTGTCAGATTTTAAAAAGAGTAACAAAGAGATTAAGAAAAAAATATAAAGAAATAAAGCAAGGGGAATAATTTAAACAAATAATAATAGTAAATAAGTTTTGAAAGCGTACACTATTCTGTAATCTATCCTTCTAAAACTGACAAGAGATGCAACATGTTAGTAAAGTAAGAAAGCAAAGCTCTAAACTCGTGATACTCCAATGCAGGAAATGCAAAAATGAAGCAAAATTAGAAATAAGCTAACCTGCACAGAATCCCCAGCCTTGGCAGTACTTGTACTGGTGGAAGCTGACTCTCCAGTTGTCTTCTCAGCAATAGCTTTCTGCTCTGCCTCTTTCTTACTGGCTCTGGCCTTTGCTCTTGCTGATGTGGATAAAACTGCCGTAGGAAGTTTAACAGCTGAGGTAGTGGTGGGTACAGTAGTTGGTTTGGGGTACTCAAACAGTGATGGTTTTGCATTAGATAGGAACTCGAATTTTGGCACTTTAAGGTCATAGTTGAGACCAATAAAAGCTGTTGGTGAGAATGCCAAGCTAATGAAATATATAAGGGGATACCAATACCAAAATTGACTGAAAACAGCAAGACCAACTACTGCTGTGATTTTATCATGTTTAGTCTTTGATAGTAACTTTATGGTCACATTTCTTCCTCCAGCATCCAGAATTCCTGAGGCCAAAATTGCACCCATCTTACTCATGGTGTCTTCATGTTTATCTAGAATAATTTTCTCCAATTGTCGCCTGAGTCAAACGGAAGAAAAAGTTAAAAGGCAGATAGAAGAGGCAGAAGAGAACACAATGAGATCAAGAAAATTTCAAATACCTGAATGCACCAACACGGGAATCACTGGCTTCATTCATCTGGACCATCACCATAGCCATAGCAATCAGAGCACCTTGCCGAACAAAATCAACCACGTCTGATGTCAACGGCTCCAGGAGTGATATGGCCTCACTCAAACCAGTGCCTGCACAGGAAATGCCTACTGCAAGAGCCGCACCATAGCGAACATGTGGGTTGTAAGATTCAGACAGCAGGGAGACAATCCTAGGAGTCTGTAATTCAAGGTCACAGAGCACYATTATGATCTTATTTTCACACCGAAAACCACATCCTAATGTACAAATAAACAAGAAAGGAAAGCAAGAAACCAACATGCTCGTTCAAACTTTAGAATAACATTCATCAACTGAAGTATATATATAATAAGTTAATCAAACCATAGTTATATTTCACCAAAAAATGGGGCATTAACATATCAAGTTAAAATGCTAAAGACAAATTAAAAGACAAGGGATTGTACAGAAGCTTTAGGAACACAAACCTGRTCTGGATCAGAATACATAACAAAACCAAGTGCCAAAACAGCAGTACGCCTAACATCATCGCTGACATCTGATACAGCAAAATGCAACAGCTGGCGAATAGCCTTGTTATTAGCAGTTCCCCGATATGCCAATGCCAATGCATACATGCCACCATAGCGTATGATAGGATCTTGATCAAGTGTCATCCTTTTAATAAGTTCGTCTGCTTCTTCTTCTCTTCCATAGACTGTAAGGGATATTCCCAACGCCAAACCCCTACAACACCCAATAAAATGCACAAGTTACCCAAGGAATCATAAGATAAGCTTAACTAGCCTAAAACAGATGAGTTAAATTCACCTAATAATTTTTTCGTGCTGTGTTTCATGGGCATAAGCAAGCATTTCACTTGCTTTGTCACTTGCAGTCCCAACCATAAGTAGACCCATACTGATACCAGCAGCTTCACCAGCAACAGCACTGTCTGTATAAAGGACATTCTTAACATCATCAAAAATTTCTTCATCAGCGGTTCCTAAAGCTGCCAAACCAAGACCAAGGCAGGCACCATGCTGAATAACCTGTGTTCGAGAGATGTTTCATATAGAGKTTGTAATTTCTTTTATAGGTTCATARGGGGCATGTAAGTGGACAAACACAATCCAAGATAAGAACTTGTAATTGAAAGGTAAGTACCTCAACATTGGTACTTCTTAGACTATCACGAAGGAACTGTTTGATGCCCTCCCCATGATTTGCATGAATCAGACCCAAAGCATATAAGGCGCCTCCTTCTGAATAGGGACTGCCACCACCAGCTCCACTCTGTGGCAGGTAGGGAGCCATTAGCGACCTTCCCTGCTGTAGGTGCCCTCTATGAATGACACCTAGTCCTGCCGTTGCACTAAATTTAGCCCAGTTTGTGGCCCTGCTAAGCCAGTCCTGAAGTTCAAACCAAAGCAGAAACGTGACAAATCACTAAAATAGACATACTCATGAAGCATCATATAACTATGGAAGGAACATTTCACTGACCAAATTCTCCCTGAGAAATGTGTCTACTGTTGTCCCAGCATGCATAATTGCATTGGCGTAGATAGTTGCACTATGGCAGACACTATTTCTCATCTCAACAGATTGCTTTATTGTCTTGAGGATAAGGAGATCCGATCTATATGGAAATAGACTTTCATAAGACAACTTGCTTTTCAACCACTTCAAGAAAAAATTGATGACTTCTTGTAATTATGGCCAAGTTAGCATAAACAGAAGAAAAAGAGAAGTTGGCCTCACTTGTTATGACTATATAAGAATTGCAATGTCAGTTGTATTGAAGTTTCTCCGGACAAAATTCCTTTAATTCTTGAGAGCCTCTCTGCATAAAGTGCCTCACTTGGATCTGCAATAGAGATATTGCTTTCAGAAGGTTGGGTTCCTTCTGTCATTTGGACATCCTCTGATGTAGTATTTGCATTTTGTGAAGAATCTGGCTCAGCAGATGCAGACTGTACAGGCAACGTAGGTTGTGGTTTGGGACTAGAAAGCTGGTCCCTCACATTTAGAAGAAAAGCTTGATGTTCATTTTCTACAAGATCGAAAGCTATTTGGAATGCCAGGAGAGCATCTTCTTTATTTTCGGACCGTAAAAGTTTCTCGAATACGCCAGAAACATCTTCTGGTTCATCCAAAAACATAAGAAGCTGGCATATGCTTATGTAATCGGGGGAAGGCAGCTTTTGAAATACTTTAACAAGAAGACGTTGCACCTGTATAAAAATGGTGGATGATCACATTAGACATGTTTAAACAATAACTGGTGCTGATTCAGCGGTTCATTCATTTGAAAATAAATGATGAAAAGAATTTGCATGTGCAGTATTTATATAGTTACAAGCAAATGTAATGCAGATAGACCTCCTTGTTAACCTTTAAAAAAGGATAATAATTAGAAAAACGGCCTCAACTGATGGTGCAAAATTAATTGCCTTCTGCCAAACAGAATCAGAAGTTCAGTTCAACTACAATCAGCTCCAATAGTTCATGATCATTTCATTTTCTAAAAATATCTTCTATCTAAAACATATAGCTACCAGTGATTAGCATCAAGCAAATATAAACTGGTACTCAACTACAAAGAGAGAAGCAGATAATCGCACTAGGCAAGAGGAAAACATTAAAGGAGATAAGCTTCTGTTCACTCCACCAAGCTTCATCTATTTTCTTGTGTARGCACCCATATGATGACTGCTGCTTTTTCTAGAWAAAATATGCAAGATCATATGTAAATGCACTAAAAAGGGAATACATGAGYAGGCTACTAAAGGAACTTCAGAGTATAAGCAGGTTTTTCCATGTTACAGAACATACAAATAGAAACATCTATATCCTACCGAAGTATTTCATTACTCAAGYAGCACAATGGATGAAAGAAGAAAGAAGAAAGAAGGGTGCAGTAACCAGTGTATGCATCCCAAAATGAAAGGCTAATGCAAGATTAACATTAGCCATACCAATTTACCTCGCGTCTATATTCTCTAGAATTGACAAAGTTATGAGACACGTCTGTGCAGTATGATAGTATTGCTTGGATATTGTCACTTTTTATAATTGTTTCCTCAAGCTTATCCAATCTTCTGCATTCAATGGCTATTCCTACAGCTTGTTGATACCTTCCATCAGCTATACACCTTAAAGGAGGAACATTACGGAGCAATTAAAGGAAATTAGCAACATAGAAGTTTGAGAGCAATGCTTCTTGCAAAACATAGTACTTCACATACTTGTCAAGCATCCTCTCGACTATGGCCTCCAACCTCGGATCCACCTCTGCTGTTTTATCATTTGACTCAGCAGCCTTAATCCTGAAACTGGCATATTCATCTATTGCTTTGGCTGATGAAGAAACAAATAATAAAATAGTTAAATATATTTCCAAAAAGAAATTTATTTCACTTGTTACCCATGACAAACTTCAGAACCAAGGCCATAAAAATATTTCCATCTAACAGTTTTAGGTAAAACGCCAACCAACAACCTTCTTTTTCCAAAACTAAATAAGGAAATGAAAGTAAATATGCAACTTTGCAAAATCAAACTATCCAACATGAAAATCCTACCAAGGATTGTACGAACATAATCTGTATCCTCTGAAACATCAAATAGAGGCCCTGCTCCTAAAGCATATGATAGCGAGTCATTTAGTTCCCCCAAATAACAGAAAACCTGAAGATAGAAACACAGAGATCAGCTACGGAAATCAAGATGCACAGATCAAGCAGAAACAGAATAACATGTTTCCCTAAATACATTTCTAAATAAATAAGGCATGATAAATAGACCAATAGACAAATCAAATAAAAAATTAAGTGTAAATAAATATTCTACATTTTAAGAAAAAGAAGCTGTCAGAAATAATACTTCCACAAGACAAGGAAAAAAGTTTCTATAAGAATAGCTAAAAGAAATTGGTATTACAATCTGATCTTCCATGATCAAAGCCAAGGTCATACTATAGAGGCCCACSAGAAAGTTTTATCATGTACTCATTATTAGTTTGTTAAGACTTGAGAGTAGTGCCGACCCAAAAATGTTCCATCAAACCTCCAAAAAGCATTGGAGGTATGCTAAGGACTTGATAACCAGCTTGTAGTGGAGAGATGCCTAGGATCTAGCAATACACTAAAGAACCTTAAGCATAATAACACATAAATAGGCCTCAAAATAAGCCAGCATTATCAATAACTATTTCAAAATAGTGAAGTTATTGATAACAATCACATAGTGTACCTGTCCTAATAAATTAGCCACCTCAAACTAACTATCATTTTCTTGACAAGCATTTGAATCCAAAGACAACCATATCGGCAAAAAACAAACCCACCACCCGCAAGATTGTATCATGAACAACGAACTCTTAACTGGTTGCTGAAAATACAAAGCTGGAAAATCTAAAWGTAAWAAATTGTGTATAAAAGATTTTTAGATCCTGATTTTCTATTCAATCAGTATTTAGAGCAGCAGAATTGAAGGATCTCTCAACAACACCGCCAAAAAGAAAATCAGGTACAATGAAACAGTAAGAAAAACCAATAAGAATTAAACATGTAGAACCAGCAAACTTTTGAGGCAACTGATYTAAATGGGAGACAATAACCTTTGAGGCAAGTAAGGCGGCAAGTTGTCTCTGGGTCACATCAAACTCTTCATCTTCGTACACACTCTCTCTGCAAAACATAATCAAATATTCATTTCCATCAACTAAAAGAACATATATGATTTTCAAACCAACTTCCAAATAAATGAGTACAAGCAGCGAGCAATATCAAGACCAATATAAAGCTCAAAATTCCTATGAACTTTCCAGAAGAGATCAAGTCTTCTAATTCTTATTTGTGAACCACATGGCTCTTGTAGATATAGCATAAAACTTCATAAAACATCAGAAAAGAGATTATAACAATAACATTAAGACCAATCAAAGCAAGTCCAGAACCAGCTTTGACAATCACACTGTCAGGAATAATATGAAGGATGATCGCTTTCAAGAGAATTCTGGGACACATATCAGTCACCAAGACTGTACTTACACATTGTATACATGTCCAACACTCATGTGGCTGAGTAAGAAATCAAAATTAAAAATCAATATATTGGAATCCTGTTAGACACTAAACTGAACTAAATGTGAAAGACATTTCAATTTACATTTCCAGCACTACTGATACATATCCGACACCTTTCAATTTCATTTCCAGCACTATGCTGTACCTATTGAGTAATTCAAAGAAAAGATACATATAACCACGTCACAGAAAGTGAGGCTGTGACACAAATAGTTTAGATTCATCTAATCATACAGAGGAGTAATACTAATTGGAGATCTAATCAAGAATCTAGAGAAACTTATAGTTCTTTCCTTGTATATAAACTTTTAAGTAAGGAACAAGTATAGAATAAAATGGATGCAGAAGCACTTGTTACATAGATTTACTTTTATTGCTACATTTTTTAAACAAAACCTAAATTGCTTATCAAAAGAAATAAATAGAAATAATAAAAAAGCAAAATTTGCATATACACTAAAATGTTTTTCTAGGTCCTAAAATACATGCTAATGATACGCACGATTGTTCATTAAAAATAGAAAGATGAGAATGTAAGTTATTTAACTGGTCTATCTTTAAAGATTTCACCCATCCATGAACCTATCACATCCTCCCAATCACTCATGCAGAAATATCAGACTTCAGGAAGTTTTTGCAGATACCCACTTGTAAAAGAGTTGTAAAGAAAAACTGCAAAAGACTGAGGTTTGGTTGTAGGCTCTGTGCGTTTCTAGAAGAGTTCATCAAATAACACAAAAGATAACAAAAGGTTTAAAGAAACAAACAGTGTAATGCTGGTTACTTCTGAACATGCCAGAATTGCACATAGAAGATTTAGCCCATAACTGAATCACAATACTGATGCACAAAGTGCTAGCACTTGTCTATGTGGTTCACAAACATAAATTCTTATTATAGTTTACAATTGCAAGTTTGTTTTCCTCCACAATGAATCGCATACTAGGGCAGAGAAGCTCTACATGTTTTCTCCTTTTCAGGAAGATATTTGGATAGAAGCTCCTCACTTCACAAATTCTCAAGTGCAAATAGAACTGAAAGCAATCCCAGAAGTAAGAAATTCTTCTCTCTCACATTAGAGCACTCTTAACAAAGTTTTCTGTAATACCCTAAGAAAGATTTCTCCATTGAATTTATTCACTTCTCTTAAAATATATAAATCTTCTTCCAACAGCCAAATTAACCATCCAGACAAGGATTCATTGTTATTCTAAAATTTCTTCAGTTGAAGCTTAAGTCCCTTGGACCTCAAAAATATACTTACATGTTCACATTGATTCCAATTCTTGAAGCATCGAGAATTTTCTTGCATTATTTCCAGCAAATGACTTCCATTKCTACTCTTTTATGAACATCAAAAATATCAAATAACAAAAATGGACAAGCACTTGAGAAAGTAATACGGTCTGACGGATCGAAAGCTTAATTGGAAGAAATTTTGAATATTAAATGATCAGTAGAAGTGAAAGCCAAAATGAAGAAAATACCAAACAATTATGGAAACTTTCTCTACCACTAGATTTTTGGGAGAGCCTAGAATCCCCTTGGTAGGCTTAGCAACCCCACGTYTCAAAGATGATAGCACCCTACACTACTATCCAAAATATATTTATGACAGCCCCCACACAAGCCAAGAACTGCTTGAACATAATACCTTTTCTTTTACAACATTTAACATGGACACAAACCGCAAAATTCAACAGCATATATGTAATTTTGACTGCCAAACTTCACGTAAGTGCTAGCTGATTATGTATCGTTGCACAAAGGCCGTAACCAATGATTCACATAAACCATCTGAAGCAATGSTAAACACACAATTTTAATAATGAAACTGAAAGTATTGATCTTTGCAAGCACTACGGAGTGAAAATAATTAAAGTTAAAAAATGTAAGCCTAATTCTGAAACTTGATGGACCCAAAACATAATTTAACACTATAGGTCTCTAAAGTTCCAATCTTAATACTTATTTTCATCTTACTTCCTTTAACTCTCATCTTCTTGGCCAGAAAGCTCAAAAGTTACATTACTTCTGAAGATATCTCAATGTTCAAAGCACGTAATCTTATTTTTCACTCCAGAACCTAATTCATCAGCCTCTACAAATGCAAGAAGTAGCACCATTACCGCTCAATTGCGTGAACTTTATATTTTGATGAACCATAAACAGAAGTAAACACAAAAGATCCTACAAATATTTATTTAAAACAAAATACGACAATCGAGCTTCCATTTACCATCTAAACTTCATTCAGTTAATCGTCCGCCATCTCTTTCTTTGTAAACCGAAAAACAAAAAGACCTCAAATGTTTAACCAAATCTTCACGCAGTGTTACAAATTATTAACCAATTCAACGACAACCAATCCCCAAAAAAACCCTAATTTTCATCCAACATCCTACACACATAAATACATATACACGTACACAAAATCATAGAAAGGTATAAAAAGAGAACAGGAATTAGATAGAGGAGTACATCATGGACACGGAGGTAGAGATCTCAGGCCAATAGTAGTCAACGAAGGCATTGAGATTACTAAGCGCGTGTTGCTTGAGTTCCGGGCGGCTCTCGTTGAGCATCGCCAACAACATTCCGGCCGAGCTCACCATTGTAGCGGCCGTCGAGCTCACCATCGTCGCGGCTGCCGCCATGACTGCTACACGATAATAATTCTCCTACAGTTCGACTAATTTGTGTGGGCTTGAGTAATAGATGTAGCAAGAAAAGTGATTGGATCTGAAAGAAGGAAAGATGGGGTTAGGGRTTTGGAGGATGAATCGGAGGAGAGGAGAAGAGAAGGAGACCCACTCTTCTTCAAGAAATAGTGAGAGGTTTCTTGAGGGATGAGTAAAGCTAGCAACACATCAACAGCTAAATTCGAAAATCTTGATTTCCTTTTCTTCTCTTTTTAAGCTATATATATATTCCTAATTTCATTTTTTGATTTTTTAGTTCATAAAATTTTAAAATTACCGATTAATATCAGTTATGAAAATTGATATTGTAAAAATATAATTAAAACAGAACTTTTACATCTAATGACTTTAAAAACACAAAAACCTTTTATATACATATATTTTAAACCTATCTTAGTTAGTCAAATTTAATTTAATTTTGTCACAAATATTTGTAATAGTAGATCATATTTAGTAGGTAATTTTTATCTATGGTGACTTTTATATTAGATTGACATGTTCTTTATATTATTAATTTAAAATTTTGTTACTTCTAAATGAAATTAACACGTAATATTATTTAATTATTTTTATTTTTATATTTATCTTTTAAATTTATTTTTAAATTTTTATGTCACTCGATTATTATATTCTATTATTTGTGTTCCTTTTGATGGAACCCTTAATAATCGATAAATGACATATAACTTTGATCATTGGATTCGACCTAATATGGCATAAATAAATATATGGAAATAGTTTTTTTATATAAAGATTTAAAAATGAGTTTAAGGACAAATGCCAAAATTAAAAGAATTGAATGGCATTATAAGCTAATATCCCTTATAATTAAAGAATACAAGCAAAATGGTATTGTAAGTAAAAGGCATACGTAGTGAAAAAAAAAATATAAAAGACATATAAAGCGTGTGTATATTATCGATTTTATTATGATACAATAAGACAGAAAATAACAAAAGATTTACATTTTTCTGTATGTTCTAACACTTACTTGGATTTTAAAGTGAGGAACAATCCAAAAAATCGATAATAGGCAGATTCTTTGTGAAAAAAAATATAAAAGACATATAAAGCGTGTGTATATTATCGATTTTATTATGATACAATAAGACAGAAAATAACAAAAGATTTATATTTTTCTGTACGTTCTAACACTTACTTGGATTTTAAAGTGAGGAACAATCCAAAAAATCGATAATAGGCAGATTCTTTAGTGCAAATGACTATTTTGCCCCTAACGGTCATAGGTGCATCTTACATAGGACTAGAAACTAACAGTAAACCCATTTAATATAATTTTACTAGTATGTTCCCGTAATTCTATACTAAGATTTTCATAGATCGTAATTGGTGTCTAGCAAAACACCTCACAAGCCCTATTAATGAGTGAAGAAGTTAGTCGTCGACTTCCATCAAATGAACTAAGACTATAATATTTTATTTCTAGTATTTTGATATCCTTTTGGGAATATATCAAATATATTATTTCAACTCTTTGACTACTATGAGAAACTCTTTTCTCGTCACATTCCATTTCGCCTGAAGATTTGTTAGTCAAGAAACAACGTACAATGATATCTTTCTTCCTAAAGAATAAGTAATAGATTCTTTGATCACATGTTCTCATATATCTTATACTAGTAATACAAACTATAACGTACTCCTATATATTTGGAATAGTCAATAATAGTAAGTTATAGCTAAGGAAAATATATTTGGAATAGTCAATAATAGTAAGTTATAGCTAAGGAAAAATGAYAAAACATATATCATCTCAAGTCAAAAGAATAAAACTTCATAGTCCAGTGACAAGTAAATTTTCGTTTACTCATTCATTTCCTTTAAGTCATGTTCAAGTTCATTTGTCTCTATAAATAACTCTCTTATTTATAATGGTACGAAATTTACCATTTTTCATTGTATTAACATCTATACTTGATCAAATGCTAAATAAGCCTTCAATAAACACCAACTTTAACTTATATTCTTATCACTAAACAGGTTATTTGATATTTTTTATTCACGTGATTTTTATGATTGGGTTGCAAATAATTTATTGTTACCAATAAGTTAAGACCAGCTCATAATAAAGCTTCTCGAGATTTAAACTCTACTCGTACTACTCAAAGTTTATTTTTCAATTGCTTAAAAGCTAATTTTGAATAAAAAGCTGTTTTTGATATTATTGTAAATAACAAATAGCCTAGAAAATATTATTGTTAATAAACAATTCTGAACAAGTATTCTAGACAATACTTTTTAAAAAATGTTTATTTGGGCTAATTGTAAGTAATAAGCTGGGTTAAAAAAGCAAAAAAGAAAAAGTTAAAAATAAATTATTTAAAATATTGTAATTGGGCTTTTTTTGCCCAATTTTCAAGAGGACAACAGTCGTAAAGAAAATTTGTAAATGGGCTATTTATTAACTATCCAAGGACTTATAGTTCAATTAGATCAAAAGAATTTGAGTTCACACCATTCATAATCCGACCAATATTTATTGGGCCTACTTCTCTTCTCATAGTTATCGGCTTTTCCTGCTAACCGCTATGGATTCTTAAACCAACAGAACATTTAGGCCGGGTTTGCATTTCAATTTTCATTTTTAAAGACATTTTAAGTTTTTTTAATTTCAATTAACTATTTTTAAATTTGTCGAAAATGCTTTTGATTTTCATTTCTAAAAATTATTTTTAAAAGTGAAAAACTGAAAGACACCTTCAATTTAGACTATTTTTAATAAATTTTGTTTGTGAATTAAATCATAAGTACTATTAATTAAAACCAATATATATTTAAATTAAAATTAAATACAAATATGTATTTAGAAGTTTTTTAAATAATTATCAAAGTAAAATAAAACAAAAAATAAGTTTTTCACATTTTGGTTATAAGAGAGTATTTTGCTTGAAAATGCTCAAAATAACATTTTGATCATTTTTAGCTTTTAGTGTAATTTCTTTTTTTTGTTTTAAAAAATATGAAAGACAACATATTTTCATTATTTTAAAGAATAAAAAAAAGAACGACACGAAAATAGGAAAGAGAATTGGAATGTTCTCAGCTTTGATGTATTAATCAAAATCAATATATAATTTAAATTAAATTAATATAAAAATTAAGCGTCATCTATGTATTTAGATTTTTTTTTTTAATAATCATCAAAGTAAAATAGAACATGAAACACGCTTCTCATATTTTGGTTATATGAGAGTATTTTGCTTAAAAATGCTTAAAATAACATTTTAATCAATTTTAGCTTTTAACATAATTTTATTTAAATTTTAAATATGTATTTTAAATACGACTAAACAAATATGAAGCCTTCCTATTGAATCTAGAAGATCTTAAACAGAAATATAAGTTAATGCTCTTTTATGTGTAGTTATACCTTTATTTACTTTTTACTAGCTCTCTTAATATCTCTCAATCTCAATTCTAAATCAAGCTCTCAAGTCCTCGTCTCTCTCTTTGTGCAAATTCAATTTGAAGCTTTTAAGAATTTTCCTTCGCTTGCAAGAGTTAGATTTATCTTTACTTATTTATCTCTTGCTTTACATTTTGTTATTATTATTYCGTTTTAGTTTAGTCACATTTTTACCTTATATTTATCTCATTCTTGCTTTTATAATTTCTTTCTAGTATATACTTTATACCTATACTAGTTTGAATTATGTACAAACTAGGTTTGACCTCTATAAATAGAGGCCATAGGTTTAACGGGCTTCGATTCAGATCAAGATTAAAGATAATCAGTCTACTATCTTGTCCTCACCTCTCTTCAACTCTCTCCTTCTCTTTTTTCTTGTCAGTTTATAACACGTTATCAACATGATTCTCTACCTTTTTAGCTTTTTACCTTAAGTATTTTCACACGATTTTCTAGATCTATGCATGACTCACTTCATCTCTACCTCCTAAAGCTTACAACTTTTGATTTCCTATCTCTTGAATTATTGCCGCTTTCAAATTAATGAAAGTACGCAATAMATAAAATCTATGTTGTATTTTTTTTGTACTAATTTGTGAAGTATTAGTGTTTGTTTTGTATGTTGGTGTGTAAGGTTGAAATGACATCTGTATTTTGTTCCTTTATTGGTGAATGACTTTCCTACCCTTCAAAGTAATAGTTACCTAGAGAACACTATATCCTCAAAAATTATTACAATTCACAAGCTTATATACAGCAAAACATATTTCTCAGAAGTTTTTTTATACGAACGAGCTTCAGAAAAAATGGCGACATTGATGTTCAACATATTCGATTGAGTGATAATGTGAAGAAAATTGATTCATCAGATTGGAATGCATCGAATCAAAGACATTAATTGATCATCTATACGAGAGGGAGTAGCTGCACTCTTTTCCTTCGTTCAAGTTTTGTTCRATTAGATTTTTCTGATAAGGTTTTAACGAGGCATCAAATAATACTCCAATATTAATTGTACTCTTTTTTCTTAGTTTGGTTTAGTTCTTTCCCACTGGATTCTTTCCAACCTAGTTTTTATGAGGCAATTATTGTATAGATTAGTCATTTAAGAGGGAGTATTATAAATAATTATTGGTGAATGACTTTCCTATCCTTGAAATCCTTGAAGCCATATGGTTTAACCTTTATAAATAAAGGGATTTGGTTCATATCAAAATTAATAATCTTGATAATCAGTCAACTAATCTCTGCTCACGTCTCTTCAACTCTCTTCTTCTTTTTTTTCCTCAGTTTATAATATATATCTTATTTTTATAATTTCTTTCTAGTATATCTCTATAGATATACAAGTTTGAATTAGTTACAATCTATTATATTTTATCTCTTACTTTTATAATTTCTTTCCGGTATATCTCTATAGATATACTAGTTTGAATTATTTAGATTTTTACTCTGGTACATTTAGTACATATCTTACTAGCTTACTACATACTTAGTATTTCTACATTTTACTACTTACTAGTTAACTACATATTTACTACTAGTTTACTCTATGTTTCATTTCATTTTACATTTTACTAGTTTACTACATTCTTAATTTGCTACATTTAGTATATACTTTACTAGCTTACTACATATTTAGTATTTTTATATTTTACTYCTTACTAGTTAACTACATATTTACTACTAGTTTACTACATATTTCATTTCATTTTACATTTTACTAGTTTACTACATTTTTAATTTGCTACATTTAGTATATATTTTACTAGCTTACTACATAATTAGTGTTTACTACTTACTAGTTTACTACACATTAGTATTTAAACATTTTATGACTTAGTAGTTTACTACATTTTACTACTTACTAGTTTATTATTTACTACATTTTATTACGTATTAGTTTACTACATTTTACTTCTTGCTTTACTTATTGTTTTTAGTACTTTCTTGCTTCATTTACAATTTTATTTATTTTTTTACTTTATTAGTAGTTTTCTAACTCTACTTTACTAGCCTTATTTACTTTTATTATATTTAATTTCTTGCTTTATTAGTAGCTTTATTTACTTTATTACTTTACTAGTTCACTRGCTTTATTTACATTCAATTTTATTTACTTTTTGCTTTATTAGTAGCTATTTTACTCTATCTTTCTAACTTTATTGACTTTATTTATATTTACTTTCTTGCTTCACTTGTAGCTTTATTTACTTTATTGCTTCACTAGCTTTATTTACACTCAATTTTATTTCATTTATTGCTTTACTAGCTTTAGATGYTGGTCTTAAAATGATAACTAAGAGTGAACATCAAGAAACGATAATTGAGAGTGAACATCAAGATTTGTATAGAAGAACATCAAGATTTAGGAGTAGAACTAGATGAATATGTAGATGTAGAAGAATTAMGTGATGATCTTGAAATGATAACCGAGAGTAAAACTAGTACCATGCCACCACCCGAGATTAGAAAAAGGGGGAGAAAACAAGTGGCTAAATGTTGGTAATTCTTTTAAGAA
Organism: Rhazya stricta; assembly: GCA_001752375.1. Lineage (NCBI taxonomy): Eukaryota > Viridiplantae > Streptophyta > Magnoliopsida > Gentianales > Apocynaceae > Rhazya > Rhazya stricta. Next base: position 2,762,783 of record MEJB01000003.1, on the reverse strand, counting down.
AACTTACATCACACAAAAAATCATAATTAAGTTTTGTAAGAGATTATTAAGTCATAAAATAGGGATGGAGCGGGTATCTTAAATAGACACTTATTAGCCTTCCATGCAAATAGAATAGTCATCTTAAGCAAACACAAATACAAAAATTGGGCAGAATAGTTAGTAATAATTTTAATTATAACCATGAGAGAACTAGAAAGAGACTAGSTAAAATGGTTGTTACAACTATTAGTGCAATAGGTATAGGTGAACATCCGAAATTTACTTTATTTATTAGTGATTGTTGTAACCCTAGTTATAAAAGGGTTCCTAGATCAATCTTAAGATCGAATATTCTTAGGATATATAGAGAAATGAAAGAAGGAATTATAAGTACTCTAGATTATAGGAAAGGTTATTTCTCATTACATATGATAGTTGGAAGGGGTCTGCGAAAGAACATTATTTATGTGTTACTTGTCATTGGATCGATGAAGAGTAGAATATCCAAAAGACGACTTTTAGGATGTAGAGGTTTTAAATATTCACATAATACTAGTCATATATCTAGAATAATTGTATCTATTTGTCGTGAATTTAGAATACTAAATAAGATTATATGTATTTCTTCTTATAATGCTAGAATTAATGATACTCCAATTCCTAGTCTTCGGTCACATGTCTCGAATCATAAATGTCAAAAATTTTCACAATAGGTGTGCATGTCACATTTTTTTTTTAAAATTTATGTGTTGAAAGATGGATATAGAACCATAGAAGATTCACTTTCGATCATTAGACATGTAGTTTTATCTATATCTATACTATATTAAAGTATCACAATTCATGGGAATCATTTTAGATAACTTAATCGCTGAACTATTTAAATATTATCAATAATAACATTATTTAGGATATGAAAGGTCACACAAGATAAAAGTTACAAAATTTAAGAAATAAAAGAGGGATTATAATTCTTAGGACTTATTGATTTGACTTTTTTTTGTCTTGTATAATTCGATTCAATTTGAATTATAGAGTTTCAGATCAAGTTACTTAAATTATGGAGGTTATATAAGAATGATAAGAGAATTTTGAATAATACTTTATTATACGCCTATACATATAATCTCATTGTACAACAAAAATAAATAAAAGGAAAAGGATTTTACATGAAAAATAATATATAATTAATAGGTAGTAATCATATAGTCCTCGAGGATGTACAAAATGTTATATTAGGATTCTAAGATAACTTGAAATCAGCAAAAGTTAAATAAAATTTTAAAAATAATTATCAAGTCTAAGTGCATATGGATTCAAGCTAGACAAACAAACTAACAAAGTAACACAAAAAATTAAATTCATAACAAATTTGATTATATCGTATCGGTCCAATGACAGGATATATTTTCCTATTTTCCTCCAAACTATTTTCTTTACATTCAATTTCCTAACCGATTTGCTAACTTGACTGAGACTTGAATAAAGTATTATGAATTTAAACATTCACAATATCAAAATTAAGCATAATATGCTCCTAATAAAATAAGCATAATAAATTAAAAATTAAAATTATAATTAGTTCAATTGACATTATATCTTAACTTCTAATTCACTTTAATTTTTTGACATCACAATTTTTTGACATCAATTGATTAAAAAAAATGTGTAAGGCACGTTATCTCATATTAGTTTATTAAATATTCTTCTATTAGAGCTCAATATTTTAAAACATTGTGCCTTGACCAAGGCCTAAGTTATAGAGATTTAAACTAGATACTTAAACTAGGTGGAATTCACCTCATGATATGTTTGAGTCCATTATTCCTTACCAAGCTCAACCAATAGAATTTTGTCATAATAATGGTTCGAGCGTACATTAACAAACACACATTTTTTGAAAAGGCAAATTAATTTCATCTTTCCTAAAAACACTAGGGAAGCCACACCACTTCTTTCCAGCTCCTATTATCCAACAACTCACCATATAACTCCTATGTTAATAAAAGTAGCTTTTGTTTTAATAAATTATTTGGAACATGCTAAGTGTGGAGATATGATGCATAATATGTTAGAAAGTTTTAAAAATACTATCATGTGCTGCCTTTACTTTATTGGCTGTGTTTTGATGCTTGAGCGAACGTTCAAGGGTTTGAATATAATATAGAGTACTATATGAATTTTTAGAACTTAAGGAAGATTTAGTAGGTACAACCTTTAATAAGGGAGACTTAGTTAATTTTAAGAAGAGAACTAACAAATTTTACTTGAAATGTATAACTTATATGAAAACGCCGGTAATTCCACTACAATCGGTCCACTCAAGATTTGCAGCTTCTTCGTTTGGAGCATTCTCGTCTTCGACCCAAAGTTTTAACTTGTATCGTCTTTTCAAGAAACAAAGGACAGACTCATCATCAACCATAAATGAACTCAAAATTTATGAGTTGGATCCACAAATCGATAGTGAAGGTCCGAACTTTGATATTCTCAAATGGTGACGTGATAATACACATACATTTCCGACTTTGTCCAAGATGACATGAGATATCGGTGTTAATGGTGGCTTCCGAGAATGCAAGCGGTTGAATTCTAGATGATAAAAGGAATTGACCATCTTCGGAAACATTATAAATTCTAAAATTTCTAAATAAACAAAATTTTTCTAAGTAAATAAACTTTCTAAATTATTTTTCTAAGTAAATGAACAACATTTCTAAATAATCAAATTAGTTTTCTACTTTTTTAATTAATAAATCATATATAAAACTAAAAAAAATATAATAAACGTGCCTGGCTTGTTACATGAAATTAATAAATCCTTCATTTTCTTTTTCTTTTTCAGTTTAAACTTGCTATTTTCTATGTTTATTTTTTATTTTTATAAAAAATTATTTCATAAATTTATTAAAATTTTAAATTACCATTAATGTCATTTATGAATATTGATATTTTAAAAATATAATTAAAACACAACTTTTACACCTATTGACTTCAAAACAAAGAAACCTTTTATATACATATAATTTGAACCTATCTCAATTACCCAAATCTAAGTTAATTTTGTTACAAATATTTATTATAGTAGATCAAACCTACTACATAATCGTTATTGCTGTGACTTTAACATTAGATTGACATGTTGCTTATAATTATTAATTTTCATTTTTGTTACTTTTAAACGAAATTAACATGTAATGTTATTTAACTATTTTTTATTTTTTACAATTATTTCTCAATTTTCATGTCACTCAATTGTTTATAGATTTATTTATTTGTCTCCTGTCATGATGAAATCTGAACAAAGAAAAGTAATGACCGATGAATGACATTACTTAGATCGTTAAATTCCACCATAATATAACATAAACAAATAAACGAAAACAATTGAGTGCATGAGGTTTTAAAAATTAAATTTAGGGACAGATGCAAATCAGAAGTAATTGAATGGCACTATAAGCTAATATCCATTATATTTATTTATGTTTATATTTGCAATAATTAAATAATGCAGAAATATTTTTGCGTACTAATAGAACAAGAGGGGATAATGGAAATTAAAGAATAAATATTTTATTTTATTGAATATAGATCTAAGATATTATAATTATTATAATATAGAACAAATAAATAGAATTAAATATTTCATTATTATTCACGTTAAAAATAAATAATTGAGATAATGATCGAGCATTTTTTAAAAGTTAGCCCTAATTAGTAAGGTTTAAATTGTTATAATTGCCCATCAGCAACTTGAAAAATAACATTTTGTGCTTAAGTATTTGCATTGTTCAAACACTTTTATGACAGGTTAAATTCAAAAACGTTTTGTATTTGATATTAACTTATAACGTTACGTTGGAAGATCTTTGGTAAGACATATATTTGAGAGAGAAATAGATATTTTACACACACAATCCAAACATGTTTGAATTAGTCCCATCAAGGGGATATTGAATATATACAAATCGCATTCGAATTAATCTCATCAGTTGTATACATCAGGTGATCTAACAAATAAAATAAATAAATAAACAAATTAGAGATGCAGATGTGAAGCTAAGCCAGAACCTATCAGCTAAAGGATTGCTTATATGTGTCTCTTGTCATATTGTTTCTTCCAACCCCTTTTAAAATAGTGCAAGTATTAGTGACCAATTGCTGCTACCATGCTTACGCGGCTCTAAAACGACTGGTAAAAGGAATCTACAACTATGGAGAATAATTCATAATAGGACAGAAAAATCGTGAACAAGGTTTTCAATATAAAAAGAATGAAGTTCTTGAATGGCATTTGTCAGTCCTTTGCCGACTAAAACCCACAATTTTTTTATGCTTAACAGACAAATATTCTACATTTTCTTCTACAGTAGAAATTATTACTGGTTTTTGGGTTGTATTCATCACCAAGATTAGGAATCCAACAGAAGATGACAGAAACAGGATCAGAGGGATGCATCAGTTTCATCGGAGGGCCATAGGCAACAGCTACTACAAAGACTTAAACAATCATGACACTTTCATTGTTCTGTTTAGTATCAGTTTTCTGCAGCTTCATCAAACTTGATAGAACTAAGTTGCAGTGCAGCTCAATTTTCTGAAGTATGATTCAAGAAATTCATCGATTGTTGATTGAGTCATCTGTTTGATAATATTCAGAGATTGGAACGGTTTCGTTACAGCTTTGACTACKGAAGAATTGACTTGCCAAAGATAATTAATCAGCTATGGGAAGTGATAACAAGGTTTACAGCTATGATGAAGTTTCCCTGCATAYCACAGCCAAAGACTGCTGGATGATCATTAATGGCAAGGTATCATTTTCATTTCTTTCTTCACAGTAGGTCTGGTTTTACTGAAGTTTGCTTAAGAACCTCCCACTTTATTGGAGACCCTCAAATTTTGACTCTAGTCATAGCTGTATCAGAAGCCATGGCTATGGAGATCCTCTAACTATGTTTCTCTAGCTTTCGTGCTTGTTCATCAGTTCTTGAATCCCTCAATCTTTATACAAGATTATGCTCATAGGTGGATCCTCCCTACTTGTTTCGAGACTCTGAAAGTTCCAAATCCAATCATGAGCTCCATGACAGTTCATAAGAAGTGCCAGCCTAACCTGCGCTTTCAGGACGGGAAGGGATTTTGTTGTCATAATTCATACCCATGTTCTGGTACAAGAAGAAAACCTTGGGAACATCAGTACCATTTGCTTCAATCTTCTAGTGCCTGAACTGTTGTAAAACTGGAGTTTTTTTTTTTAAGGCAATCAATTAACTTTCAGCCCATTTATTTAAATGTCATTGAAGGAAAAGAAGAGCTTAAAGGTCAGATGCCATGGTGAATTTACCTTTTATAGTCCATTCATTTTGATTTCTGATCAAGGTACCAGATATGCTAGACTGCTAAAGAACCGTTAGCTTTTCCACCTCAACTTCTTCAACAAAGAAAAGCGAAATCCTGAGCTTTACCGACAAAATCCTTTTTAGACTATGACTGAACTTCCTTAATATAATAGCAGTAATTACTAATCTCTAGATGGGGAAGGATTTGAAGCACTTGAATAACCGAACAAGTTCGACTGGTACCTAAGCTGTTTGAGGATGGCAGATTCTTGACGCTCTGCAGGCATATAGCAATAGTTAAGCCTTGAATCTCATAATCTTGGTATGATAAAAGATTCTCGAAATTTCCTTACTCAAATGGACTAATTTACAGAAGCCCTCGTAAAATTGAAATGCAGGCATACAATGTTACTAACTTCTTGGATGATCATCCAGGTGGTGAAGACGTGTTGCTMGAAGCTGCAGGTCGAACATAGTATTATCAACTTTTTTCTGCTGAAGTGTTGAAAATATGAATCATCCACTACAAATCATATAATCAGGCTAACACATATATGTTTGAATTTTCAGGCAAGGATGCAAGTGAGGAATTTGAGGCTGCAGGCCATGGAAGTGCTGCAAGACTAATGCTGGACGAATACTATGTTGGGGAGATTGATCCATCAACCAAGAAAACCCCCATTGCTGCACCTGCACCTGCACTTTTCCRTCCTAAGCTGCCTGATAATGATAATAAGGYAACATCATCTCCATCAATCATCATCAAYCTRCTTCCATTTCTGATGCCCCTAATAATCCTGGGATTGGCAGCCAGTATTCATTTTTACACTAGTTCAAGTTCAAAGTCTATGCATTGAAAAAACCAGTAATTATCACTGGCCCCATCCATGCTAAGAAGAGTATGATTTATGATCTCCTCCTTCTCCCCCCAACCCGCCTCCCTACCTTCTCTTTTCGTTTTGCTAGACATGCGAGTCTCTGGTTTGGAGATGCAAATAAGTAAATATTGCTCCTTTGTCACTAGTCACTCTGATGAATTGCTTGATAATGATACAATTTATAATTTCCTCTTAATCCCATGCATTAGCAGAAGTCATAATTGGATAGATTGCGCAAAAGTTAATGTGACCTGCCTCAGCTCTCAGGTGGATGAATATGAAACCTCTGCTTTATTATTTGCGGAAAAAGACAAAGGGTCCACAGAAACATTCTACAAAGTGTCAGAAAACTAAACTTATCCATTACTGTTAAACTAAATAAAAAGCAATGGACATGATTTAAGCAACACTCCAAAGAGAAACATAATACTAACACTAAAATGAAAAATCCTCTTGGATTGAGGCTGAATTACAGACACTTGGCTTCCAGTGGCTTGTCCACGAATGCCCCCATTCCAAAGTATAAAGCCTACATCTCTTCTACTATGTTTCCCTTTCCAACTCAAAAACGCTTTCTTTTGAGCATCCCATATTTAAGAAAGTCACCCAATCCAAAGTAGACGCCTTC
>MEJB01000003.1:2731372-2742725 GCA_001752375.1 Rhazya stricta | reverse complement strand
CGAAAAATACATGATTATTTACATCATATGTTCTAGCAATCAAAAGAATTCCATGATATACACCTCTAGAAAATGTGCCATCCACAGAAATGACAAGTTGACAGTGCTCAAACTCATTTATAATATGTTCTAGCAATCAAAAGAATTTCATGACATACACCTCTAGAAAATGTGCCATCCACAGAAATGACAAGTTGACAGTGCTCAAACTCATTTATAAAATGGTCGAAAAGCCCAAAATAACCATTCCAAAATTTTCACATCCTCTGATGGTGTTTCCATCAAATAATTGTTCCTTAGTTAGAATCTTAAAAAGCTTGCATATATGTCGGAAGAATTTGAAATGTTGTAGTGCAATTTCCATAAACTATTTCTATGGCCAACTTTCTAGCATCCCACCCCTTCTTGTAAGAGATACCATATCCGAACAACTTTTGGACTTCGGTGATAACAACACCAACATGTACTTCTGGATTATCACAAATAAGATAGGTAATATGTGTAGCAATGTATGTAGCCCTAAGTTTGGATTGTTATTGTTCACTGTTTTGACAAAACAAGTATGTTCTCACTTAAAACTATCACCTCCCACTAATGATGAGTGCTCCTTGAAATTATCTGGATATACCACGTATATGGATATCCGTCGATTGAATTTTTACATTTAGTCGTCCACAATAATGTAGTGTTCTTTGCAACGATATACTTTTTACCTCATTTAATATGTCATTGATGAATTGTATGAACAACCTATTTTGTTATAAATCTCATGTAAATACGGAGGTTGGTGTTTGTTTCAGACTAATGATTAACCCTAAATTCACTCCAATCAACTTTCAATTGCTCACGCAATCGCATATCCTGAAATGAATCGTATGTTTCAAAAGCATTCCAAGTGTGGGATGCCTCACCTATGTTGAATGTTGGATTTGAGGGAGTGTTAGATAGTGGAATCTGCATATAGAATATAGACTTCGAATGGGGATGACATATGGAATACCAAAATCTACTAGCTCCTAATGCAAGTTAAACCTAAACTTTGCAAATAAAAAAATGAGGAATGACATAATGAAGAGAAGTATTGAATGTAAAAGTATAAGCAGTAACTCACAATAAACTGTGCAGCTGGCCCTCTTCCCTAAAATCCATCAAATGCTTTAACCCTGTGTTGAGGATTTACTGACAACAAGACGGTATTATGAAAGTGATGTGGGGATTAGCCACAAAACTCGATCTAGATACAAACACAAACATGAAAACAATGGAAGATGTTAGAACAAGTTGGCAATGGAGAAATTAGAATAGAAAGATAATTGAAAGAAACTGGAACCAACAAGGTGACAACCTTTGATCTCTTGAGATCAAGAACCAAATACCAATGAGGATTCAACTTTCTTCCCTTTACAACCTTACACAATGGCCATGGTAGCCACGCACAGGGAGGATACTTAATAAAGCTTGCTAGCACCAATCCCTTGAAGAATTAACACACACAAGACAACTTAAGCCAAATCAACAACAATGCACTCTAAATCTCTCAAGGAAATTCGATGCATTCAACCAAAAGGAAAATAATGTTTTCTTTGTGTTCTTCAACAAAATGAATTCTACCCTAAAAGTGAAGACAAGGAAGCCTTTTATGGCTTACTTGTCTTCAAATCATGTGGTCACAGGTTCGAATCCAGAGGCCCTTGCTATAAAGAAACTAATGCATGAAATATAAAATAAGGTAAAAAAACCATGTCTTAAAAATCTAATGCATATCCCAAACGAATCTTCAAACATCCTTGAGGTCTTCTTGTGCTCCTATGGCCACCATGCTCAACAAATGAGACTTATGAAGATCCTCCAACATAGCTAGCTCCTTGAACAAGTAGAATGCAACTACCTTATCCAACTCTTGTTGGATCTTCTTAGCCCTAGCTCTAGTCATGGGGCCATCAAATATAGGCACCATAGGTAGTGTGGTGAGTGGCCCTCATCATTCGCCCCTTCTTGGAAAGGACTCAACCTCGGGTCATCTTGGTCTAAGTCTCCTCCTTTGAAAAGAGTAAGGTCACCCACATTGAATGTGGCACTAGCTTCATAGTCTCTGGGCAGCTCTACCACATAGGCATTGTCTCCAACTCTCCTCTTGATCTTGAAAGGACCATCACCTCTAGGCGCCAGCTTGGACTTGCACCTTTTGGGGAAGCGTTCCTTCCTCAAATGCACCCACACGAGGTCTTCGGGCTGGAAAACAATCCTTCTCCTTCCTTTGTTAGCCTTAGTCGCCACTTGCTCTCCCTTAGCCAGCAACCTCTCTCTTGTCCTAGAATGCAACTCCTTGATGAACTCCACCTGTTTATCTACATTAAAATCTGCTCGCTCTTTCATAGGCAACGGTATAAGATCAAGTGGGGTTAAAGGATTTAAACTATAGACACACTCAAAAGGACTCAAAGAGGTACTAGAATGAATGACCCTATTATATGCAAACTCTGCATGTGGTAAGGCATCTTCCCAAGCCTTAAGATTCTTCTTAATGACAGCCCTCAAAAGAGTTGTGAGGGTTCTATTGGTGACCTCTGTTTGGCCATCTGTTTGAGGATGACTAGAAGTAGAGAACGAGAGTCTCGCCCCCAGTTTCCCCTAAAGTGTCTTCCAAACGTAACTTAAGAACTTCACATCCCTATCACTCACTATAGGCCTAGGCACCCCATGTAACCTAACTATTTCCAAAAAGAATAAGTTAGCCACATTAGATGCATCATCAGTCTTATGGCAAGCAATGAAGTGAGCCATCTTAGAAAACCTATCCACAATCACAAAAATAGAGTCCCTCCCCTTCTTAGTCCTAGGCAACCCCACAATGAAATCCATACTAATATCCTCCCATGGGGAAGTGGGAATAGGCAAAGGGGTGTACAGACCATGAGGCTTAACTCTAGACTTGGTCTTAAGACACTCTATACACTTCCTAACAAAGCTGTCAACATCCCTAAGCATATGTGGCCAATAAAAATATGTGTGCAGCATGTGATATGTCTTATCCCTCCCAAAGTATCCTATCAAGCCCCTTCTATAGGCCTCATCAACAAGTAATAACCTTAAAGAACACCTAGGAATGCACACCTTATCCACTCTAAACAAGAATCCCTCAAATAAGTAAAACTTATCTAAAGAACCCTTAGCCATGCAATGCTTATAAGTAGCTCCAAAGTCAGCATCATCCTCATACAACTCTTTAATGTAAGTGAATCCTAATACCTTAGTCTAATGTGGTGATTAAAACATGTCTCCTAGAAAGTGCATCACCTACTACATTATCTTTTTCCCTTTTTAAACTTAATCACATAAGGAAATATTCCAATGAACTCCATCCATCTACCATGCCTCCTATCAAGTTTATCTTAACTCCTAAAATGCTTAAGTGACTCATGATCAGTATGCAAGACAAACTCTCTAAGCCATAAATAATGCTGTCATGTCTTAAGTACTCTAAACAATGCATAAAGCTCCTTATCATATGTAGAGCAATTCAGACATGCTCCTTTCAATTTCTCACTAAAGTAGGCAATAGGCTTACCTTCTTGCATGAGGATGCCTCCAATGCCAATGCTACTAGCATCACACTCCACCTCAAATGGCCTAGTGAAGTCCGAGAGTGCTAGCAATGGAACCTTGGTGAGATGCCACTTGAACTCATAGAATGCTCTCTCCTGCGCCTCTCCCCATGCAAAGGCTACATCTTTCTTGGTAATCTCGGTTAGTGGGGCTGCAATGGTGGAGAAGTCCTTCACGAATGGCCTATAGAAGTTAGCCAATCCATGGAAGCTCCTCACATCTCCAATGCTGCTTGGTGTGGGCCACTCTTGGATCGGCCTCACCTTCTCTTCATCAACTTACAGCCCAAGTGTGCTCACTATAAAACCAAGAAAAATAACCTCATTAGTACAAAAATCACATTTCTTCATGTTAGCATACATTCATTCTACTTTAAGGGTAGAAAGGACTTCCCTTAAATGCTTCTCATGTTCTTCTAGGGATTTGCTGAAAATCAGAATATCATCAAACTAAACCACAACAAAATGCCTTTTAAAACGCCTAAGAACATGATTCATGAGTCTCATAAAGGTAGAAGGGACATTAGTCAAACCAAAGGGCATGACAAGCCACTCATAGAGTCCAAACTTGGTCTTGAAGGCCGTCTTCCATTCATCCCCTTCCTTCATACGAATCTGGTGGTAGCCACTCTTTAGATCAATCTTGGTGAAGAAGGTGGCTCCATACAACTCATCCAACATGTCATTCAGCTAGGAATAGAGTGACGGTACTTAATAGTTATGTCGTTGATTGCTCTAAAATCCACACACATCCTCTAGGTACTATCCTTCTTTGGCACAAGTAGGACAGGGACGGCACATGGTGACATACTCTCTCTCACATAGCCCTTGTCCAACAACTCTTAGACTTGGGGTTGGATCTCTTAGGTCTCTTTAGGGTTCATCCTAGAGGCTGCTCTATTAGGAAATGTAGCTCTCGGGATAAGGTTAATCTAATGCTCTATGCCTCTCATAGGTGGAAGACCATGGGGTATCTCATCGGGGAATACATCACTAAACTCCCTAAGGATGGCTTGGATAGATGGGGTAGGGTAGGCATGGTTTTATCATTGGCCTTAAGTAATCTCTTGCACAAGACCATAAGTGAAGTGTCTAAGGGTAAGTAGTCACTCACAAGGTCTCTCTTGGTAGCTAGGAGGACACTAGAAGGTGGTTTAGGCCTGGCTAGAGATAGAGGCTCATCCTTAGGCGCCTTAGTTCTATGTGGTGTGGTTGGCCCCCTTGGCGTGGGCGCTGTGGCTCTCCTTGCTTGCTCTCTTGCCTCATCCTCCTTCCTCTTCTTCTCATAGGCTTCCACAATTTGCACAGGGGTCATAGGCTTAAACATAATTTTTTGCCCATTAAGATTGAAAGAATGCTTATTGTTAAACCCATCATGTACAACCCTCCTATCATATTGCCAAGGTCTATCCAAAAATATATAGCATACTTGCATGGGTATAACATCACATAAAATAGTATCCTCATAATGGCCAAGTGTAATTGTAACCTTAGCTTGCCTATTAACTTTTAACTCACCACAATCATTCATCCAATGCAACTTATATGGCCTAGGGTGATAAAATGTAGATAATTATAATTTAGAAATAAGCTCACTACTGGCAACATTGCAACAACTACCACCATCAATGATCATACTACAAACCTTACCTTTGATTAAGCATCTAGTATGAAATAGGTTTTCCCTTTTATTATCTTCACAAGGGGCTGGTTTGACATGCAAAGTTCTCTTACAAATTAAAGACTCATCATGTTCATACTCAATGCCTTCATCACTATCATGCATATCATGTCCTATTGCAACACTTTCATCAACAATGTCATATTCACCCTTATCACTCTCACTCTCATATTGGCCTAAATAATTGATAATTAAGGTCCTAGAATTCACACAATCCCTAACATAATGACCTCTACCTTGACATTTAAAGCAAACAATATCTTTAATCCTAGAAGAGGTAGGGTTAGGAATACTCCCTTTAGGTTGTGTGGAAGATGGCATGGGTGTCTTGGAAGATGTGGGGCTGGCGTTGGGTGGCCCACTGCGCCTCAGCCACCTTGGCTTCCTTGGCCACTTTCCTTGGCGCTAGGGCCTCTCGGCCTTGGTTGCCTTGGTTCTTCCATGGTGACAAGCTGTTTTGACCTCCCTTGCTCTCTTGGTTCCTTGCTTTAGTCTTCCTCTCAACTTTGACTGTCAAATGGAGCAATTCTGTCATAGACTCATAGGGATGCAAGTCAACTTCGTTAGCTAAATAAGAATTCAAAACCCTAAGATACCTTGCCATAGTAGTTTCTTCATCTTCCCTCACACTGGCCCTTACCATGGCCACTTGCATTACATTATATGTCTCCTCAGCTGTCATGCTTTCTTGTCGTAAGTTTTCAAGCCTTTGGCGCAGCTCTCTAGCGTAATGTTGAGGGACATATCTAGCTCTCATTAGTGCCTTCATTTGCTCCCAAGTGTTGACAGCCATATCTAGGGTTCTCCTCCTCTCTTTGATGAGATTGTCCCACCAAATCAAGGCATAACCACTAAACTTAAGGGCTGCCAATTGAACCTTCCTATGCTCGGGGAAGTTGTGGCACGTCCAAATCTGCTCTATCTTAGTCTCTCACTCCATGTATGCATCTGGATCACACTTGCCCTCAAATGTTGGGATCTTCACCTTGACACTTCCTAGACCATCTTGCTCAAACTCATGCCCCCTTCTTGGTCGAAAACGTCTTAGTGGCTCAGTTCTCCAATCCTCTTTCATGTCATCTCCTTGGTAACCCTGAAAAGCATCAAAAGCATTGTGACCGTAAGGAGCTCTAAAGCGAGGTGATTGATGGTTTGAATGGACTTCCCTATGCACAAAAGGACCAGCGCCTTGGTAGGGCACTTGGACATGTGGCTCAACATGGCACATAGACGCCCTAGACGCCTCTCTAGAAGCTTGGTAGGCAACTTGCTGGTCTAGAAATGGGGCCTTAAGGCGATCATGGCTAGGGCCGCTTATATCAAAATTGGTGCCAAGGACTTGGCCTACGGTTGGCACATGGTTTGGCAGAGGGGTCCTAGCTTCAAGCGCCTCCATCCTTGTGGCCAAGGTTGCCAAGTTGTCTTCCATGCGCTTGAGCATGGTGAACAAATAGGGTGGCAATGGCTCGCTGCTCTTGGATTGAGGACTTTCTTCACGTCTTAGACTAGGTGATCTAGACATTGTCACAACAAACTTCAAAACACGAACTTGTTAGGTTAGTGAAATACAACAAAAACCTCCCGTGTATGCCCTCTTTGTGACCACTCTCTCTCAATTGTTGCTGATTCAAACTTGGTTTGATGGATTGCCTTGTATGGATTAATAACGAATAGGATTAGATTACTTTCAAACCACAAAATGAATTGAATAAAAAGAGGTATAAGCTATAATGTCTCGACAGTGGGAACAAGACTCAACAAAAGGAAAGAAAGACTAAAGACACGACTCTAGATTTGCAATAAGGAATGTGCAATCAAGACTTTAGAAGAAGATTTAAGACTTGAGGAGACGGATAGATGTACCTTTACTCAGTCTTGAAGATGCCAATGAAGCTTGAGAATAGCATGAGGGAGTGGCTTAGCATAGGGTAGGGCGTAGGCTTAGAGTAGGAGGTAGGGTACCTTGATGTCTTCRAAGTCTTCAGCTTAAGTCTTGATGATATGAGTTGACCACAACTATAGACMAGTAATATGTGAGACTTCTTCTTTTCTTTCTTTCTTTTTCTTTTTTTTTCCGAATTTCTTTTCTTTTCTTTTCTTTTCTTTTTTGGTCTCAACAATAAAATACAAGATAAGAATTATCCTATTCTATGTGAATTCAAAAATAACAAACAAAAGTAACAAACGCCTTGACAACAGGAGTTGGGTGGAATGTGGAAGAGTTGGTTACAAGTCAAGGCCAACTGAATTTTTGAATTGGCGGAGTTGTAGGATAAGGTCATAACCAATGCGCCAATTGAATTTTTTTGAATTGGCCGATTTGTAGAATACGGTTGTAACCAACGTGCCAAGCTATTTTGGCATGAATTTCGAGATGGCTTGGGGGTGGTTAGGGCAGCTTGGGTAGCTAGGGTAGTGTAGAGTTGAGGCGCCGCCTAGGGAAATTCCTCCTCGGATTTGCCTTGCCTTGCTGAGTGGATGGCTTTAAAAGTGTGTTAGGGTTATGATGGACGAAGACAAGGTGGTATGATGGTCTTGGATGGTGTGTTGGTGATCTTTGTGTGAACAAAGGCTAGGTACCTTGTTAAGTAGGCTTCGCGACTCTCAAGCTCCAAAGATCTGCTTCAAGGTGAGTTTGGCATGCCAATAGACTTGGGATGATCCTAACACACAAAGAACAACAACAATATGGTGAGAAACGGAAAGCACAACTCAAGACTCAGCAATGGTGGACAAACTCATTGTTTTTTTTTGTGATTTTCGAGATAGAAGATGTGTTTGATGTCGACCAAAGCTCTGATACCAATTTGATGTGGGGATTAGCCACAAAGCTCGGATCTAGACACAAACAAAAACAAGAAAACAATGGAAGATGTTAGAACAAGTCGGCAATGGAGAAATCAGAATGATAATTGAAGGCAAACTGGAAACCAACAGGGCAACAACCTTGATATCTTGAGGCTCAGACCAATACCATGAGGGTTCACCTTCTTCCCTTTACAACCGTACAGCAAGTGGGCCATGTAGGCACGCAAGGGGGGATTACTTAATGAGTTTGTTAGAACCAATCCCTTGAAGAATTAACACACACAAGACAACTTAAGCCAAATCAACAACAATGCACTCTAAATCTCTCCAGAAAATTTGATGCATTCAACCAAAAGGAAAACAGTGTTTTCTATGTGTTCTTCAACAAAATGAATTCTGCCCTCAAAGTGAAGACCAGAAAGCCTTTTATACCTAGGTGGCTTACTTATCTTCAAACCATGGGGTCACAGATTCGAATCCAAAGGCCCTTGCTATAAAGGAACTAATGCATGAAATATAAAATAAGCTAGAAAATCATGTCTTCAAGATCCATTACATATCCCCAATGAATCCTCAAACATCCTTGAGGTCTTCTTGTGCTCCTATGGCCACCATGCTCAACAAATGAGGCTTATGAAGATCCTCCAACATAGCTAGCTCCTTGAACAAGTAGAATGCAATTACCTTGTCCAACTCTTGTTAGATCTTCTTAGCCGTAGCTCTAGTCATTGGGCCATCAAATGTAGGCACCATAGATGGTATGGTGAGTGGTCCCTCATCAAAAAGTACCAATCCCTATAGTTTGGACGCATGTGCATAATAGTGGGTGTGACATTAGCACTGACTACGAGGTCACGACGGGTGTCCCACTCTTGGATGTACTCCGCATGTTTATTATTCCAAAAAATCACTGGGTTATATCTCAAACCCGTGGCATGCAGTTTCGTAGTATAACATGACCCGCAAAATGGAATTTCCTACTCCATGGCAAACTGTCGAAATACTCGAGATGGTAGATAGTTTTTGACATTCTCCCAACATATCAATGGGGCTTCGGCGAACCAAAGGCGAGACCTGACTACATAATCCTAGGAAATTTTGGGGATCATATCATCATATAGGGTCCAGAKAAATTGCCAAAAAATTATTTTAGAAATGAACTCTTGAAAATTATAAAATACTTATGTTATTCAGTCTCATCGAATCTAAGTGATCTCGGTAAGTGATTAATACATGTGTGGGTAGCCGATGAAGATCAAAGTGTGCTGTCCATGGTGTTGCATAGGCTGATAGGGTAGAATATCAGCTCTTGCAACATCTCTCAAAATAGGACAGACTAGAGGAATGTGCTCCCACGCCCACAACTATTGAAAACATCAACTACAAATTTTGCAGTTATTTAACCAATATATGCAATGACTACACTATACAAAGAGATAAAATGACTCATAAAGTACAAATCTGAATAAGATTAGAGGGACCACACATCTCTCAAGGCTGTGCAATGGAAGCGGTGTACATCCATCGATACAAATAGGTTAAAATGACTGATTCCCAACTCAAACTTCCTGAACGACATAAATCCTCTAGCGATAGCAAATAAGAAGATCAATCTTGTTCCTAGAGTGGTTCACAAAAAGCATACCATCCATGAGATACAAGATCAAGCAACGAGCCTGCCTTACATAAGCAGCGTCATCTGCAACATCATCCAAGGGTCTCAGAAATTTTTCCTCAAGAGCCCGTAATAGAGTATGATTCCCCTTGATCTAGAAAACCATTGGTCTAAATCCTAAGGAGGTCTCGCAATAACTCAGCCACTGCTATATATCCCGATCCTATCGATTGCCAGTGATAGCGTCGCCATCAACGGGCGAACCCCATAATACCGCCATGTCCTGTAGAGTGATAGTAGCCTCTCTGCAAGTGAAATGGGATGTATGCGTCTTTGGTTGTGATCTCGCAATTATCGCTGTCACGAGTGCATGATCAACCTAACAGCCCCGCCAACTCTCACGATGTCTATCAACTCGCTCACTCTATACGATGCCACATCGTACCCCTTCAAAAAATTTTCATCCTGTTTCTGACTTCCAATTCCGTTTCGGAATAAACCCTATTATCCCATACAAGACAATAGTGTATATTGGACCCGAGTGAACATCGACATGTACACGCTTGTGCTCTATCTAAAATAGGACAATCGTGAAACTCTTAAAAAAAAAAATTCGACATAGGTTCCTCTATAAATAGAACATTTACCAGGCTCAAAAGGCCATATCCATTAATTAAATTTCATTCTCCATCAAATTTAACGTCCAAAAAATTGGTAATAATATATACTAAATATCTAATCCACCACCAACATTTAAAATTTCAAATTCTGCTTCTTGGTTCTAAAATGGTAATAATAACTCTTTATTTATCATTCAAGTATGGAAAAGAATCAAATTATAGGAACACCTTGCAGTCAACTAATACTAACAAAGCTCAATTATAAGTAGAGGAAGAAATATGAATTTAACTATTCAAGAATATAAACTATATCAAGAGTATAAACTATATGAACAGTTAAATTAATTAAAAATGTATTCGGTTTGTTATTTTTAAAGATTATTTTTGAAAATAAAAAATAATAAAAGCGTTTGGTTTAGAATTTGTTAGAAAAATATTTTCATTAATTTTTTATCAATCTAGTTGTAATTAATTTTAATTATTATTAGTCAATATCATAATATTCTTAAATTAAAAATAAAAAATTAAATATCAACATGTTAATTAGAAATTTTTAAAATAATTACTAAAGAGAAATAAACGAGAAAAATATATTTTTTCGCGTTTTTAATCGAAGGAAAATATTTTGCTTGAAAGAGCTCAAAACAATATTTCAATTGCTTTTAGTTTTCAATACAAACCTTTTTTCTAATTTTGTATTTTTTTAAAATATGAAAGAGAATGTATTTTCAGTATTTTAAAATTTTAAAAATATAGACCAGCATAAAAATAGCAAAGAGGACAGGCCTACAGAGGGGGAAAAAAAATCCATTAAAGTTCTCAAAATACTCTATATATTCAGATTTAAACTTTAACCTTTCACAAACTGCTAATTGGATATTCAAAATAAATCAGCTTCTAAACCAAATAATTTTATCTAAAGCATTAAATAGGTTAAATAGGTAAAAATATAATGGGAACAAAGGATAACAGGTACAAAGAGTTCTATATCGGGAATACTGGAACTCGAAAGAAATCTATATAT
>MEJB01000003.1:2605024-2722444 GCA_001752375.1 Rhazya stricta | reverse complement strand
TGTTCCAAAGGAGTATGAATTTCGTACTATTACCCATGTTCGGTTAAAGACAGTACATCTCGTTTATCTCGACAATTAATGTCTCTACCACCCTTTAATTATACGTGCCCCCTTTCCTTTTTAGGGAACGGGTTCCACTAAGGAATGGCCTTCAAAGAGGGGATTACCGAACGTACATTCCAACGGAGGTAGTAAGGAAAGAGTTTTGTCACTGGAGTAGACCAAGAGGGAAAAGGTGGAAACGGGAATATCTACCAATTGTTCCGTGTCTTTCGGGGGAGGGTCGACGGTACCCCAAATCGACGGGGGTCTTGTTACCCCTAAGGGAAAAAAGGTTCAAGACGGTATAGTAGGGTCGAATGTGAAGAGCTCCGGCGATATGTGAACGCTAAGATGCGCAGGATCACGGGACGGACCGTTTTACCTCTCCCCCACAAAGAACAGGGAATCCAATACGGGCTACAGAGACGAACTTAGCGAACCTTTCCATAAGGTGGGTCGAAGGATTGGGTAGAGGAAAGGTGCAACTTATTCGTAGTGCCACCATCTGAAAAACTCTGTTCGTGTTTACGATTTCGACAGGGAGGAAGCTAAAACAATCCGTTAGGAAAGCTCGGACCGACCTATGTGAGTATTCAAGAATCCTGAAACAGGTGCAAAGAGGGAAGTTCCCCCCTCCCCCCCCCACCATTTTTAAACTTTGTTAAGTAGGATGTAAGTTTACCAAAAAGAAAAAGACGGTAGAAAACTTCGAAACCAGTAGATGAATCGATCTTCTACTACTGTGTGTGTATACTAGACGGACGTTGTGATCTCCGTTAAATTTTCGACATCTTTAGAGAGAAAGAGAAAAATGAAAAAAAAAAAAAAAAAAAAAAGATAAAAGAAGGTACTCCTTTTCTAACCAATCCGTTTATAGCAGGAAGTTGTGATTAGAGAAGGAAAATTGGACAAGAAGTGGTTCTTTACAAAAGTTCACTTTTCCTTAGAACCGATACACGAAAAAGTAGTCTCAGGACGGACATTAACCAGTAGAACGATAATACAGTTTCGCGTTCAGGAAACGAAGGTAGTCGATTAGTTTCAACGCAATCAAAAAAGGGGAAAAAAAATAAATTACGAAATAAGGCTAACTTTTATACGAAGAAGTTGAAAAAACGGAAAAAGGAGAAAATAGTAAACTTTCTAACAGGCGGACGAGAAAACATCAATAAACCTACCTCCTTCGACGTACTATTGCTTATGCATCCCCCAAAAGTAAAAATAAAAAAAAAAACCCCTTCATACGGAACAAGGTAAATAACGCTTATTACCTATAAATTTGTTCTCCTTCGCTCGCGGCTCGAGCAAAATAACGTAGAAGGCTGGTCTCCTCTCCATATTCTTGCCACGAAGCCCAATGTCTT
This sequence comes from Rhazya stricta, assembly GCA_001752375.1. Lineage (NCBI taxonomy): Eukaryota > Viridiplantae > Streptophyta > Magnoliopsida > Gentianales > Apocynaceae > Rhazya > Rhazya stricta. The sequence goes on along the minus strand of MEJB01000003.1, from coordinate 2,721,038 downwards.
CAAAAGCAGCAGCTATCTTCGACTCTGTGATAATATCATATGTGATTGTAAGAATCTCATAAGAAAATTATCCTTTGCCAGTCCGAGCATCTACCTTGCTTAAGACGTTATTACCTTAATTTTCTGCTAAAGTGCATCTGCATTTGTTTGCAAGGTCTTATTGTCCGTAAGCTAAAGGTGAAGAAGTTTTCCACTGACCCCCACACAAATGGATCTCGCTACCTAAGTAATGGAAGCTGCCCTGATAACTACGAGACATGTATGAATTTCATGAATTTCATCCAGATGATCGGGGGTAAGCACGACGTACCATCATTCCTTTTGTTTTCTTCTGCAACATATACTGATTCTGAGTGAAAAATTTTTGTTTTCAGCTTGGTCAGGCTGCCACATCATTTGGTGTAAGCACGAAGTACCATCTTTCCTTTTCGTTTTTTTCTGTAACACATAGCTGCTTCTGAGTGAAGATTTCTTGTTTCCAGCTTATTTCAAAGGAAATGGAGGTACCCCAGATGACAAACACCATACAAAAGATGAGGAATCTCAAGGTTTGCACATTTTTACTATCCAGACGGTAATGCTTGGATTTGCTTTTGGCAATATCATAACAGTAATCTGGTCCAGGCAAAATGCAAGACTTCTGTTGTAGTTTAAATGAAGAAAGGGATTTAACAGGCACCGTTGAGCTTAGAAAGTTTTTTTTGATATATCCAAAGAATCAGCTACTTAATTTGGTTAATGTTAATTCTGTGATAATTGTTGGTCATATGCCATGCCTTACATGTTAACATGCTTGACTTGCTGCCTTGCCATATTGCCTAATTTAATTACCTGCCAATTTTTTTAACAAGCAGAGACTGCAGATGAATATGAAGATATATTTCCACCAAATTATGCTACCTGTAGAAATCTTTTCAAAGTTGCAGTGCACATCGTTATGATTATATTGGGAATTGGTATGTTTCTTTTAACATTATTCCTTTGCATTGGCAGTGTTTGATTTAGGTTTTCTTTTGGGGTACCATTTGTTCTTCATAGAGAAATATGAGTTCTACTCTTTTAGTATTGTCTAATGAAGCAAAATCCCATATCCACATTTAATGTTCTAATGGATAGTTAAGTCTGCACAAATGTTCTATTGCAAGCAGGTATTTCAAGGATCAAGAAAATCCGGGGGAAGAAAGAAAAGCATGAATGGGCACATCAGATTATGAATAAATTAATTGAACATGAAAAACGTTACAAATATGCCCATGATGGTCGATTACCTGAACTGGAACCTCAGTATGCAGAGACATATAAACCTCCTCCTATGCCGTTTGATAGTGATGAACAGGGTAATCCGCATGAAGAACAAAACAGCAACTTCAAGATGGATGAAGAAAAAGATGAGGACAAACGAGGTAAACTTGAAAGATCTATTTGTCTCTCGAATGAATACTGAATATGTTCTGGTATCAGCCACTGTTTCTACCGTTGCTTCCTTTTATAATCATTTTGCAACTATAAAGCATTGTAGCTTTTCTTCAACAGTGCCTCTTAATGCAAGAAAATTGAAGCCAACAACCCAATTCCCCCTACTTTAGTTTCTTAATCTGGGTGCTGAAAATYGTTTATKGCAGTATAGCAAGRAAGGGCTATTATCTAGAWTATAAAAMGTTAAYGCAATTTCCCAGAACAGAATTTGAATTCCATGCAGTGGAAAAAGYCACATGTGTACTAGTTCCTGGCAAGATGAAAGAGAGTCAGACAATGGAAAGACTACATTCAATGCTGCCCSATGCAATTCAAGKGCTAGAACCTGAAAAYAYTTCTGTYCTCTTAAGGAATAAAAAGACCTGGAATTCTAAGACGGAGACACCAATACTAGTTGCAGCAAAGATGGGAATTACTGAGATGGTGAAGAAAATCCTCCAAATCTTTCCTGTGGCCATCCAAGACTTGGATGAACAGGGGAAGAATGCCCTGCTATTGGCAATTGAAAATAGGCAAACCGATGTATTTCAATGTTTAATGGAGGAGAAGCTCCCAGAGTTTGTGCTTTATCAAGTGGATGGTAAAGCAAACAGTGCATTACACCTAGCTGCAACCTTCCAACAACGCGAACCTTGGCGAATTCCAGGTGCTGCTTTGCAGATGCAATGGGAAATCAAGTGGTATAAGGTACGATTGTATCTTATATGCTCTGTTTTCTTCACATAAAAGTATCTAGATCTAAGCCAAGTAATTGAGGGGAAAGCAAAACTCCTAAGGCTCACATAACACTTGAAATTCGATTACTTTCAAATCTTAGTTTGGTTGTGTAAGAGATACGTATATCAGTTAAGTTCAACAACCAACACTGATTTGCAAAAAGATTAACCAAAGCATTTTCCCCCTGCAGTACGTTAAGCGAACTATGTCATCAGAATATTTTGTTCATAACAAGTTCAACGAAATTGGTGAGACTGCGAGGCAGATTTTCACAGGGACACACGTAAAGTTATTAAAAGATGGCACTGAATGGATTATCAAAACATCAGAATCCTGCTCTGTTGTTGCAGCACTCATTGCCACAGTTGCATTCGCTACTTCCACAACAGTGCCCGGAGGCGTCAACGATGAAACTGGTGATCCAGTTCTTAAAGGTCGTCCTGCATTTGATGTATTTTCCATAGCATCACTAGTTGCTCTCTGCCTCTCCGTTACAGCTCTAGTGTTCTTCCTAGCTATTCTCACCTCACGGTGCCAAAAACGAGACTTTAGAACGAAGTTGCCGATGATGCTTCTCGCTGGATTAACCTCTCTTTTCACATCTGTAGCTGCAATATTGGTCTCATTCTGTGCAGGACATTTCTTCGTTCTCAAGGATGAATTGCACAGTGCCTCYTTTATCATATACGGCATAACATGTTTACCGATAACCTTCTTTGCTGCTATACAGCTTCCTTTATACTTTGATCTCCTATGGTCTATCCTTAGAGAGATTCCAGTGCGCAACTACAAGGTTTGATTCGCAAGTAGGGCTTGCTCGATCCCTGCCTCCTCCTTATCTGAGCTGAAATTGGATTCTGCAATTCTCAAGCACGGTGTGATTTGACATCATTATTCGAAGAAGTCCAATTTTAGTATTCTATATATCAAAATCAAAATACTAAATCAAGGCCTCGTTCAATTACTCCACTAAAATTTATGGCGCACCTCATGTTGATGTTTTCTGTTGCAATTCTTGATGGAGTCTTTTGGGCTTATCGTCCCATTCTTATCTTACGAATATGATATGACCTATTTTATCTCTAAGAAGTTGATGATCACGGGAAATCAAGACTCTTACAATTCACACCACACTGAAGGAGGTAAAATTGCAGAACTATGTGGCCGATCACACCCTTGTACTTTGGATTGTGTGGCTGGCTTCCTTAGATATGGAAGGCTAAGAGCATATACATCCAAACGACTTTTGAGAATTACTGGATTGGCTTTGAAATCTATCCTGTAAGTATAATACCACCCTCCTCCCCAACGAGTGCAAACTTTCTGATTTATCCATCAATTACTCTCGTTTAGACAACATAAGATTTAACTATTTTTATCCTTTTGAAATGGTAAGAAAGAATGCAATTTYGAATTCCTTTAKAAYGAAAATACATATGACTCRCTTCTAAAATTGACARTTCCTAGTCATTTGGTKGGGAACCAAAACTYACTCATAACATAMTCAACACAACAMGTGCTCCTTCGGCAACCACATAGTTGTTGTCTAATTTTTGCTTTCTCAAAAGGGGCAAGAAAAATGTAAAAATTTTACCTTCCAATGTGAGGCAGTAAAAAACCGCTTGAATCTTCTTGTCTTATCTTGAGATTCTTTCTCGTAACATAGTGGTGAATGTAACATATAATCTTCCACCTTTGAAATGGAGCTCAATACAATTGATAAAAATGTGAGTTTTTTTTTTTTTTTTACTTCTCAATTTGAATTTATATACGATACTTAAAAGCATACTCCATATACAATCACTTTTTTTTTGGTAACAATCAATGATTATTCTTAAAACATCGGACTTATTTCTAATTTCACTACAAATATAATTATAATATATATCTAAATATACTTTTAAACCTTTTATTATAGTTTCATTACAAATACAATTAATTTTTTTTAATATTTGAACCGTCAGTTGATATTGTCTAAGTTGTTAAATATTAAGAGAAATTACTAGATAAAAAATAAAGAATGAAATTTGTTTGAAATTAGCATATATATCCTCTTTATACATATTTTTAAATATGAAGCATATTGTGCACGTTTTTAAAGAATAAGAAACAAGAAATAAGAAATTAAAAGGAAGTTAATTAGAAAAGTGACAATTCAGAAAATCAAGATCAGAATCCTAAAGCATAGAGAACTCAATAAGGACTCCTAAACCAACGAGGACTTTAAAAACTTAATATAGCAGTGTGGGAAAGATCATAAGAACGTAATCASTTTTGAGGGTTTTTGAAGGCTGGAGTTTCCATGGCAAACTCAGAAACCGCGCATGGCCTATCAGAATTGCCTCGAGAAATCATGCAACATATACTCTCTCTCCTCGAAACAGATGATGCAATCCGAGCTAGTTCTGTGTCCAAGGCATGGCTGAATGCATGGCAAACACGCTCCATTCTGCAGTTTGTAGAAGGGGACTACTACAAGCAAATTCTTCCCAGTCGACTGAAGTTCTTGAATTATGTGAACCGTTCTATACAGATATACCGAGAGCAGATGGTAGGTATAGAGAACTTCTATCTTGAWCTTCAAGTTTGGGACAACTCACTTGTCCATGAATGGATCAAAGTAGCAGTAGAGAACGGTGTAAAAAAGCTTCAACTTGTCTGTTATTCTTCAACTTTTGCTTTGCCTACAATAATTTTTGAAGCTAAATCACTTCGAGAGCTATCGCTGGCAGGCTCAAGGCTGGAAATCCCTGTAAGCATCAACTGCCATAACCTTAGGTCTCTGCGTCTTCATTGCCTACATTTAGAAGAATCAAAGTTGCAAAGCATAATCTCAAATTGCCAGATGATTGAAGATATGGAGCTTTSCTACTGTACTGGTATTGATAATTTCAGGCTGACTATAGTTCCAAAACTTAAGCAGTTCTTGTTTCGTCATGAATATGARATTAGGGTCCAAGTTGAAGCACCAAGTCTTGAATCCTTTGTCTGTCAMGAGAGATGGTGCTGGCTTAGTTTGAGCACATCTCAAAATCTTAAGCAACTAGAGTTSCTCGGAGTTCGCATCATTGATGAGTTTTTCTTGGACTTCAAATACAAATTCCCKCAGTTAGAGAATCTTAAAATCCTTGATTGCCTCGATGTCCAAAGSATCAGTCTGTCAAGTGCCTCGCTTAAACAAATGCTGTTGAGTGTAAGTCAGGTTTTTCCGGTGGAGGAGCTGCTCATTGATGCTCCAAGCATGACTAAATTTGAATATGATGGTGGGTTCTTGATCCCAAAAGTATCTTTTAAAACTGCCCCAAGTCAGTGTTGTTCTCATATCAGTATAGAGTCAGGGTTTCCGGGAGAAGCTTGGTGGTCTATCAGCCTGAATGAATTCTTAAAGAGTTTCACTCAATCCAAAATTTATCTTTCTCTGTCTATTTGGACAAGTGGAAGTGGAAATATAATTTTGAATATGGAAGAGACAATGGTTCCTTCGCTGCCCTTTGACGTACTTGAAGTTCATGAATTGACTATCAAGAGATATTTAAAATTCGATGATTTGTCAATTGATAAGTATGCGTCTGAGGCAATTCTTGATGGAATCTTTCAGGCTTGTCGCCCTAAAACCATAAGACAATCCTTCTCTTACGGATATGAATGTATCGCATWTATCATCTTCAAGAAGTTGATAGTCAGAAAAAATCKAAACTARTACGACTCACGCCYCATTAAGTCTTGGTCTTGGGAACCTAGACTGAAGGAGGTAAAAGTGCAGAACTATGKGGGATCACAGAASAAAATGAAGCCTTGTACTTTGGATTGGYTGACTTTCTTAAATATAAAAGGCACAAAAGAAAGCGTCCTCGAGTTGGAGTGGGAAACATGGTAAAAGTGCACAACTCTATGAGTTGGGCTGCYGGACTTKGGAATTCAGCCTCAATCCCAAATGACATCTTTCTGGAAGCAAATGTTTGTAATCCAGCCTCAATKCCAGATGACATCTTTCATGTTAGTCTTGTATTTTGTTTCTCTTTGGAGTTTTTCTTTAATAATGTCAATTGCTTTTCATTTAGCCTAATAATTCATAACAAGTCTATCGGACCTCCATATTATAGATTATAAGCATATCCAGAAAACTGCACATTTTTTACCTATGACTTTAGAAGCTGAAAAATCTGAAATCAAAGAAAAGCATCACATTTAGAAGGAGCAAAGCACATTTGCTTGACAGTAAGGAATAGCAGTTGGTTAAATTAAGATACTTGTTTTCCTGGTTCTGATCACATGTAYTTTTCTTGGAGTCATATAGATTATGAAACTAAACCCTCTTGAATATAGAAATTTTTGCCACCCTTTTAACTTTTGAAATTAAAAATAGCCACCTGCACTGAACAAAAATTTGTTGTATTTTGTTTATATTTGGAGATTGAATTAATCATGTCAAATGCTTTTCCTTTAGCTTTATAGTAATAGATAAACATGTTTGGCGCATAATGCATAACAAGTCTGTTGGACCTTCAAGTTATAGATTGTAAAGCATATCCAGAAAACTGCAGATTAGAAACTGAAAATTCTGAAAGCATGGAAGCACAAGGACCCTTAGCTACTCAAGCCACAAAATAGTTCAAAATTCTGAACAGTTTAACCCAACTAGCTCAATGGACCAAAACAAACATGGTGGGTGAATAGAGAAAAGTGCATTTCATTATTGCAGCAGATTTAACAGGCAAAAGTTCACATTTGRATTCATTGATTTCAAAATCTTTACTTTTATTTCTCACATATGAGTAAGCCAAAATATAACCGATTGTAGAAGACATCTATTAACATAAATTAAAGATCAGCAAAACTTTCAAAGTTATTATATATAGACAGAGATAGATACCTTATGTTTCTTCCAAGTATATCACCCCATAACATCAGAAGGCTTCGATCTTGATATTTGAATAGTTGCCATCGGAGAGCAGATCTTGCACCCAAGAACAACTTATAGAGCTACGTAATGGAGAGTTCACAATACTAACTGTTATGCAGGCTCTTATCCCCTGAATCAAATTTAAGTTACAGCTAAAATTCTTTGGGTGAATACTCGTGTTTCAAATAGTCCACCAGCTCATATTCATGACAATTTAAGAGATTGTCAATTGTCCTAAGGAAGCACTTCGATGCTGCCTTTTCTTTGAGATTACCTGGAACATCATCTTCATGATGAAAGCACAGAAGAAGGAAAGAATTGATAAGCAGAGTAGATGAGTTACGCATGCACTCAAACACAAATAGCAGTATATTTGAAATATATATATTAAAAGAAACTTATATTCCACTGAATGCTTTTCTTCCTTCCCCTCTTTCGCAAGGCAATTGAGAAGAACCAAAAAGGAACATCAGCAAGATAGAGAATGATAGAAGTTAAATGAACCAAATTTTAACTAAAACAAATAGAAGATGACTTAAATTCGTACCTCAAACACCAATTTCTAAATATGAAGTAATAATCATATGCTATCAGATTATGGAAAAAGTTAACTAGTCTCATCAGTATTATCTCCAAGGGTTTCAGTTAAGTAAGAGCTACACTGATGTCTGATGACTGCACAAAATTCTAGCGGCTAAGGCGAAATATCTTGATATGCAAACACAAAATCCAAACTTCAATACCCTTTGTTTGAAGTCAGTGTCATCAGGAATCAGGACCTCATTGGAGCTGTATCAATTTATCAACAAGTTTCTATGCAATGATCATATACAGGTACTCACCTTCGTTTCGTATACAACTGTATCAATCCTCAATTCTTCATTCTCATTCTGTAGATAATACTGATTGAGAGTAATTCATCTGAGCTTTATGTGATCCTAAGAATTAATACACATCTCATCTGATAGGAGTAAAAGATTTGGAGTATGTTTCTTGTAATTACAGATAGGAGATAGGAGAACAATCTTACCAGACCCTTAGATGATGGAAATGGCGAAGAAGCCCGTAGTACAGCCTTCCTCGGCTCCTTGAGCAGCTGTATCTCTTGAATCTCAAATCTATGTCCTCCAGAAGCTTCAACTGCAGCTTTTCCCTTCCTGATCTCTTGCACAATCCTTAACCTTTCTCGAAACCATCCAATTTCACAATGAATTTTAAACTTTCACCATCTAATGCAGACATTGACTTTGGTCCTATTTGTGGAAGCCTGCTAATCATGTCTGAACTGCTTTTGTTGATTCCGGCATCCAAATCGCTAGAATCTGGAGTATCTCTAATAGAACTTACCCAAGATGGGGCTCTTTTTTCTTTTATTTTTTTTTAATCACTCYCCTTAAATTCAAAGTCTTTTAATTTAATTATTTCGAATTAAAGTTAAAAAAGATACATACACGAAATGAAACTTTCCCAACTTATTTGCTACAACTTGAAACTCTATTCAACGGGTAATGAAGTTACTCAATTAATAAATTTTAGTGAAGATAGCTTATTTTACTACCTACTTTATATTATCAAATGAATATCATTGAATAAAAAGGCTTTTATGAGCATTTTCCTACCTTATCATGCATTATTATTTTGGACATATATATATATATATAAGTAAAAAAATTATGTTACTTGGTGAATAATAAATAGAATTACAGGATGAGTACAATGTTTATTGAGAAATAATTCTTAAAAATATTGATTTGTGAGAAATCTTATACACTTTTAGCGAAATCTTGAAAAATATGGTCTAATGCCACATCCGTATATGGATTTAGACTCGATTGGCTTCAGAATCCATCTTGTACACATAATAGTCTCTTTAAGAGATGCAATATTTTTAATTTATCGATATTGATCTATATTTAGACGATACAAAAATTAACATTTTAGCCTTGATGATGCTATTTGGATCTGTCTAAATATTATACTCTAAAATTGACATTTCCGAGTCTTTTGGTTGGGAACCAAAACTAACTCATAAGCAGATTCAAGACAACAGCTCCTCCTTCGGCAATCACATAGTTCTTGTCCATTTTTGCTTTCTCAAAAGGTGCAAGAAAAATGTAAAGATTTACCTTCCATTGTGAAGCAGTAAAAAAGCGCAATTCTTGCCATATCATTTCTAGATCTAAGTTTTCCTCGAAATCTAGATTTATATGATGAATGGTGAATACAAATATAGTAAAAATCTATCAAAGGAAAGTCAATAGTAAAATTCAACTTTACACTCTAACATTAATTGTTCAGACTATGGAAAACAAAGAAAGGGTTCATTTAGTAATTTCATAGAGGAAATTGACTCTTCTTTACCTTTTGTAGGGTTGTGTGCAAGATTTCATCTTTTCAAATCCCATTACTATCAGGATCGCCATTAAAAACTCCGTTATATGCTTTTATATTTGTGATTTTGTTCCAAATAAAAATAAAGAAAAAGGTCAGTCTCAACCCATTTTGAGGTGACTGCACAAAYCTCCTAAATTTTATTTTTATTCATATTTGTGCTTCCTTATGAAWCTTATTGTCTTTTACCACTTTTGTCATCTGGGTTAGTAAAATTAGTACTACTCTGTAACAGTTAATAACATTGTACTAGCAGTAAAAGTCTTTTTATTTATGTTGTTGGTTCTCTGTATATAGTATAATCAGTAATCTTGCGATTCTTTGTTGCAACATAGCGCTGATGGTGAAATCACAAGGTGGGTTTTTGTCATATTTGCAAAGGTAAGTTTTGGGTTCTTTCTTGGATTTTGAACCTTTTTGCGGAGCCTTTTTCTTTCTTTACCCCACAAATCTTACTTCTGGAACAGTGTCAGAGATGATATATACAATAAAGCTTTTGACCTTCCCTATCCATGCATATTATAATGGCCATTTACATTCCTACCAATTGCTAGTCGTATCTTGGAATGTCAGCCAAAGATTACATAGCTTCTATGGACCTGTCACTCCAGCCTCTACAGTACATTTTATATAGAAATATATAAGAGAGGAATGCTAAGGCTACCATGAGTAAGTACTTGGGTCTCAAACCCAGTTGTACAAAAACACGTATCTGTGTGTATGAGAGGCTGGAGAAAGGTGTGRGTTAAATGACTTTCTGTATTACTAGTTCAAGAAATGTCCTTCTAATCAATGCGCAGAACCATGTTAAATATTGCTCCGTTTATGTTTGTTGATGTCTAGAAAGAAAATATATGCGTGTCTGTGTGAGAAAGAAGACATTTTCGGCTATAGGAATTTATATGGTAGAGGCATAAACTTTTGTAATAATTAGTCTTCAATTCTTAATCTACACAAAATATTAGTTGGTGCAAAATTATTTATTTATAGGTTCTGCATTTTAAAATTACACCAAAACACTTCGAGACCATAGTTGAATTTCTTGATCTATTTGCGAGGTAGTGTAAACTATGAAAGGATTGATAACTAAAATGTGGTTTACTCTATGAAGTCTTATTTAATCGCATAAATTTGTAAACTTTTATGGGAATGGAGTGAGACTAACCTTGCCTGTTTATCAATATTTTCTTTCCACCGGAGAATCAATATTCAGTGTGATGGAAATGCAAAACAAAGGACAATGTTGGTGAAACCCAAAGTGATTATATCATTTCCTTGTTTATGTATAGATGCGACATGTATTTAGTTGATATTTGCATGCTTATTGCTTGTGTATGTAAGTGTATATAAGAGAAGAAGAGAGAAAAAATAGGACCTTTTTTGTGTATCTGTGGACAACTTTACTGCTAGAGCCTGAAGGTTCTATACAAGTCTTCTTTTGTTTGTCTAATTTTAGGAGTTCTGGAGGTTTATAATAGTAGGATAATGCAGTCTTTCTGTTGCTGCTTATGAAACATACTGACAAGGAATTCATTGGCTAGCAGCTATGCTGTAGTTTTTGGTACTTCCCTAGGTCTTAGGCTATGTAAATGGTTTCTTGGCTTGGCAGTGTGAGTTACATCACCAAGTCAGAGGTCCTAGCAATTTCTCTAGCCAAATTTTCATAGTGGGCTTGGTGGTTTCCTTCTTGTCCCTTAAGTGCCTATGGAGCCTGTCCTTTTGCAGATTCTCTAAATACGGTGAATTCTGTGTTTATATCCGTTTTTCTTCATTTGCCTCTTTTTTTTTTTTTTTTTTTTGGTTTTGTTTTGTTTTGTCTGTTTCAGTGCCCTTTGATTATTTTGGCTGCACTCTGATCCTTCCAGCTTATGCCTGAACCGATTCTTGAGTCTTTATTATCTCCTTTTTGGCAAGATTAAATCAATTTTGTCTGTTTTTACAGGTGCCAGTTGCATGCCATGATTTTCAAATTTAGGTGACTTGTGTTTTTGCTACTTTCTGACCTTTATTTCTGGTATGCAGAGTACAGTAAAGTAAAATGGTTGAGCAAGGTGTGATTGTCGAAGTTGGCGGTGGGGAGATGGCAATGGCTTCATCTTCAACATCCACTTTGCCACCAAAAACAGCATCTTCGGGTTATTTTCTGTATCCCTCTCCTTTGGCCACATACGAGGAGGTTGTAGCCTCTCCCGAGAAATTCAGGGACACATTGGAGAAGCTCCATGCTGCCATGGGAAGCAAGTTCATGTTAGGCGTTTCTCTTTGATGTTCAATCTGCTTTATTTCTTCCCTTCTGTGATCCTGTTGCATTTATTTTCTAATCATGGATTCATTGGAGATTAACATTTCCTTAAGAAAAACTTTTTCCCCTTTCAAGAATCTAGGCAGCACCTTGATCTGAATTTAGGGTGGATTCGGAGAGGAGGAATTCAATTTATGGTGCCTTTTATGTGCCATCCATTGGCATGATAAGCTGTCACAACGTCATATTTAATTATTAGCATTTTCTCTGGAAAAATGTGAACATACTTCTGAGAAAGCTGATCTTTTTGTTTCGCCCTTTATGTGCAAATCTATCTTCTGTGGAATCATTCAGACTTCTCATCTGGCATATGAATGCTTGTTCAATTTCATGTGCAAATTTTTGGATGCCTTCCAAGTAACCTGCTTCTCAGTGGTTTCCTGGGCGTGCAGCCCGGGTATAGCTTACTGCATAAATTTGATGTTCAAGTGGTTGTCTTCTATTTAGTTGGTACTGTGATCTTGGGAACCAACTTGATGTTATATGGCTTCCAATCACGTGATTTATTGTTTTTGATGAAAGATCTTGATACTTCAATTTTGACAATCTTTTCTGAAATAGTGAAGGCATCTAAAATTTTGATGGTGTAATTAAATGTCTTTACCTCATTTTGTTGTGGCATTTTTATTTGATTTGGAACCTCCATAACAAGTCTGTCACAGGAGTGTGTAGTCCACTGCTATGATATTCTTTTTCTTTTCCCCTTTTCTTTCTGGTTTATGGGGAGCATTACCATGGATTTATTGATGTCACTTTGTGTCTTTTGAGAACTTCTCGACACTATCTAAGAGACAAAGTCTTCTAAGAAGCTCTTTTCTTGTTTCTCTTTATCCTTCTTCCTTGTGTGTTCGATCTATCTGCATAAACTTGCCTATTGTTCTTAATTTTCCTAATTTTTAACAAGTGAAGATTTTATCTCAGTTTGTTGAGCATTAATATCGACTTTTGGCATTTGTATAACAAACTGCTGTGTGACTCTACGTTACTTTTTCCTATTTCGGTTTTATAATGTCCGTTACATTGTRGTATTGACAAAATTRATCATGGCGTTTAATTTGGATTCAGCACTTCTATGACAAATCATCATGTATGAGTTGTCCGTTCCATGTTTGGTTCATATTGAGTGATAAAATCCAAAGTTAAGGTCAATTCTCGTTGTTTAGAATCTGAAGACTATGTGATTAACAAATTTCTCTAACGAAAGCTCTTTTCTCTGGTTAGTTCTTCTCACTTAGAAGTGACCAATAAAGTCCATCCAAGAGTCCATTGAAACGCATACAGACTCGTTACAACCAAAAGAAATATCACATTCTTGATTTGCAAGTCTCATTTTCCATGTTTAGGAAAGCTGTCTTATTMCTGTCCTGCCATYGAGCCCACATCCTAAAGGGGCAATATTCCAGTCATCTTTGACCAGTGGACTATCCCTAAAATCTAAATTGTCAAATAAAGGCTAAAGCCGACTACTGAATAGGATATTCACATAACTTTTCTCCGTAGATGTTCTAACTCTTGTTTTTAATCAATAGTAATGAGCTAGCATACGATTGAGAAGTTCAATCATGACCCTTGATAGAACGAAACAGCTGGATATAGCATATTTTCTTAATTGGCCCTTTATGTCGTCAGAAATTTGGAAGTGCAAATAGCATGAGCACTTGGCAATGAATGGAGCAACAAAAAAGCTTATCTGATTGTCCAATTGCAGATTTGTTTGGACATTAGTATTAACTCTTCTGCTCTAAGACAAGTTCTGGTTTTCTCCCCTTACTATTTAAAAGGGTAATAGCTTACTTAAATATCTGCAAGTAAATAACACGTTTTAGATTATTTTTCTCTAATTTCTTGAGATTTATGTCATTTATGGTAGTGTCATAATTGATGGATAGAGCTCAGTATAAAAGAAAATTTCCTTCTTCATATTTGGAAACGAACATYGCACAACTTTTCACTAATCGCGGTAAGATGGACTTGATTTTCCAGCTAGTTCATTGCCACTGGACAAACAATAATTTTTTTTTCCTTAAAAGAACTTGTTTTGTTTATTGGGATCAGGAAACTGGTCTTCTGCCATTGGTTTTCCAATATGTCTCTAGTATCTTTTGTTTTCCTTGATGGATCTGTYGGGAGCATATTGTCATGTTTTTAAGATGAGGTCAAAGTGTTTGTTGAATTTGCTGTAAAATATTGGTGATTAAACAATTGGTTTGTATTTTACCTCTGCTTTGAACTTTCTGCTGATGGGACAATTTGAATATGAAAATGATCTTTCCATAATGTGGTTCCGTGTAACATTATCAACTTTGTCATAAAACATAATCAGGTTTTCTCTTTTCTTCCTTARATGTTAATTTATCAAAACCATTCACATTATCCATTTACATTTTGCATATATGTTCTTCTTTCAGGATTCCTATTGTAGGCGGGCAAGAATTAGATCTGCATCGGCTATTTGTGGAGGTCACTTATCGTGGTGGTCTGGCCAAGGTAAGCTTGGTCCTCCAAGTGCTAATACTTGATTCTGTACTTGATATCCTTAAGCTTTTCATAGCTGCAAAAACTTTATATTCTTCATTCCTGCTGCTTTGACTTGAATTTCTATTACTTGGTGCTTAGAATCTAGGCCACTTGAAACAGATCTGAGGTTTGAAGTTCTTTTTTCTTCCATTTTTGCTTTGAGTTTCTTTTATGATCTTTTGAAAAAGGTGAACTGTTGTCCTGTCTTAACTTGTTGCAATTTGCTTAAGATAATGGCGCTTTCTAGTCACCTGCCATGCTATTCTAATTCTCCATTTATTTTTAGTTGTCTCTGCTTTTTCCTTCTTAGACAAGCCCTGAGGTATCCATGCTCATTTATTTTCGATGGAGAATTCAACAAGGCTGTACTTGTGTTGATTTTACACTTTTTATGGCTAATCCACATCACATGGGGAGGGAATTAGCAACAATTCTGCTTGGCTTGGATTCTTCCTACCTTGAAAATCTACAACACTTAAAAGGTGAATAGGAGTGTTATGGAAATTCACCTTTGCCATCTTCATTGTATATTTCCTCTCAAAGGAAAAGTTGAGCCTTGGCACAATACAGTTGTCTGGCCYGGACTTCTGAGGTCACTACTCAATATGCCGAAACAACCTTTTCAAACAACATAAGCATAAATTGCTTGATATTCAACCCAGGGCGGCTGAAGCTTTGTGCATCTGGGTGGCCAATGTTTATTTTTCTGGTGAAGGTTGACATTCAAGAAGGTTTTGTCTTAGCACTGCTTAGGATGTCCATTTTATAGCACGAAGGATTCTATCATTTCACTTCTATAACCTCTTACTGTTTGTGTAAGTTGCAAAAGGAGAACACATATCCTGTGGAAGTTGTTCACTTAATTCTACCTTTTTAGTGTTCAAAGAAGTTTCAAGAATTAATTTCTTTCAGTATCATTTGTTTCACCACGACTTCTTTGCATATTTGAAACTGTTTGACATTCTACTTACTTTATTTTTCAATTGTCAACTGAATATTTTAAGAGCATTTTGAGGTGACTGTTTTCCAACTCAGATTTTGCTATGCACTTCTTTTGAACGTTTAGTATCTTTCGTCTGTTAAATGCAGTTCAAACTTTGTCCTGTTGGTGGTCTTCTAGAGAAAATTTTAGTTGAATTTGAAACCTTGTGTTGTGTAAGAGTTTGCAATGCTCATGAAATACGGTTCCTTCCATGGTGGATCGATAAGATACTAAAGAGCAGAAGCAGAAAGACTTARGCAACCCAGAAATTATATAGTTGAGCTCTGCTCTTCCTTGCTTGGAACTGTTAGATAATGCTTGAGATAGCATTGGCCAAGAAAACCAGCATAGAAGTCTTACTCTAAAGATCCAATAAGATTGAATTACATGGCCTGGTAAACATCCGTTTAGTTTCTGCTGCTTATTTTGACTGCATATTAGTTGGGACTAGCGCTCTAATTCTGTGGCCTTCTTTCTGTACTTATCTATTTTGCCATGGAATGCTTGCATATATAGTCTTAAATGTTTCAGTTKAATTTTTCGTTGGATTGTGTCTATTCTGGTTCACTTGCTTTTGCCTCTCTGCACCTCTGGATGCATGTGTAGGTACAAGTGTATGCATATTGATTTATTTGCTTGTGTGCTCTGAAGCAAATCCGTGCCCCCTGTTGAACATATTTGGGTGTTATCATGTCCAACTAGGGAGGATGTCGGGTGAGGTCACAAGAATTGCAAAACTATTGCCTGAAATACGCATGAATACAATTGTAATCTTGTTTTCAGCTTAATTTGAAAGCTTAGACATTCTGTCTGTCATTTGAATGTTCAGACTCTCCAGGACAAGAAGTGGAAAGATGTAACTGGTGTTTTCAGCTTCCCCTCATCAGCCACAAATGCCTCTTTCATTCTCCGGAAATATTATCTTTCGCTGCTTCTCCACTATGAACAAATTTACTTTTTCAGGGCTGTGGGTTGGAATCCTGAAGCCATTAGTACGCAGGCGCTGAAGCTCTTTCTTCTATTAACATTTGATTTTTTTTTTTTTTTCTTTTCCTGTCAGGATTTTTACATTTATATATTTGTTTCAGATGCTTTGCAGAGTTCATCTAGAGTTCCAACTCCATCCCGTGGATCAAGTGAGCCTCTGCTCTCATCACCAGTTAATCAAGCATCTGAATCTCATGCATTTGGTGCAAATACGATAAACTCATTGCCTGAAGGTTGTATTGCTTTCCTTTCTTCATCATCCTTCTTGTTGCCTAGAGACTTCCGAAGATTTGAATGTCAGATGTTAAATGCCATTTTTGTATTCTTCTTGAAGTTATGCATTGCGTAGGTTACCCACTTGTGTATGTGCTTAATGATTTGTCTATGCATGGATATGGAAACCCATCTACAGTTGCAGGCTTCTTGAATGCATATACACCTGTATGTCCTTATCTTATGTACCCCCCCCCCCCCCCCCCCCCCCCAAAAAAAAAAAAAAAAAAAAAAAAACAGTAATTTTGCCCAACACCTGTCTTTCTCTCTTGAGCAAGAGGTTGAGGGAGTCAGGTGGGTGAAGCCAGCAGTGGGGAGCAAGGGATATTATCTATTTACATTTTGTGGAGGTGTGCTAAAAAATGGAAGCGTTTACTATAAATACTAACAAAAGAAATTGCAATAAGAGAAGAGTACTCCATCTGAGTTAACAGAGGATACGGAACGGCCACAAGGATACGCTGTATGACTATCCATGTAACATGAAATTATATATCTCATTGCAGTTTGTTTTGCTACTCTAACTTGCTTAAGAGTCAAAGATAAAGAAAACACTGATCTTGCAAGTGTTTAATGGCCTGCATCTGGTTTACATGTTGTCTTGATAAGTCCAACAAATTACTTTTTCAGTAGAATATCCAGTATCTGTAGTGATAAACTTGAAATGTTGAATTTGTGTAAGAAATGAAAAAGAAAAAGAAAAGAATGTTAATATGACTAGAGTTATACTTTATACTTATAAGATGCTTATATATCATGTTGCCATTTTTTTAACACTGGCAGCTTGCTCAGCATTAGCAGGTTCTTTTGTGCATGGAGTTATTGATGGTAAATTTGAAAGTGGATATCTTATTACCGTCAAAATTGGCTCAGAGGAGCTCAGAGGTGTCCTCTATCAAGCTATGCTTGAGCCAGCCCACCAAGAAGAACAACCGCCAAGTTGTCAACAAGGTCAGATAGTTCCTGTCAACAACAATAGCAATTCAGCATCAACATCAAGGCTACGTCGCAAGCGCAGGAAGAAATCCGAAATAAGAAAGAGAGATCCTGCTCATCCAAAACCTAACAGAAGTGGATATAACTTCTTCTTTGCAGAGCAGCATGCCAGGCTAAAACCACTTTATCCTGGTAAGGACAGAGAGATTAGTAGGATGATTGGTGAGTTGTGGAACAAGCTAAATGAAACTGAAAAATCGGTAAGCGCCAAGATGCTACTTTCTCATATAGTTATGTTCTTTCTCTTAACATATATAATTTCTAAACATTTTTGGATGCACAATACTCTGTTGAATACAGATATATCAGGAAAAAGCTGCCAGGGACAAAGAAAGATATAGAATGGAAATGGAGGGATACAGAGAGAGATTGAGGATAGGACAGACTAGCAATGCCATGCCAATTCAACAGCTGCCTCCTGAACCCTCTGAAAATGTGATGGTTATGAAGAAAGAACTTGAAGATGAAGATGCAAATGCTCTCAATGTTCCTGGGAAAGTAACGAATTCGGTTATGGTTATGGACAGCAATTCAGTTCCTAGCTCAGAACAGATCAGTAACAATACAATGCCAATGCAACTGCTGTATCTTCAGCCAGACATCAATGTGATGGATGTTGACAAGAATCTTCATGCTGATGTTGAAAACTCTCCAAGCATTCCTGAGAATGAAACTAGCAGCTCTAATAAGAGTGACAAGAGCAATTCSGACGAGAGTACAAGTCATATCCTCAACGATACAATTCCGGTGCAACAGCAGCCTCATGATACAGATGTGAACACGATAGATCTGGAGAAGGAATTTCAAACTAATGTTGCAAACTCTCCAACTATCCCCGAGAAAGTGACCAGCTTTACTAAGACTTCGAATATCAATTTGGGTGCAAGTTCTGGGATGATCTCTAATGATATAATGCCTGTGCAACGGCAGCCTCATGAGACATATCTCAATCTGACGGATCAGAAGCAGAAACTTCAGATCAAAGTTCCTGAGAATGAGACAAATTCAGATAACCAGTACAAAAACAACTCAGACGACAACGTAAGCGTGGTTAACAATTGTGAAATGGAGGTCCCTGGAGGAGCAAAAGTCGGGCTAGCGAATACTGCTAAGGAGATATCAGATGATGAACAAGCATTTGAGTTGCAGAAGGGAATGGAGAAGGATACAAAAGAAGATAAAGAATGCGATGAAAGAAACTCACTCCCCATCTAGCCAAACGTATTACCTCCTGGTGAAGAAGAAAGGGAAGTAGTACCAAGTCCAGCTGAAGATATTGTGCTTAGCCATGCCTAAGTCAGAGGAAAATTTCATCTTTTGAAATCCTTATATTATACCATCCAGTGTAAGTTCTAGACATGCTAGCTTCTTGTCAGATCATCTTTGTTGTTATATTTTGTGTGCTCTTAGAATGTGAAGTTCTCTATTGAGATTAGAATCCTTAATTTGGACCTGCAGAAATATATAATTATTATGGACAACATTTGATGATTTTCTTCTTTTTTTTTTTTTTTTTAAGTGTTTCGTAGTTTAGAAAATCAAGATTTGATCATTGCAAGTATCAAAGAAGAGGGAGTAGACTATGACATAAAAAACTTGCAGCTTCTGAGCTCCTCCTCTTTACCATCAATTCTTTTCTTTTCTTTTTCCCATTTCATGTTATTTTCTAATTATTTATTTCGAAATAATCATGTTGCATGGTATGATTTCTTTTCAGTTAATATTTCTTTATTTTTCCCCTATTATTTTATGTAAGAATTAAAGTTTAAATCAGAATTATGAGTTGCGAAATAGATTATCCTCTTTTTCTTTTCCCAATAAAAAGAAAAAGAAAAAGAAAATTTGATATAGCATGGTCATATGAATGGGCCAAACGTAGCCCAAAGATTGTGCTTTAYCGTCCACAAGCTACTATAGGCAAAGCTTAAGAAACGGGCCTTACTTGGCTACACAGAAAGCCTAAGTCCAGTCCGAGAAGGCCTCCTTGAAAATATGACCCATTACATTTTTCGTAAATCACAATTTTGTCCCTATGTTTTCCTTTATTTCAATTTTACCCATTCATTTTGATAATAAAGAAGAACTTTGCAACCAAGTAGTCTTCCTAAAATGTTTTATTTATTCCCAGGTATAGGTGAGGGAGTTTAGGTTGGAAGAAAAGATATTAGGAGGGGGGAAAAAAGGAATGCAGTCAAAATCGCAAGGGGTGTCTATGCAATTCTTAATAATATTCTTCTTTTTGTTAATTTTTAAAAATTAATTCTAGAACTTTCACCAAGAAGAAGATTCCTTGAAATTTTTTGTTGAGGGAGATTCCCTGGCTCCAAATCCATACAAGTTGCTTAGGGCCTCAGTGTGGAAGGAGTAGGCTTTTTTTCTTTATTTTTTATTTTAAAGAGTTAAATCAGCTTCTTGCTCAACTGAAACATATACAATATATGTATATAGTCAACATTTTGAGTTAAAATATATTATTTCATTTTGAACTTTATTGTATTAAATTTTAATCCTCACTTCATTGACWCAAATATTCCTCCTTTTATARGCAATAATCTAGTATAACGTGCATTACACGTTATTTTGTATCACTTTTTTATATTARTCTATAAATTGTGRAAATTAATATTTTGAATATGTAAATAGAGATTGAAGGAAAATGAAAAAAATATATTTTCTTATTGCATCCATAAAATATAATCATATTTGCTACAAATTTTAATCTTTTGTGTTACTATATTATTCTTAATAATTATTTATAAAAGTATCTTTTGTTGATCTTTTTACACACTTAAGGACTGACCACATATTAATTGTATATTATTTTTTATGTAAAATATAAAATAATTATTATGATTACTCGTTTCATTTTACTTATTAAGTAGGAATAGAAATATTTTAATTTATATCTTAGTATTGTTATACATTGGAGCGTGCTAAAGATGTGTAATTTTTTATTAGTTTTTATTTTTAATTTCTTAAAACTAGTGAAAATAATCGTGATCAAACTATTCATCTTTGTACCCTTGGATGATATCTCGAGTAATGAACGATATAAATTAGGTTAGGACAATAATCTGATTTCTTCTTCAATATAAAATACTTTYAAAATCAAGTTTAAAGCATGCGATATYAATAGAGTAATGCMTTCCTCGATGTAAAATATTATATTTATTAAAGAATATTGTTAATCACAGTTTCAGTATGGATGGAGGATTTCTAGTTTGTGCCCTSCCAGGCATTCTCCTTGCTTTGGCAAGATAAAAGTGGACATCCATTGGAGGTATGTAATTGACTATTCACATTTATTGATATTTTTAAACCGTTGACTTACTAAAAACCTTTTTTTAATTAAGTCAAATGATTGTATGGATAAAATGGTCCGAGAGCTAATTTTGTCCTTTTATTCTATTTCAAAATTATTAATAATAAATTTTATTTAATTTATTTAAAATATAGAAGGTCATGAAARAAATGTTTTCTTTAAATATGTTTCATATTTTAATAAAATTAATCGTAACAATATTCTTCAATAGACAATATTTTACATTGAAGAAAATGTAATTCTATTCTCATTTACCTGCTTGAACTTGATCCTCGAGTATTTAACTTTGAAGAAGAAATCAGAATATTGCTCAAACTTAATTAATATCATTCATTACTACATATGATGTTTCAATATAAAGTAGAATGCAAGAAGTTTAGGTTTTTAAAATAGTAAAATTAAGTAGTATTTCTAGAGAACGAAGAGATTTATAATTAAGAGTATAAAGGTTAATAGTTTGATCACGATTCTTTTCACAAATTTTAGGAAATTAAAAATATAAATTAATAAAAAATTACACATCTTTAGCACCCTCTAATGTATACTAAGATATAAATCAAAATAGTCCTATTCCTATTTAAATAAAAGGAAAATGAAATGATTAATCATAACAATTATTTTATATTTTACATGAAGAATAATACACAACTAATATGTAAGCCGTTCTCAAGTACGTAAAAAGGCAATATTAGAGTTTAAAGACAATTAAAAATCAACAAAAGATAATTTTGTAGATGATAATCAAGAATAATAGAGTAACTCAAAAAATTAAAATTCATATAAAATATAATTATATCGTATCGGTTCAATGACAGAATATAATTTTTTATTTTTCTTTAATATCTAATCATACATTCAAAATATTAGTTCACATAATTTATAAAGTAACATAAGGAGGTGATATAAAATAACATGCAACGCACATTATACTAGATTAATATTTTAAAATATAACAATATAATGAAAATCTTTTTTGGACAATTTTATCCATATACCCTATTAAAAGATTATCAATAATAACTTTATTTAGTTTATTTAAGATATGAAATGTCACTAAAAAAGTATTTGTTTAAAATATATTTTATATTTTAATAAAATTAATATTAATAATACTTTTTAATATAAATCATGTTACTCTCTTTCACACATATTTTTTTTTTTGGGGGAACTATTTCATATATATATATATATATATATATATATATTATATATATATATATATATATAATTTGATCGATTATAAAGTGAAAATATTACTCTCATTATATATGAAAAAAAGAATTTACATAGGTTTAACTCTGGAATTTTTATTGGGGATCTTTACACTTATCACTAGACCCAATTATCCTTGATCACTTATGGGTATTTTTACGTGTCATATTATCCTAAATCCATGTTCGAAACATTTGGCAATCCTCGAATAATTCGCATCCTCACAGGTTCAATGAACCACATTCACATATGGTTGTTTGGTAAGTCAAAGTTGCTACTACTTCCACGTCGTAACTTACTTTGAACCACTGAACATCAACGCATAGACAAATACAGAACCAGAACATACCTTTCTTCCTACCCCCTTCTCCCCTATCCCCCTCGCCCCCCCCCCCCCCCAAGGGCATCTGTACCAGACCACACCAGGAAAAGAGAAGTATGACAAAAATCAATCTTGGAATCAAAATTAGATACTAATCCAAAGAATTTTTTCTTTCTTTTTGGGACATTAGAACTGTACTTGTAATGAAGGAGAAGCAAAATAATGTAATAATGTGCTTGAACTACGCTAAACCTGGTATTCAATGATTATTGTAGTGCAATTATAGGCATGACAAAAGTGGATTGAAATAATAGCAGTACCGAGACAGATGCAATCAGGAATGATCAGTGACAAGAAGGGCATCCCAGATTGTATCCATGTCCAAAGATGGCATTCTACTCAATTGYACAGCATCAACTTCTGCTAAACCTTGGTCTTGAATCTTCTTGTTCTCAATCATATTCATATCAGATCCAACTTTGCTCTCCAAATCCAGTGGCCAATCCTTTGATCTGATTGCAGTTTGGTTCAAGATTTTGAGTGAGCTTGAATTTTCATGRAAGACTGATGAWRTTTGTGGGGATGTTGATGGATCAGTACTSGACTTTTTTGTATCAGACATGCCTTGTGATAAAGCRTGTAGCTTTGCTTCAAGAAGTGCWGCAGTACTACAACTGATGGAATTAGCCTTGATTTGATGCTTCAGGTCTGGAAAATTCAAATGTGCATAATCTCCTCTTAGCATGTAGGCAGCAGTATCATAAGCAAAAGCKGCTTCTTCYGCTGTATCAAAGGTTCCTAACCAAACCCTTGTCCGGTTTCTCGGTAACCTAATCTCTGCAACCCATTTTCCCCAGTGCCTTTGCCTTACTCCTCGGAATAGCTTTCCTGGAGATGAAACTGATGACAAAGAACTCTTCTGGTTACCATTCTGGATTCTTCTTCCTGTGAACTTCATTGGTTGAGTTTTTGTAGTACTGAGCCAGAAATCACTGAAACCTTTGGAGGAATAATTTGTGAGGTTTTGATTGATTTTCAACCATTGATCAGCACCAGGCTGAAGCTGACTTTGCCCCATTTGGGACACAGAGAATAAAGGGTTCTGAGAAGTAAGCATGGGTTCAGACTTCTGGCTCTTGCCCAGAGATTCTGCTGCTTTTCTTGATATCTCCAAGATAGATGGTTCTTGTAAAAACAGACCTAAATTTGGGAACTCTGAAGTGCTCGATAAAGAAGGAGGCGTACATTGTTCAGGCACTTGAGCTTTATTTATTGCAGGAAAGGATTCAAGAAAATTTAGAGGAATGTGGTTTCCTTTAACATGATCAGACACAAAAGTTGATCCAGATACAAATGAATGTGTCTGATGACTATCCTTAACGTCCATATCTTGTTTGGAAAATTCTGAAAATTTACCATTCAGAGCAGAAGCAGAAGTCTCTTCTAACGAAGAACTCGATTCAGGACTTGAAAGCAACCTGTCCGGGGAGGACGACGATGATATCGGCTTAGTGCCACTGSCAACGCCAACACGGCCATCCCGGCAAATTACCCGCTCATTTAGGCCACCCAAAAAACAGGGATCAATGATAAAACTTGATCCTGCGGCCATATCCTCAAAACAAGAAGCCAATTCCTTCTGCATGAAGGTTTCTATCTTGGGAAACGYATTCTTGAAGACTATGGTGTGTTAGAAAGGAAAGAAATGAGAGACAGAATTGATTCCAAAGCAGGCACCATGGTATATATATATTAGGCCTCACGCTAGGTCATATTGTGTCATCACAAGTATCTTTCAGACCTTATTATAATAATTCAGGACTTTCTTTCGTCAATAATACCAGGTTTTTGTCCAATTTGGATCTCCCCCTTTAGAGAAAAAGCTCAAATTCGTGCTTCCCATTCCTAATATTCTATACAGAAACCAATCACAATTCGACAATTCATGTCTTCTAACCTTACCTGTCTTTCAGGGTTACCAAGATGGATGTATATTCTTCTTGACAGTGACCAAAAGAACATCAGGACCTATACCTTTAGTTTTATTGGCACTATTTGTTAGCTTTATTTATCAGTGATCATGTGTTTTCTCAAATTCCCACATGATCTTTTTTGCTCTTTTACTTTGAAATGAATATAAAATGAAAATGACTTGTTATTCCTGATTTTAAAATGCTATTTCTCTTCTCATATTACTTTTGTTCATAACGTTTTGGACCTTTAATGATCTTCCCCTAATTGCAGTATTATGGTTAGTTTATCTTTAATCAAGACAGGCCCCATCCAATGATTGACATAAAATTATGGTATTTTCAAGGAAAATCCCGAATTAGTGCAGTTAGAATAAGTATAGTTGTTAATATTATCTTCAACATCATTATTAGCTCAAAAACACTTGTCTTAAACTAAGTTTTCATCACAAGTATGAGTAAATCATGGCTGGCTTTTCCATATATCAAGCCTAAAAGAATTCCCTTAAGCTAGAACACAAACATATATCTTTTTTGGCTTTTGTCTTGTGGCATCTGTTGTTGTCTCTTGAGATGAGCTTGGAGACACTTCTCCAACTCATCAACTCCAGCAGGAAATGTTAGAACCAAAGAACACTTTAGGGGCCATTTTAGCTTCCACCTCCAAAACTTGAAACTCAAATCTTTTACTAGTTTCTGTTCTTGAGGGCCATATCATATAAGAAGGGTAGATCTCTCCCAAGGGGGGATGTACAAGAAGAATTAGGCTTTTCCCATTGTACGTGCGTGTTCATGTGTGTCTGTGTGCGAGCACGCGTGAGAGAGACAAAAAGATTCCGAGAGAGAACTCTTTATTACTCTTTTGGCAGGTCAAGTTATTCCATATAAGACCAAATTTTCCAGTGGAGCACTGCTTTAAGCATTGTATTTTAAGGGGTTTAGCACATGGTTTGCTCTAGCTTATAATTCTATTTTTACATAGTTTATCGATGATTAGCAGTGAGCAGACATGAGACCATGTTTCCAAAAGTTGCTTTTGCTTTTATTTTCCAATTTTCTTTCCTCTTGAAAACACGGTTCTTCATTCCTTTCCTGAGTTTTCAGCCTCAAACAGAAGATGACAGATGTAAATAACCAGAAGTTGGCAAACTCATGGCCATTGCTTTTTCAGTTCTAAAAGAAGAGTGCTTAAACTTGTGGTTTGTATTACTAGCTTGACCAAGCAGTAAATGACAGATCATGTGCTTATCAGAATTGAATTTGGCTAAGCAAGAAAACTAATTAATCAAAAGCCTGTCTACCAAATGATGAGCTAGAGACGCGCTTTATTCATCTCTCACCCATTATCTTTGAGTTTCTCTCGTCTCACATGATAAGGATTTTGCCTGCTTTGCTCAGCTTCTTCATCAATCTCTATAGCTCTTCTTTCTCTATATAATAACATATATTTAGCTAGTAACATATTCAAGCAGTGAGTCTCTTGCTCTTCTCCATTTTTGCCCATATAGGTAAATGGTGAAGTAATCCCCTCTTTTGACTGACAAAGAAAAGGACTAACATCTACAAGTAATGTCACATGGACGAAACTGGGTTGGCAATACTCGACTCTCCTCAATAACTTTGTCATTTACTCTCACCCTTCAAAACCAGATCTTTGGCTTCATTCTTGTAATGTCACATTATGTACAAAGGCTACGAAAGAAATAGCAATTTAGCAGTAACGTCATCGACAATGTGCTGACCAAGTAATAGTAGTTGTATAGTACTGCTAAGGAGAGCATGGAACAGACATGGATTTGATCGGTTCCTATTCAAGTAATAAGTTATGTTTGTTTATTAGGTAGAACATTCTGCAGTAGTTCCTTAATGAGTATGTGGTTTGTGGCAGTTGTGTGTCTGTGTGTGAATTTTCCACTGTTGGCAGCTTGGAAGATGCAGTTGGCTTCTAAGCTTTCAAGAAGTACTACCAATTAGGAAAGTCTTGGCGTTAAAGATAAAAGACATTAGAATAGAACATTGTTCTTTTAGCAGCCAAAGCTGACAATAAACCTACAAAAACAACAGGTAATGTCTGGTGCAACTACTTCTGCTTTTGACTAAACAACTAATTATTCCCCTCTCATTTTCCCCTCTTACTTAGTTCATCAAAAACTCATACTATTGCACTTGGAAGATAGTCCTTCCACGACAAACCAAGCTAGTTATAAACCTCCCCACATTCCATAATATTCTTTCATGTCCCAGAAAAAGTTGAGATAAGAAAGACGCAAAAGATGGCTGCTCAACAGTGAAATTCATCCGTATGGAATCCTTCTGCTTCAAATGATTCTTACTTTTGTTTTACACCTCTTCTCCATCCTTTGTTTGGGCCTTCGACTCACAACCCTTTTGAATTAGCCACACTACAAACAATTACTTGATAATCATTCTCGTCTGCCTAAAACAGATAACGTCAATGTCAACYAATGAATACTAATTACATCTTCTTCCTCATATGATAATCTTTATCGACTTTTTCTATCTCAAATCAATCAAACGCGACCAACCCTCATATTGAAAATCCTATCACCTCCACCCTTTCAAGTACTCTCCTTAAAGAAACCTGAAAATTTCATATTTAATCCATCAAAACATGCTTAAAAAACCAAGAAAGTGAGTCTCATAAATAGAAATTGATCATATTCATCATGCATTGTGGGACATTGTCCTAAGCCTAAAAAACCTAGGTAAGTTATAAATACAATGATTATGTATATAGATTTATTGTCCAATACGTAGACATCCAGCAAAGTTGCTGTAAGATTGAATAGAAAAACTTATCCTCTTATGGGAAAACTAAGTTGTACTTACTCATCTCCTCATCATGACTACCACCATAGTTGCTTATTAATAATATAATAATATGATCACTGCCCTTTCTACTTAATTATACACTAATTAAGATTATCAAGAAAGCTGGGTTTTTGTTAAGACCCTCAAAACTTGTGGATGGGGATGCAAGAAAGCTAAAACATTTTTTTTTACAGGATAAGGTTGTTAATTAGTACAACATTGTCTCCCTAAATGACAGGAGCTTTTTGGTTTAATTAATATACTATATATATGAAACATAACCATCCATAACAACCCATTACATATAGATCAAGTGTTTCTCAATTTGTTTATTTCTTTTGACTTCTCTTTTTCTTTTTTTCCTCATTCAGTCGTCTAGTGAGGACCACATATGAGACATAATAAGACATCTTTTTTGAAACTAACCTTAGATAAATTTGAAAAGAGCAAAAGAGAATGGAAAGACATGAATTTTTTTGACCAAATGGGCATTTTAAATGGCCAACGTGAGATTGGAGAAGCACATTTCCAGGCATTCTTTACAAATGTAAAACGTATAGTCGCGTACYTTGTCAAAGYTTTAAAGACCGTATAASTTGTTGGATAATAATATATAATTTTATTTATAATCATTACAAATTTATGTATAAARAATAATTTTACTTTTTCACCGTTTTACATCATCGATAAATTAATAAAAGATAAACGAAAAATGAAAACTCCATCCTTAAAAACTTGTAATGTAATTTTTGCTKKCATCTTCGAGCTCTCCCACATTTAAGGTTGGTGCTTTTTCTTTATTTCTTCGTTCACCCATTGGGTTACAATTTCTTTAATATTTTTTACTCTTTTACACCAATTATATTCTATATATATAAGAGAAATATTATACGCATTAATTAACGTATATGATGGTCATATATTTATGAACACATATTATCACCTGAAATTTCAAATAGAAGAAAAGAAGTGGAGAAGTAGAGGCTAATGGGGAACTGGTTCCATGCAAACTTATTGGTTGGGTGGAGGGCACGTCATAGATTGTGCTAGTTTCTAGAAGAAGCAATTCATACTTGCCTTRGTTACTCAATACTATGATTTTGCATGTC
Organism: Rhazya stricta; assembly: GCA_001752375.1. Taxonomy (NCBI): domain Eukaryota; kingdom Viridiplantae; phylum Streptophyta; class Magnoliopsida; order Gentianales; family Apocynaceae; genus Rhazya; species Rhazya stricta. Next base: position 2,692,727 of record MEJB01000003.1, on the reverse strand, counting down.
TTGAAACTCTTTTCCCAAACGGTGGAATTTTCCACCTTGGGAGCCCTGACACTTCCGGCCCGAAAAAATGGGTGGAATAAATAAATCTTAATAATTCAATTAACTCATAAAATCTAAATCTTTTATCACGTCATCCATAAAAAAACAACTGACACACCGTCACTTGTAAAATTTGATCATTAATGTCTTATTCTAAACTTCACTCKTGAAACTAATTCAGCAGCCCATATGAGCCGCTGGCTTGAAACTCGATATCAAAGTATCTTGGTCTTGAAACCCAATTTCATGTATAGGATGGAAAGGGAAAGTGCATGTATTAGCATTATGATGCCCAAAATGCATGCACTTACAGTTATTTCAACTCTAAATGGGGATTATCCACCTAAGATTAAAAGAATTTGTTTTTAGGTTTTAAAAAAACGACTTATAATCAAAGAAATTATGAACCTTTGGAGAAACTATTTTTCCAGTGACAAATAACCAAGGCAAATTGGGCTGATCGGATAACTCATTCCAAAATTCCTCCTATATCAATACTAACAAGACATATATTTAGCTTATATATTTATCTTAAAATTGAAAAAGCTAGTAAAGTTGGAGAATAAAAGAATTTGACAAAACTAAATAAATATATTTATTTTTAAAAAGTTAAAATATGCACGTATCCTGACATTTATGTATCTAGTATAAGGAAAAATACCAAAGGACATGTTACGTCGGAATGTAACAAAAGCGGCACTAAAAACGCACTAAAAGATTTAAGACAGAGAAGATGATTTAAAATAGAATCATATCTCTAAAACTTGTATGAATTTCTCAATTTTAACGCAGTAAAAGGATTTTCTTTATGTTATTTTATAAAATAATTGCCCCTTGTTTGCCACTTCTAAGTTTTAAGATAATAATTAGAATATAACAACCATGGCTAATTAAAATCAAGTAGCCAATGTACAACTTTGGCTAAAACAAGAACGCTGTCCTTTCCAACCATCTAGCACTCCCACTCACATTATGCTTTGTGAACCTTCTTGTGTGAAAGTTATACTGATTAGAGACCTTTTGGCCCAATTCTTCTTATACCATGTCTACTACATCAGTCATAAGACATGAATATACTTATTTTACTCCAAATACTTCTTCAATCATAAAACCTTACTACTCAGATGCCAAAAAAATAATAGACAATGTATTAYAACATTTGAAATCGTATAATTATAATATACACATATAGGCATATCCTTTTGCGAACTGGACCAACAACGAAGCTTAAACGTCTAAAAGGGAAGAGATAGATCTGCAGTAGTACTCAAATACATACACACAATACTCTAGCAAAACAATCCATGAGGTACCACCTTAGCTAACTGCACAACAGAAGCAACCTTTCACTACTGCGCATGTCTTTCAAAATAAAAGCAGATATCATATGATCTAGCCAGTAAGTCTTATACACATAACACTGCAATTCACTGTAACTTGTATTATCTCTATTGATATCAGGCGAGAATTTCAATGATCAGATTAAGAACCAAAAAACAAAAAAACAAAAAAATGTGCATCTTAACCAGCAACCATACTCCCCACATCACCAGGCCTTCCCCTCCGACCGAATAAGGAAAAAGACCTTAGCATAATTATTGAGCCTTGCAAATATAACTTGTAGCTACAAGCCAGGGGCAAAGCACATATATGTGAGGATTTCTTGAACCCTCTGAATGCATTTATTAAAAACTAAAACATTCCCTACACGATGGCAGAATCTCCAAATACATGTAATGATCATAAGAAACAAGTATGAAAAATTCYAAGACTCTTACAGATGCATACAATTCTTTGCATCCATGAGAAATGGATGAAAAGAATGATTTGAAAACTTTATAGGTAGATGAACAAGGAAAGTCGGTTGCCTGGACCATCCTCCAAAGATTCTGAGAAACTTTTGATCTTCCATGGAATATACATGATATAGGGAGCTCTTCAGGGGTTGAAAGTTTTTAAGTCAATAACTACATGTAACTCCTCAATTTTATAGTTTTACTTGTGATCATTGAAGGTAGATTAGTTGCAGGATTAAGTAGTGTTTTCACAAGCCAGGGATCTCCTCAAGTTCGAATAACCCCAGGATTCTCTACAAGTCCTGAAGAGTAATCATTATCCTGGCATTTGGTAGGTCTAGAATTGCTCCAGGAGTTTATCTGATCAGTTTCCCTAAACGTTAAAAGTCCTAATAAACTACTGACTTTTTTAACTTATCTACCTAGTCAATAACTCATATCCACTGAGAACAAGTCCCCCAGAACTCTCTCCGAAGCCTTACACTAGCTATTGCTTAGTGTACTGCAGTACAAAGCCTTAGTTTGATTCTTATGAGATCCAACCGCAATTGCATTCAGAACATAGTTCTATTCAGGAGACTGGATCTTATGGTTTACTAGTCATATACTTGAGCCCCTAATAATAAGAAAATAACCATTCCTTTTCTTGTTTTGCCCTATGGCCTAAGATCCTCCAAAACAACATTCATGTACTACCTACTTCAGTCTCGATATGCAAATGTGTATCATTGGGTATGGACTATTGACTGAACGGACAAATATCAAGGCATCATCAAATGAGTAAGAGTGGTACTTGAAGTAGTTGGAAGATCAGGCCCCATTATTGGCCCCAGTAGTTAGAACATAACCTAATACAAAATAATTAACATTCCCCCTGTCCAAGCTCGATGTCCTCATCTCATTCTTGGATGTTTCAAGATGCCTGTCCATTTTCATAAATTGAACTTACTAATTATATTTCATTCTCCTCAAGTATGATCCTTATTTATAGCAAGGCCCCTAGCTTACCCTATTTACCCCATTAACAATATTAAGAATCCAAAACCTCTGGAGACAACAGCAAAGCCCTTAGCTTACCCTCCATGCAACTATAAGATTATGGAAGAAGATGCCCTATTACTATGTTAACAATTGAAAACCACTAGAGACAACAAGGCCCCTGTCTTACCCCCCATGTACCTAAATGATTATGGAAAAAATACTGCAACCTGGAATTCTACAATGCATAGCTAAACAGAAACTATAGAATTAAACTATAGAATTATCCAGCTTTGAGTTTCCTTCTTAAGTAGTTTCAACTTCATTACCTCCTCCCATACCCCCTGGGGCTGAGAGAAAAAGTCAAAACAAAAGAATGGCACAAGATCAAGCTTGAGTGGAAGAAGTTGGGTAAATAGATTCAATTGCTCTCTCCTATTGGTATCTGTCTACCCAATTGTCCAAATGCAACTCCTATTACTGGTAGTTCCGTATGGACAAGAAATACCTAATATCTTATCTCAAAATAATCTATAGAGTAAACGCTATACCCTTCACGAAATCCAAACCATGTTCACGTATTTATCAACTCAAGGAAACTTTTAAGAGCTTTACATCTTTCCATGACCAGTAGGAATTTCTTCAAAACAAGTGCGACATGCATGCTTACCTAGAAGCAAAACATAAAAACAATAGTAACTGAAGGAACCTTTCTTAGCAGCAAGGTTAAGAGAATCAGCAATTTCATAAGAAAATCCTCATACAAGAGGGAAGCTATAACTAAAACTCCGACACAGGATATATCAAAATTCGCTGCTGGCTAAGAGGGGGAGGGTGTTTAGATAATGAGGTTTTATGGATGGCAATGGCACCTCCTGATGTAATGACTGCGGTTGAGGGAGATTTTCCTCACATTTATACAAAGTCGACTTTGTTTTTCAAAAAAGAAAAAAAGATATATCAAAATTCTAAGAAAAATTACCAACCATCAGATCAATCAAATGAATAATTAAGAACATTATTCTGCATATATAATGAAATGTGGGGGACTAATATAAACTATATTTGTTCCAGAATGATTCAGAACAACATATATCATTTTCTTATATTTAGCAAATGCCACTGTTTTGGCTGAATCCCACTTTGTTCATTACATATGCCTTGAATACAAATAACATTGAGAAATCCTCGGCTGAGATCTAATTGTGAAGAGAAAAAGATAAACCAACTCTTCAAACAAAATATTAAAGTCAGCAACAGTTACAGAAAATTTGTCTTCAAAATAAACATCAGCAGAGACCCACAAACAAGAACAGGATTATTTCTTGTTGCTTTTACCTCCAGCATCATTCCCTGCTGCTTGAGCTGCCTTCTTTGCTGCCTTTTCTTGAAGTGCTTTGGCATCTCTGCAAAACCATAATCACAGTTAGAAAAAGAAAAGCAACTGGATTATAACATAGTTATATTTCTATCATCAAGAAACGAAGAACATATTTGTATTTCTACAAGCATATACCAAAGCATTCTTAATGAAGAACCAAGTCATTTACCAACAAAGACATATACACACCTATAATCAGACCTAGTAAAAGGTATTCTGAGCATAAAAGTACGCACATGCAATAAAAAGATACTTAATGTATGCAGTTTCCAAATTGAATCCAACCAATCCAAGCTATCCATAATCTTTTTGTTTATAGACCGGAACTTGCAACCATCCGTCCACATCATTGTATCCATATTCAAGCTCAATAACAAGTAGATAGAACATTAACATTGAGAAGCAGCAAGATCACTATAACAAGCATAAATAGCCAAAAAAATCCCATCAAATGCTAAAGCTCCAAGATCATGATAAACAACACCCTTACATTAATCAATAAAACTACCAAAAGTCATAACTTGGGATAGAGGGAAGAAAAAGATGAATCACATACCAAATTTCATACACAACAGAGCATAATCATAGCATATCCAATTACAGTTTAAACCCAAAAAGAAAAAGATATCTGAAAGCTAATGATGAAATTTCAAGAAAATAAAATGGAAACCTTTCACGGCGCTGTTCAGGAGTCAATCCATCGTCTTTCGTCTTTCCCTTGGCACCGCTCCTTGCCTGAGCTCTTTCTCTATCTTTTTCCCTCTGGTTTCCGCGTTAGATCCAGTCAAAGAAATCCAAAGAAAAAAAAAAAGGCATATATGTTTAAACACAAAGATATAAAATTTATGAATAATTTAAAATAAAAATTAAACCCTAAACGATTGAATCACCGTTCATTGGAAGATATATCTTCATATATGTACAAGATGTGAGCGATTCCATACTAAAAGTATCAATTTCATGAATTAATTTCAAACGGTAATTACGAAAATTGAGGATATGAGTCATGGTGAGAAAGTAAGAACAGTCGCCGGAAAGGAAATTCTACGGAGAGAGAACGCAGAAGATTGAAGACGATGGCGGTGGCGTCGCACAGAAGACTTGGGGGAGATAATTGACTTCCGATGTACCCAATGGATTTGCCACTACCAGGTTCACCCAAAGGACCAACCGACTAAACCGACTGAAGACTCAGAAGCCACTTGATTGGGTCTAATTTAAATAATTGAACCATTGTGGTCCACTCGAATTGCTTATTTGTTTTTTTAAATACTATTAAATATATAATTATATTTTTATTTTTAATATATTAAATATATAAGTCAAAATTAGGTTAGTCCAACCTCAATCTATCCTAAATTGGACCTCAAAATTCAAGGCGGAACACAAATTACCAACCAATTCTCCATCAAAATTCTTGCTTGAGTATTTTTGAATCAAACTCAAAACTTTATTTAAAATAATTAAATTATTAACTTATTATAAATTAATTATTACATTACTCTGAATAGTTTTTGTACCTATTAACAACATTAAGGGTACGATTTTTGAAGAATTTGAAAAAAAAAAGAATTAATTTACCTCTATCTTTTTCTTCCATTTATTTTCTAGTTTTTGCCTATTAATGTGACATGACACTTTATATATATATATATATATATGGAGGGGTATAGATATTTTTTTAGTACATTTTCCTACTATATCAATCAAGAGTTTGACACACACACACATATATATATTTAATTTCTAAAATTAGGAAAGAAAAATGTTTGAGGGATTAAGAATATTACACGTCATATACTGATTATTGATAATAAAAATGTATAGTAGTAAAAAAATGTACTATAAAATTCCAAACCTAGAGTTAACTAATTGGTTTAATATATTTTCTCAAGCAAATCTAATCATCTCCAACAAATATTTACTTATTTAATATTATTTTTCCTCCAAAAAATTTTGAAGTTTCTTTTTTTTTTTTTTTTTGGTAATATCATAGAAATAGTAAAGATTTAACATAAATTTTATAAATTTAATTTTTTAAAAATTTTATAAATACATATATTCGATTATTTATTTCTTAAAGTTAATATTTTGAAAATTTTCCTAACAAGTGAGAGAAAAGAAAAAAARGTATTATCTATTTAGTGATAGAAAAATGAATTGTTTGACATGTTGAATATTCAATCAAGGAAAAATAATTTACTCTAACATTTCAGATCCTTTTTAAGTTGAAAATTTATAAAATGTCTTTTAGCAAGGGGCACCAATTTGTAAGAATTTATTTATCAAAAGAAATTTGTAAGAATTAATTTTATTTTTTTTCGTACAATATTCTTGAGCCTCTTTTCCTCCTTCAGAAGAAGGGAAAGATATTTATATATACTCAATTTTTATGAAGAATATATTATTAAAATTTTTATTTTTTAAAAATATAATATGCAATTTATTATTTTTAAAAAATATAATATGCAATGTATATATATAGTTTAAGTTTTCAATAGTATGATCTTTGAATAAAATAATGGGAGAAAAATTTAATCCTAGGGCTTTTGCCCACGAGGATACAATGTACCACTGAGACGCAGCCAGCACTAAAGGTTGCATTCCCATATGCCACTTGGAGTCGAGTCGGATGATACAATATTCAAATTCGATTTACTTTTTACTTATTTTGAGTTCAATTAAATTATATTTTAATTATTGATTTTGAACTTGAGTTCATTTTCCAAAAAAAGAATTAATACCAGTAAAGCTTTGAGTTTCACTTTTAATATTTCTCCAAAAAATATTAAATATAAATACATAAACTCATATTCCACACAATCCAAACATGAACTAATCGAATTATTGTCTGAACAAATAAACTTTTACCTTTTTTTTTTTTGTCAATTTCCACAAATAAATATGAAAGGAAACAGCAGAAGAAGCATTTTTGAATTACTGCTTGTTTTTTAACCCGATTACCAAGAAATCTCTCCCGTTCTCTCCTATTCTTCACCTCTTTGTCTCTCTCGTTGAGAGAGGGCTTAGAGGGTGCACCAAAAACCTCTCCAGCTAAAACAGTACCTTTTCCTACACACACTCCCTTTTTCAGAACACATTCTTCTATACTCTTGGATATCAGTCCATGTAATAGAGAGATTTGAGATTTTTAACTCTCTTTCTTGCTGTCTCCTCCAATTCTTGAGGTAAATTTTTATTCTTTTTACTTGTTGTTATTGTCTTTTTCAGCTGTTCGAGGTTTTTTTATTCTTATGTTTGTATTATTGGATTTGCAGTCGATAGGAAACTTCATCTGGGCATCTCTGAGAAATCCGATTATTTAATGGGTTTTACTTTTTATGAATAGGTGATGGATTGCTTGAGTTGATTTTTCTGTTTAATCTTGGATATATTTAGGTGGGTTTTTCTGTTTCTGTGTGTTCGCTGATGCTTTTGTAAGAATCTGTTATTGGTTGGATTTTTTCTTTTGTTGGATTTAGTTTTCTGAGTATGTTTAAGTTTCTGGATGATATTGATATACTCTTTTTATAGCATTCTTCTGGTGCTGTCTTACACTTCCTTTTTCCATTTAATTTTTTTTTGACTTTTTGGTTGCTTGTTCTCGGGATAAGTGTTTATGGAATTTGTGGATTGGGTTTTATTAGGTAATAATGGGGAAAAAGGTTAAGAAGAAGGCCAGAAGTGGTCAGAGGGATAAGCGAGTTTCATCTGCTCCTCCTAAAACTGTTTCCCAGAAGAGCTCTCCTAGCAATACTGAAGCTACTAATGATCAAGCTATAGTTTTAAAAGAGAGAAAAATTTGTCCCCATCTTGATAAAGGTGTTGATTTGGATAAGCTTTCTGCTAAGCTGGGGTCTTCAGGACCAGTTAAATGTGAGGATTGTAGGGAAGGCGCAGATGATAGACGGGCAAAGGCAGGAAAAGGTAAGCAGGTAAAGAAGAAGGGTGGGGTGGATTCCAAATCAGAATCTAAAGCAATTTGGGTTTGTTTACAATGTGGGCATTTTTCATGTGGAGGGGTTGGATTGCCGAACAGGCCTCAAACTCATGCAATGCGGCATTCTAAACAACACCACCATCCATTGACTGTCCAGTATGAAAATCCTCAGCTTCTATGGTGTTTCACTTGCAGTACACTGGTTCCTGCTGAAAAATTAGCTGAGCAAACTGATGTATTAGCTGACATTGTGAAGATGATTAAGGCACGTCCTTCCGAAGGACCTGGGGTAGATGTTGAAGATGTTTGGTTTGGGAGTGGCAGTGGCAGTGTTTTGAGTGGAATTAAATCAGAAAACTCTGCATTAGTTGGTTTAGATGGAAGAGGTGGCTATTCAGTTAGAGGTTTGGTTAATTTAGGGAATACTTGTTTCTTCAATTCAGTTCTCCAGAATCTGTTGGCGTTAGATCAGGTGCGGGATTATTATGGAAAATTAGATGGGTCTCTTGGGCCACTTACTGCTGCTCTCGGAAAGCTTATTGGGGAGATCAGCCCAAATTCTGGGTTGAGAAATGTTATAAATCCAAAACCATTCTTTGGTAGCATCTGTTCAAAGGCTCCCCAATTCAGAGGATTCCAACAGCAAGACAGTCATGAGTTGCTTCGCTGCTTGCTTGATGGGTTGTGTACTGAAGAATCGAGTGCAAGAAAACAGAACAGATCTTCTGAGGAAGATAAGAATGCAGGTCCTACGTTTGTGGATGCCATCTTCGGTGGGCAACTCTCAAGCAGTGTTACTTGTTTGGAATGTGGACATACTTCAATAGTTTATGAGCCATTTTTGGATCTCTCACTTCCAGTTCCAACAAAGAAGCCTCCTTCCAGAAAGGCTCAACCAGTGGCTCGCGGGGAAAAACCTAAACTGCCTCCAAGGAAAGGTGGGAAGATCCGCCCTAAACTTACAAGAGATGCGACTCCTCTACCATCTCAAAACTTATTAGACAATTCTAATGGTGAAAAATCTTCTTGTCATGTACAAACCAGTGCACCTATTCCAGAACAGAAGGTGGCTTCTTCTGGTGATTCTGTCTCGTTGTTGTCCACTGATGCAAGTGTCATTGCTGATGACAAGAGTTTAACATCGCTCTATAACCCAACTCTTCAACACCCTGAAGCCAAGCAAGGCATTGAGAATGTTATTCAGACCCCAGCTCCATCAAAGGATTTAACCTGGTTGGATTTTCTTGGTGATGATGCAGTAGCAAATATGGATACTGTGGCTTCTCAAATGAATGATCTGAATCAAGGATCTGCTGATAAAAGTGCTTCACAGATTTCGCAAAATAGTTTGGAATGTAGTGTCAAGAGCATCTCGTCCTGCTCTGATACTGCATTTTACAAAGATAATCTAACACATCTGGATCACCATGGGCAAGAGAAACTATCAGATGCCCAAGGGGTTGCTAACCAAATTAAAGGAACAGTGGATGTGATTCAGAATGGTATTGCTTTGGAGAATGGCTCAGAATCTTGCAGCCAGACTTGCTCAGGAGATTTGAATCTTGAGGTTGGTCCCTCAGGAAACATTTTAGATGAGGAAACTCCATTATTAATTCAAGATTCTACTGTTCTTTTGCTCCCACACAAAGAAGATACATCTCTGACTTCTACGATATCAAAGACAGAGGATGAGGCGTTATCATCAACTGTTGGATATGAGCAAGATTCAGTGGATTTTGATGGTTTTGGAGACATGTTTAATGAGCCTGAAGCTACAGCAAGCTCTAGCATGCTACCCTCATCAAGTGATAATACTTGTGGGGCAAATGAAGTAGAAGGAGCCGGTTTTGTTGGAAACAGCAGTGAGTCTGAGCCGGATGAGGTTGATAATACAGATACTCCAGTTTCAGTTGAGAGTTGCTTAGCTTACTTCACAAAGACAGAGCTTCTCTCAAAAAATGAACATGCTTGGCAATGTGAAAATTGTTCAAAGGTTCTGCATGAGAAAAGAACAAGGTTGAAAAAGAAATTGCAGAATCCTAGGTCAGAGAATCAAAATAATGGAGTCAAGGATCGAGATACCTCTGATCTGTTAGGATTACACAAAGATCACTCTCTCTGTTCTGAAATGGAACTTGTTGATGATGGAATTGTGAAGAAGGAGAAACTCATATCTGATGGCAACTGCATGAGACATGACGAACAGGTGAATGGTATGGGAGACTGCACACTTGAAACTCATGAGGAAGCTGTGCTGAATCCAGTAGCTTCCCAAATAGATGGCAGAAAATGTGAGGTAGAAGTTGCACCTGGTGATCCAGAAGACACTTCAACTGGGGATAAGAATTCCTGTCAATTGAATAAGAGCTATAAAGATCTCGATGACTGCAATGTTGATGAATCTAGTAAAACTGGTCAATCTGATGGTATCGTTCAGGATGGAGAGTATCTCACATTAACTGGGGAAGGTGAATCAGACGGAAATGATGATGAGGAGACGAACTCTAAAATGGTCAAAGTGGGGAGAGATGCAACTAAGAGGATCCTTATAAGCAAGGCTCCTCCTATTCTGACGATCCATCTGAAGAGATTCAGTCAAGATGCCAGAGGACGCTTGAGTAAATTGAATGGTCATGTGGTATTCAACCATACAATAGATCTGAAACCGTACATGAATCCGAGGTGCAATTGTTACTCTTACTTATAGATTTTTATTGGATTTATATATGTGGATATCCCTACATGTAAAATTTTGGCCTGGTTAGCGACCTGTTTTCACTCTTRGTATGTTGATCTTTCCCTACATTTTAAGCGAAACTATTTTGCATTTATCTGTTTAATGAGATTGCTTTACTGGCTTTGCCGTGTCGTCTAACTTCTAAATGACAAGCAGGAATCTATATTCATGATTTAGTTCTTCTTAATTCCACTTTCTTTTTTGGCAAGGAATTTATTTATGAAAAATTGGGATCCTAAACAATATTACAACTTCCAAATGCCTTTGGATTCTTATGTGAATATGCTGGAAAAGTTTCTGTCAGTACCTTCAGAAAACATGATAGTTTAGAAATAGTTTACAACAGGAGATGTGCTTTCATAACGTTTATACCTTTAGACAGCAAGCACATTCCTTGATTATCTTGAAGATCTGGTTATATTCCCTGGTACTTTGTGAATGCATTTCCTGGTTTATTTTCGTTGCATGAATGATATGTCCTTGTCATGAAACTGATGCTGTTATGATTTCCATGAGTAGTCACTTCTTGATTGTTTACCACTTGGTTCTTCATGTATAACTGAAAATTCATAAAATTGATGCATTAGTTTATTAGGGGGAAGCAAAGAAACGCTATTCTAGTGTATCCCAAAATAACCACTGTATAGTTTTACGTGGACCTTGTTTGTTTAACAACTAGAACTTGGCCAGCTAGACTTGCTCATAGCACGAGAGACTTGTTTTTGCCCATATTCGGGGTTTTTTGTTTGCTGTAATTCCTAACTGGCATGAAAGGTTCTGGATAATTTGGTTCATTTCATGATTTTGTACCTCCATGTGCTATCTTTCTATAGGCCTGTTCCTGTGGACATCTAATATAGTTCAGAAGATTAAAATGTCTGTACACTCTGAGAAATTAGAAATTAGAAATTCTTAAGCTGTTCATTATACGTGAAAATATTACTAAACACACCATTGTCGTTTTCTCGTCTGCTTTCTATTACAAGCATCAGTGGGTTGAAGCAGCTTAATGTATGGTAACAAATTTGTTGCACTGTTGATATTTCACTTTCTGTTAGGGTGCTTTGCAGCATTTATTTTCTTCATTAAAATGTTTTAGCCTTTCTCACTACAAAAAATGAACTCTTTGCAAATATTTCAGATGCTTGAACATATAGATGGTCCTTTTTTAAGGCACATTTGTGTTGAAATACTATATAATTCCAAATCTGTCCAAGACTTTATGTTCAGGTTGCTAAATCTTTCAATTATTCATTTTTATTTTTAAAATATTGTTACCGTAGAAATTCATCATAGCTCACTACAGCTGAAACTTGTTCACTGCTGCAATAGAAGTTTCCCATGTCTGATGATTTCAATTACAATCTTTTTCAGTGACGTTATTATCGAACTTTAGAGGCCGATTAGTAATTTCATCCTTTGAGCCCAAAGTTTGTCTGCTGTAGGTCCTCTTTCTGCTTAAGTTTGAAGAATTGCCAGAGCTACTTTTCATTGCAGTAACTGTCCTTTATAGCCCTTCTTAATACGGGGAACTTGGTTAAGCATAATTGAAGCTTTCTGTCTTCATCCTCTAATAACTTCTGAAATTATTAAGTTCTCAGACATGATTGAAATGATTTTGCATTGTGAAAAAGACGATGCTCTTCTTTGCCTTGGATTATTATGTTCAATTAAACTAATTTCAATAGCATGGAATTTTTATCCAAGGTCAACACATTCCTTTGTTCTTTGTTATTTAGGACTTCAGATCCCTAGCTGATTATAAGCTCACCATCACATATTCAGTAATATGCTTCTGCTTTAGCCCTTTCTGTTCCTTTTTACAATCACTTGTTTTGTGCAATGTTCTATTGATCTGGTATTAATGCAACTCCATGGCCTTCATAGCCAAAAAGAAGAATCTTGTATTCTATGTTCATTTTATTTTATCTCGAACCTGTGATACTTCTTCTAAACGTTCCTTAAATTGTTGCCTATAGGTGCATGGAGAGGGATAACTACAAATACCATCTGGTTGGGATGGTTGAACATTCAGGAACAATGAAGGGCGGTCACTATGTTGCATACGTCAGAGGAGGCAGGAAGAGTGCAGCTGAGAATAAGGAAGGAGATTATGTCTGGTACCATGCAAGTGATGCATATGTACGTGAGACTTCTTTAGCGGAAGTTCTTCACTCTGAGGCTTACATTTTGTTCTACGAACAAATTTAAGCTTCTTTTCTTTTTGCATTTTTACTCAATTGTTTTAGAGTTTTGTGAAATCAACACATCATCAGAGAGAGTAAGAGAGAGAGAGAGAGAGGTGAGTATACAACAAGAAATTACAAAATACTATTAGATACCAATTCTTTTTGACGTGCAATGAGTTTCAAAGATGTAAATTATTGGAACTGTAATATGGCATTAATGATTATTTTTACTTTTTGTGCCAGTTTCTTTGGCATTCATCTCTTTCCGCTAAGCTTCCTTGTGGATATGTACTGGTTAGTTTCCTGTCATTCTTTGCTTGAGGTGAGAAGCCTACGTTTTTGGATGACATGATGTTGCATCACATCTGAAAGGTTGGCACTCTGTCTATTTCTCCTTTGAAGTCATTATTAGTGAGTTCTAAGAGCACATCTCAGGTGTGCTCAAGAGAAACATGTTCTCAAGGGAGGGATAATGGAGATTGCTCTAGTGTGACAATTGTGAAGCCCAAAAATGTCATTTTGCAGTGCCTTAGTAGTCTGATGGCCCATTAGTGAAAATTGGCCTGCTACTTCCATATGCCCAGGAATGAGCCCAGCTTGAAGCATTCTTTTAATTTTGATTTATTTATTTATGCTTTTGAGCAAAGGCCAGCTTGAAGTTGGTAATGCGTAAAAGGTATTTTCAGGTAGCTTGAATTAGTAAACACCGAGGTGTTTCTCCAATGGAGAACCGCAGGTAGATTATAGTTATTTGTTATCCAGTAATTTGGTATAATTAATAAGCATATTATTAAATTTAAATAAAATTTCTTGTGTTTTATGTCTATTTATATATTTTTGTAAGAATTATATTCTATAAATGCAATTTAGATAGAGATATCGAGTGATTTGAAAAAGAATATATTTAGATATGCAATTTTAGAAACCGAGTTTGATCTAAGAGGATATAACACATACACATCTTTCTTGAAAAAGAAAGAAGAAAACCGCTGTTCCAAAAATGATAAAGAAATCTATATCAGAATATCACCAAACAAGAGGACAAGTATTAATTCATTATCATATTCAAAAACAAAAAGAAAAAGCAACTCAAAAGAACAAAAAGAGACAGCACAAGCTCAAAAAATACAAAAGAAAAAGCAAGAATTAAATAAAGAGGACTACTTGATACTCTCTGCTGTACTACAGTCTCTCTAAATACTGCTTTTCTCTCTCTTGCTTTACCCACCCAAAATTTTTACAAATTAATCACCTCATATAACACTCTTTAGTCTAGCAAAATCCATGGCACCACTCTTTAAGGTGGTGGTGATGTTTCTGCTGTTCATTCTCTGCTTCAGCTTCTTCACCATAGCGGGGGTGCAGGCTCTGTGGTGTGTGGCTAGAAGTGATGCGAGTGACCAAGCTTTGCAGACAGCTCTAGACTATGCTTGTGGTGCTGGTGCAGATTGTGCTCCAATATCGTCAGATGGGCTTTGTTATCTTCCTAATACCCTTCAAGCTCATGCTTCATATGCCTTCAACAGTTACTACCAGAGGAAGAACATGGCTCCTGGCTCTTGCATCTTTGCTGGAACTGCCACCATAGCTAAAACTGATCCAAGTTTGTTTCTTTTCTTCTCTTTCATTAGCTATTTTTGTTTTCCTTCTGATTCTATGCTTATGTATGTCCATTTTTCTTGTTTAAATCTTGGGTTTTCAGGTTATGGATCTTGTGTTTATCCATCATCTCCAAGGTATGCTGCTTTTCGTTTCCTTCATTTTCTTTAATAATTCTTTTGTCTAGTGTTTTCCAACTTTCTTATCTATGCTTATGCTGAAAAGCATGAAATTATTAACTGTGTAATATACTTTTCCTACTTCTTTTTGTGATGCAATCTTCTTTATTTAACAAAGATTACTCCCTTCACATATTTAACTGACTGCAGATGATTCTTTTCATAGTTTGGATTTTATATTTGTGTATTTGCAAGTACAAAGAAGCCCATATGCTTACATTGTAATTGAAATCTGTCTCCTTTTGCTTTTTGAATCATGGGAAGTTTGAGTTCCATTTTTTTCATTTTTTCGTTTTCTTTATGGGGGGTGGGGGGGGTGGTGGTGGTTTGGTGTTCAATGGTATTTGTTCCATGTTGGTTTTCGCATGTAATTCTTTGGCAGATATACTCCGCGTGTCCAATGCATGGGAAGGGAGGGAGTTTTGGCCTCATTTCATTCGTTGCTACATTGTTCTTAGGTTGTACTCATTAGATTTGGACATTTGATGATCACCCTTAAATGGCATATATCCAAGTGCTTGCTCAGGCCTTTTATGGTGAGAGTAGGACCATGCATCTACAGGAGCACCGGGGACCGCACAAAATGACAAAGCGTACTAACAAGCAAGTTATGAAGATAAAAGCAAAGAGGTCCCTTTAGACATGCAAGTTGTGTACAGAATAACAGCCTATGGATGGCTTTTAGTTATTGCTACATGCGAAGATGAAACTGGTATAGTTAGGCTTAAAGATGAGTAAGTCCTTATAGGCAAACCTTTTCTCACCTCTCCTGTCTCATGGTACCATCCCGATTGATTCAACTTCTGAATTTGTGAAGCAGAAAAGCTGTAGTGGGTGAGACTTTATCTTCTGTCGAGTATAGAGTAGCCTACTAGGACGGCAGCTAACCTCTTAGGTTCCTTTCCCTTATAAACATTCATATTAGAGCTATCTGCATTTTCTTATCAGAATCAGCATAGCTTTTGATGGTATATCAACTTCTGGAACCAATAAGGCTTCAACACTTAAAGTAGTATAGTAGGGTTGGGAAAGTGTACTGGAGCACCATGAGAGCACAATGGAGCAAAGCTAATGAGTAGGAATGTTGGGATTACGCCTGCTGTCCAGAATACTCCTTAAGGAGTAGAAAAGCATATTAGGTTCTCGAGGTACTTCCATTTGGTTGACGTGCACAGATTCAAAAAGTTTCCCTTAGCCAGACTCAAAAGCCAGGGAGCTCACTCTTGTCTGTCTTTTTGACCTCTTCAATTCGTTTTCTTTTCTCTCATTCGCCACCGTCCCTATCTCTCCCTCTAAGAATAAATTAACTAGTTCAATGTCACATCTAAACTGAAACTACAAGTCCTAATGATCTAATCTTGGGACCATTTCTTTCTTCGAGTTTTGAATTAGAGACATGATGTGTGGTATGTTGGTTCTTTTCTTTCCTACTATATAATGTCTTGTGTTATGCGATTTTGCAGGACGGCTGGAGGGTCACTAACCCCAACGGGGACATCAGGAGGGACAACAGGAGGTACAAATCCAATTACCAATCCAACGCTGAGTGTACCGCCACCACCAGGCACCACACCTTTGTATGGCAATGGAGGCTTAACACCAGGGACAGGATCTGGAGTTCCTAGCACCCAGAACTCTGGAGCATCTATAAAGTTTTCCATGGAAATACCCTTATTTCTTGCATGTTTCTCGATTGTTGTCTCATTTGTCTCTTAACCCAAATAGGCCCTGAAGCACGGGCAACATTTCTTTACTGACTAAAGTCTAGGTTAGTGCAATTTTGTTAGATGTGCAGCCCCTACGCACTGATATTCAGCTGTGTAGAATATCCTTCGATCTTCTTTAATTCAAAACTGATTCATTAGATTATACCTAGGGAGCAGTTTCATGAAGTTTGAACCAGGAATGCCAAGAAAATGTGTATTGTAAGTTAACAAAAATGCTATGTACTTAAATCTCTATGTTCTTGTTACTGCTCCAGTAGAAAGAAATTGCACTCAGGACTGCACTCAGGCTTCTGGAAGTGGCATTCTCGAGGTTCTAGTTCTATGCGGATACTCGATTTTCTTGAATTTTAGAAAATTTAACAATATCCTAAACAACAAATATGGTACAAGATTCTTAGCAGATTTCGATAGTARGCATGTAGAAACGCCTTTTTTCTTTTTGATAATATTTTCATATGTTCAAACACAGGAAATAACCAGAAAAAACATCCTACAAAAGGGAAAGAAGAAAAGGAAAAGATAGATCTGAGCCATCCAACAAAAGTTCCACTTGAAATTGAAGGACATGTTTCTCCTTTTCAAGCTCAAACCATAAAATCAATGTAAGTTACAATATTTCTTTCAATCTTGACCATCTTAATTTATTTTTGTTCAAGTAATATAGGAGATGATAGAGAAGAGAAGGCTAGGACTTCATTAAATGATAATAGTGCAATAGAAAGTATCAACAGTATCAACATAAGGAGCTTATTTATAGACCATCGAGACTAGTAAAATACAATCCTAGCCAAACTCTATCAACTGAATCCTAGTAACTATTCCATCTGCATATTCCAAGAAATTAATGTACTTATCAGGCTCCAATTTGCCACGGTCATCTGGATCCAATGTCAAGATCCCACTTAAGAAGCCTGAGTTTAAGAAAGAAAGCAAAAACAAAACAATTGCATAAATACAAGAGAAAAAGAAACATAGGATGAGCAAAAAATGTTCGTCGACTGGTCTCTTGTGGCTTTAAATCAATAGCTAAGCTTCTTGTAGAACACAAGAAACGCGAAATAAGTATTATCTGATCAAATATTAAGACATACTCAATTAAAAATGTTAATAACATAAAATTTCCTATTTTTATTGCTTTTCATCCTTGTTGCATCTCCTTAATGTAACAGTGAGCTGTTTTGTACCTCATTCATCATTTTAAGGATATGTATTCCTAGAAAGAATGGTAATACCCTGATTGATTAATTACCTTTGGTTCAATTGGACATCTCTTAGGTTGTCTCACGATGTAAATCTGATCACCAGCTTTCTCGTACATGTCCTGATTTCGGTGCCATGTCCACAAAGCATGTGTCTCATTCTTTACCTGCAAAGATTTTCATGTAAGGTGAGACTGCTAATTCCAATGGCACCATCAACCTTTTTAAATATATATATGTAAAATTTTTGATATCTGAAAAGAAGTTTGCTGAATGCCAATATCAGATAAATTTTTCAACAGGAAAAGTCAGGAACAAAGACATTGTTGCTTTTCTATTCTCCAAGATGATAAATACTTCTAATAGAAATACATAGCGTATGCTCATGTAGAGAATTTACTGATCATAGTTGTTTAAGTTGGTTCATTTTTATCAATTTGGCTAAGGTAATTATTAGTAAGTAAAACTTAAAAAGTTGCATCTTCCTTAACTGTACCTGCAGAATTCCGTGGCCAAAGCTACTTTCCCTGTATGCACTGTAATCAGGTTGTCGATCCCAACAGAACTTTCCAGCTGCTGGACCTGATGTGAAGTTATAGGCACAAAATCCACCTATATAGCTATCTGGTGTTGACGATGGTTCTGGACATTTCCCTGGTTCATCAGCATGCGCAATTGCTCTTTTCTCTCTGTTTCCCCCGTCACCAYTGGTAACGTATACAGGACCACAGGGATCCAGAGTGTAGTTGTAGACTCTGTTTYACCTCTCATAGGCATGAACCTGAAGGTTTTCAAAATATCAGTAATTCATCATATGAGCGGGGGTGGGAACTTCATACTTTTCATGATTCCAATAAGTCAATTCTCTATGCATATATGCTTAAATCTTTGGTAATTGTTAGGTATATTAAGCATACAAATGAAGAATCAACATTTATGCAGAGAAGTCTACTATAGAGAGATTACCAAAATTTTGGGACAAGAGAAAAGCAAATGAGCAAGCAGTGCTGAAAGAAGTATTAAAATGAGATATCACGTCGGAGCTGGTCTATTCCAAGATATTATTGAAAGATGGAATAGAAACAGGAACCCGGAAGATTTTAGTCTTTAGAAATATGCTTGCTAGAGGACATATGCTACAGTATGGTGCATAAGAAGAAAGGTAGGTATATTAAGTCAAGACATAACAAAGCAAATGCAGGATGAGGCAATAAGCATAGTGAGAGAAGTGCATGTGAATTTTATACCTTCTCTTTCTGTGCCATAATGAAAGGAACATCTATTAAGAAAATATGTTCAGAAACTGACAGAGACAACGCAAATGTATTTGAATAGAAGAATAGATTTCGTACTTAGGGAGAGCGAAAACATTTATACTAATGGTAAGGTCAAGGAAAGAGGTAAATAATCCTAAACAAAGCTGATGGGCGAAAGATATCCTCTTAGCTGCAGAATAGGAATGTGTCATGACAACTTACAAGTGCATATACAACACACAAACATGGGTGGTAACTAATTACCAAAGAATAGACATTGGACCAGAAAAGCTTCAGAATCTTGGAATTTAATTCTCTCATTTTAATACAGTTACTAACATTAGATCTGAACTTAATTGGACCTTGCACATAACCAGAAAACTTGAAAAGTTCTTTATAAGTCTCTTGCTTATAGAAGGATATTAAAGAATCTGATGCTTGAACAAGAATATTTAAGAGAACATCTTTCCTGTCTTTAGTCATTTAAAAAACATGGAGAAATATTTATTAAGCCTAAAGGCTGCCTAGCCTGCATATAGCAGACATTTATACTTACATGTCCATTAAAGACTATATCTACCCCATACTTGTACAGCATTTCTTCCATCGCCACTCTCATACACTCTGCTTCTCTGTAATGGGCAGTGTAAGTCGAGTACCAAGGTGGATGCCATGTAGCTACCAGCCAAGGAGTGGCTTTCCTGTCAACTTTGGCAAGATCTTTCTCCAACCACTTGTATTGCGCCGCTGTAACAGAGCTAGAATATTTAGAAGTGAAGCTGCAATGCTTTTATTAGGTAAAAGAAATTGAACAAGAGAGAAAATGAAGGAAAAAGATATATATCAATTGAATGATTCACATGTCAACAAAAGTTTATCAAAACAGAGGATTAAGAAAAGACAGAAAAAGAGAGCTCGATGTGGCCAAACTTCATGATTATTAATACCTGATTTATCATAGGCAATATATGCACCAAGCATAATAAAATGTATGCCACCTGCATTGAAAGAATAGTAGAATGTGGATAGAGATCCACTCTCTTCAGATGGAAATGCAAAACGAGCATTATAGGCTGCAAATGTCCGATTATGGACTTGTTCTTCTATTTCATGGTTTCCTTCTACTACCACCATTGGTACTCTTGACAGAAGTGGTTGCATGAATCTGAGGAAAAATACATGTCTTTCATTGCAGCACCAGAGAAATCGTAAAACAAAGCTCAAAGAACAAATAGAAGGAAAAAGAAAGAACCCCGCAACTGCTTTTCATTAAGTCAAGCTGTGAGCAGGCACAATATCATCATTGTTAGAAGACTGAAGGAATGACCTGGGGAACTCCACAAAGATTTTATAATCTTTGAGAAAGGAGAGCGTTTTCAATAATTGTTTAGTCATCATATGTGATGGATGATGCATGAAATGATGAATAGCTTGTTTACAGCAAGTAAAGAACAATGTCAGTGAATTAAACGTTAATGTTCATCATCAGTTGTCGTAGCCCTTCATCATCAGTTGTCTTAGCCAGTGGGACAGAAGCTTTTCACAGGTCGCATCTTAACAATACTGATTCCTATGCTATGCTACAAGAAAAGAATAACTAACCTTCCCCAGTAGTCCCAGCGAGGTTGATAAGTCTCACGTATGGGGGTATCTGAGAATGAACAAGAATAGCAATCTGCCCCAGTTCCATTTGTCAGATACAAGTTGGCATAGGAAGCATCACCTATCAATACTATTAGATCAGGATTGTTGCTTATTAAATGGCTGACAGTTGAAGTTGTATTGTAGGTAAGACCGAGGTCTCCAACCACTGCTATTTTATTTGGATAACTTCTTGGACCAGAAACAGGCATTGTCTTGAAATGATAAATGGTACTCATTGCTGGTATTGCAGGATCGCCGCATTGGTAGTAATACAGAGTATCAGGTTTCAACCCTGCATGATACAAAACCAACTCTATATTAGTCTCCCAAGAACAAATGACTTTATGTCTGCTCTTACTTCCATGATAGACCTAACTCCAGAATCCTACCGTTTTCTCAGTGGTGCTTAGCTATAATGTAAGAAACTGCAGACCAAGGCACTTTATTCTTAAACTTCAATCAGCCAGAAGAGCTTCTTATCTTCCAGAAGCAGTTTTACATGAGTTAACAGTAACTAAAGCAAAAGTTATGTGTTCTCAAGTCTATATACCAAAGACATGGCTGAAATATGAGTAAGAAATTAATTGTAATAAAGAACAGTAAAGGCCTGAGGGGAACAATGTAAAGAGGAAAATAAGAGTATGACGTGTTGACAGTTTTGTTTATAACTGTAAACTTTTAGAGACATCCAGACAGCCATCTCTCCCCTAAAAATTAGCAACAAGCATATACATTTAAGTGGATGTTATATCAGTCGAATTACTGAGATAATATATAACGCGTTCGAGAGGATACCTGTAAGACGGACATGGTGTATGATTCCAGAAGTGTAGTTCTGCAGGCCTTCAAAAGGATAGAGCTGATTATAAATGAGAGAATGACCCTTGGCCTTGTGATTCAAGAAGATTTTTGATTTCCCATAATGAACAACACTTGCAACACTGCTAGGATCCAATGGTTCAATGCTATTACCAATTTGGTAGTCACCTGCAAACAATTTGAAAGCGCCCTAATGAAGAACATGCATTCTTGTAAATCATAATAATAGGAAAGCAATTGAAAACCCAACTTTGGTAACAATCACAACAAATTCAACACAAACTCAAGGATGACATTCTGGTACTAAAAGTTTCTGCTTTTGCAGCATTCACAGTGAACTTTCACTTCATTTATGGTTTTCTTCCAATAATTAAACTTCCGGAACAACATAACAAAAGTAACTCAATACTGACAATTAATTAGACGAATCCCTCTTCGAAGAATTTCTTTTCTTGTTGGGGGGAGGGGAAGGGGCTGAAAATATCAAGAAAACTAATATAAATCCCTCAAAATTATATTGAAGCAAGACCCGTGAAGAGGGAACTCTACCTGTAATCCATGAAATCCAAACCGAATCATAAGTTGAAGAAAGGGAGACTGAAATCTGTTCAGGTTCAAAACCAACAACAGGCCTCTGCACCCGAGGATCAGTGTCTGGCAAGTCTATAGCATTTCCTCTAAAACTCTTATCCAGAGGAACAGTGACAGGCTTAAAGGGTCCATCAAGCGTTGTTGGGATGCTTCCACAAACTCCAGACAAGTTCACCACAACCAACAAAACAAAACCAACTAGAATCCTTCTCTGCATAGCTCTTTCAGACTTTTTCCTTCATCAAACAAGTTACCTGCAAATAATGGAAGATATAACAAGAAATTTCTGAAACTAAAAAAAAAAAAAAAATCTGAAAATGAGTGGTGAAAAGAATCAGTTATGGTTACAAGGAAAGAGTATGCTAATAAATATAGGAACGAGATGTGAAAATGTATGACATTCTGGCAACGAGTATGTTCATATCTCAATCATTTTCAACTAGCAAAAAGCACGAGGGAAATGAGGGAACTTTTTGAAGATTGAGGGATGGTGTGAGGTGTAGAGCGCTCCTGGGCGGATAGGAGTTGTTTGATCTCGAATAGTGGGCGGTTATACATGTCAGTTGGCGCCTGCGTTCTTCGTTCCTCGGTTCGAGTAAAAAGCAGCCCGGTGGAAGTGCTTTTCCATTATAACTGTAAACTTTGAAAGCAACCTTTTGTCTCTTCAAGAACTTTCTGGTTCCACCAATAAGCACAGTGCGATTTGATATTCATTCTTATATTTTTTCACCACTGACCTGCTTGATCTACATTAATAGGAAGTATAAATAAGATATTTGATACTTGGAGATTCTTTAGTACAAGAGGAGATAAGAGTTAATTTCATATCAGAAGTTATATAAGAAGAGAAAATTGAGTTGAACATGTTATTAAATGGTAAATGTCATAGAAAGACAAAGCATGTGTCCAAAGCGAACTGATTCAAATATATTTTCTTAGTTCGGCTGTCCTTAGCTATTAAGGATCGAAGTTCCTTTTGGACACAGAAGGAATCAAGATATGTGAGAGTAGTGGAGGGGACTAACCAAGATCCTCTTATGATTAAAATCCAAATTCCAAAGTAATAAAGGATATAGATTAATACAGTACTTCTTATTACTCTCAGTGTTCTCAACTTTCCAAGCGTGAGTCTTTTCCCATGTATTGTTCTGGTCTTCACCACTTGAGGCAACACTTAAAAAGACGATAGTGGAAGTCCTTCATGGTATCTATGCCTCACACATTATGAGTCACATCGTGTGCCCCTCACACGAGTTTCTTATCTCGTCTTCGGTAAGATGCAAGTGATCATTTGATAAGAAATACTTAATATTAAGCAATGAATCTTTAAATTCATCCATAATTTCATTCACATGCATTATTGAAAAAGATAAAAAGAAAAAACACTATGTATATAACATCAGCCATGTTATGGTTGAGAACAAATCTTTCTTTGACAAAATACTATAGCTTTGTCCTGTTTGGAGTGCACGTTTTGTTTTTTCGTCTTTTCTTGTAAATGCCTTGTGAAATTAAGAATATCCAATTAGTTGTCCACATATTTACCATAATTTTTATTTTTTAAAAATCTTAATCTTGAATAGAGAAGTTAGAGATTGACTCCGTTCGGGTGAAAAGATGGAGAAAACAAAAGAAGAAAAAATAAATTCTCATCTCTTACAAATGATAGTTTGAAATGGAATAATTATATAAGGTTACCAGACTGATACAAATCTCTCAAGATGAGTGAAAAAAGGTGTTGCTCTGAGCCATGTAATGTTTTCTTTTTATCAATTTTTGAGTTGAATCAAAGGTACTGACGCTTATTCCATTCCTTCCTTTGTCAAGGATAGAGGGTCAAATTAGRTTCATTAACTTTCTTAGACCCATAAATTCATGCTTTTGCAATCTATTTGTACCAAACATAATTGGCCTTAGATGGTCTCGCTATTTTGTAGGGTTTTCTCTCCCTATCCAGTAGGGTTTTGGTGAGAGGGCTAGGTAGATTTTGGACGCTATACACAGTTGTGTTGTCGGATTCTTGCCTCTCGTTTGGGTTCTCTGACAACTGTTGTTTAGTTTTTTGGGATGGAGGCTGAGATCCTTAAGAAGTTGGAGGATTTCCAGCTAATGGCAGTGGAGGATACTAGCATAGCCATTGCAGGATCAGAGGTGCAGGAAGGTCTTTGTGCCTACTACTTGTGTTGTGTGGGGCGGTTCCATTAAAAGTCAGAGGCTAGTCTTTGCACACTTCGGCCAATCATGGAGCGAGTGTGGTTCTCTAATGAGGCAAGGGTTCTTAAGATTGACCCGATTACTGTTCATATTTCCTTTGCTATTTTAGTATTGTGAATCGGGTGCTTGAGAGGAGTAATTGGTGTTTTGAGAATGTGTTGTTGGTTGTTTGCAAATGGGAGGAGGGTTTTGATCACATAGTGATCTTTTGAATCACACATACTTCTGGGTACATGTTCATGGCTCCCCGCCTATGTGCTACACTACTGAAATTAGATGGAAACTGGCTAAAAGGTTTGATGAGATCCAGGAGGTTCAGGTTTGTGAATGAGTGTCTGATGGAGCTCTCTTTTTTTGGATGAAGATATCCATAGATCTGTCTAAGCCAATGCTTCAGTTCTTGCGATAAGAGGTGCAGGTAGTAGGGAGCAACTAGGGAATATTGCGCTATGAACATTTACCCTTTGTATTCTTTCGATGTGGGTGCATTGACCATTCAATTGGTGCTTGTCCTCAGGGTGGTGGGCAGCCTAAAATTGGAGAGGAACGCTCTAGGTTTTTGTTTGGAATATGGCTGCATCCGAACACTAGATGTTCACTTCTTCGATAATTTTCTGTGATGCCGGAGGGGATGGAAGATTGTGCGGCACAAATGGCATCGGCTGGGCATGTTTCTAGGAGTAGATCGCTGATAGTGCAGTTGCATGASCACATGAAGGAAGTGGTAYAGGAGTTCTCCAGGTTTGTGGGAGGGATAGTGATGGTGCTATAGGATGCTAAATAGCAGGGTTTGGGCACTGAGCAACCAACAATGGAATAGGTTGGTGATTTGCTACACCTACAGTACAAGTATTGGTGGATTCGAAGCCGGTCAAATTAGTTGAAATAGGATGATTTGAATACGACATATTTCCACCACCATAGGCAGCAGCAGAGGTGGCGGAACCATATTACATTTGTTATTAATTCCAATGGGTGCAAACTTATAGAGGAGAAGGAGGTCCATGAAGCCCTGGCGGCTTATTATTATCGAACATTATTCTCTTCAAACCCTGGCCGGCAGGACCTTGATGCATTGATTGGTGGTGTGACAACCTATCCTTCGCTCGAGTATCTATACTGGTCGTTCTTCACAGGACAAGTTGGGTTGTAATCAAACTTCTTCATCACTTATTACATGATCGAGCGCTGGACAATACTTTTGAAGTTGAGATACATGAAAATCATGAAATCCTACCAATCCTATTGGTAGTGCTAGTTGATACGCCATATTTCCAACTCTTTCTAGCACTTCAAAAGGTTCGATATGCTTGGGACATAATTCTCGCCCCTCAGATGTTTAAAATTCCTCGATGGGGCCTTAACTTGTAAAATACTTCATCACCCATATTGAATTCCAATCTCTCATTAGGTTATCTGCATAACGCTTCTATTAGCTTGGAGCCACTTTTAGTCATTCTTGTATCAACTTCACCTTGTTCAGAGTCTCTTCCATGTCTAGCGATTGATTATTCCCCTTATTCTTCCTTCATCTACTTCCTCCCAGTAGATTGGTGAGCGATACTTTCGATAGAAGATTATAACTATTATTATAGGTGAATTCAGTATAACTATTATCTACCCATGTACTCTAGAGATCAAGTGCATAAGACCTAAGTATATCCTGTAAAATRTGTATAGTCCTTTCGGATTATCCGTCGGTCTAAYGATGCGTTATAGTGCTGAAACTCAGTCTAGTTCCCAAAACTTCTTGAAATTTGGGCCAAAATTGAGAAGTAAAATGGGGATCCCTATTTGATACATGTTTAGATGCATGCCATGGAGTTTGAAAATTTCTTGTATATAAAGTTGAGCCAATTTCTCTAATGAGTATCTCTTGTTTATCATAATGAATTGTGCGGACTTAGTCAGCTGATCTACTACTACTCATATAGCATCTTGATTAGCTSGAGTCTTAGAAAGTCCTATGACAAAATCCATCGTTATACATTCCCATTTCATTTAGGTATCGGCAGAGGTTACAATAATCCTCGAGTTCTTTGATGTTCTGCCTTTACTTTCTGGTAGGTCAGACAAATGGACACATACTCAACTATTTCCCTCTTCATGTTATTCTACCAAAACTATTACTTGAGATCATCATACTTCTTTGTACTTCTAGAGTGAATTGTATACTGATGAGGGTGAAAACCCATTGATTTTACTAGTAATTATGTACATATTTTCACCTTTTTTAAGATGATGAAGTACTACTTTGTGCTATTTTATCTTAAACATTGCTTAAATTCAATTGACTTCATTTATARAATAATATGAAATTATATAATTCATATACTATTACTAAGGTAAGATGCCCTATTTTGTAGGAAAAAAGGATCAGATAAATAAAATAGAAGGTTACTTAGTGATGAAGTGAAGATTTATTCGAAGCTGCAYCAAAGGAGTTGAATGGGTTAAAAAGGCGATGCTGCAATAATAGTTTGGGGAGTAGAGGAGAATATAATATTTGAAGAAAGAAAGTTAAGAAACAAAGGGAATCATCATGGCAAACAGAAAAAGTCAAGTTTGAAGCAAAAAAGAGAAGCAAAAATTTAAAAAGTAAAAAGAACAAGTGGATCCATGTCACCTTTTTGCCAAGCTTTCGAAGGAAGCTTCAGGAGACAAAAAGGAGATGAAAGAAAGGTAGAAGACATTCAAGTAGACACAAAAAGATGRAGAAGAGAAAAAAAGAGAGAAAAAAGGAGAGAGAAAGAGAACAAAAAGAGGAAAGTTTAAAAGGAGAAAGACTTCAAGGAAGACTTCACCKCTGGACTTCATCAACCTCTTTAGGCTTTGTTTCTCATTCTCTTAGTGATTATTTTGATATGCATTTTAAGGTGTTAAGCTTTCACATTTTGTATTTCATTACATCTAAAAGTATGAACTAACTTTTTAGAAGCTAGAGTTTTGAWGAACTAATGTATTTAATGTTCATTTGAATGATTTGAGCAAGGTTTGCTCTTTATAAAGACTTTACTCAAGGATATCTATTGTTTATATTCACTATTTTGTGGCCATGAATAGTGTTTGTGTGAGCTTCTTGAACTTCGAAAGATAGTAAAAGAAGTGAAAAACTTAAATAGATGTGAGTTTGGTTATCTTGTGATAAGGTTTAATATCTTATAGATGTCATTGAATATTGGAGACATCTATGTTCAACCCATAAAATCACACGAGATTTGAACTTTATTTGTATTCCTTAAGCTAAATAACTCCGACACGTAAAACAACTTAGTGTAATAAGAACAAAGACCAACAAATTGAAAGGGTTAGGTCATTTTCTATCTTGATTTATGTTTCTACTGTATCTAAGCCTTTGCTGCAGCATTATGCTCCGTAGCCATTGTTGTAGGCTATCTGCAGTATTTATGTTTTGACTTATTGGACATTAGTACATTGGAGATTCTTAACTCGAACTCACTTTTAAGCTCTTAATCATCTTTTATATGTGCGATTGCTGTGATCTATTCCTGAATCCTTGTGATTAGATAATTTTAGATTATTTACTTTATTTTCGTGACAACTAGCCAAATTATTGATTTTATTAGGAGTTTAAATTATCACGTTTGAACTAACAATCATTGTGGGATGATATCCGCATTCACTCTATATTACTTGTAGACTGTATATACTTGCATGAGTGAAGCTTTATTGTGTATGCGATTTTGTTTATTATATACTAACTCTTGTGGGCTTCATCCAAGGTTCTTTTCTTTCGAGGTGGTTTGGAACACATATCCTATTTCTAAAACAAATTACTCTTTCAGAATTAACTTGAGAATCTGATAGCTTTCCAGTTTCTCTTTTCTTCTTAACTTCTTGGGGTTGTAGATCTTGTTCTTGAGCATCTTTTACCTAGTGTCTAATATCAAGTGTCACACTAATATTGGCTATTGTTATCTTACCATTGTTGACCTCGATCTTGAAGTAATTCTTTCCTTCAAGGTCTCTACCTCTTGAACTTGTAGTTGTGTCATTTTCACTTTCCTGCTTAATGCATCAGCTACCACGTTTGCCCTATCAYGGAGATAGTTGATTGGACATCGATATTCTTTGAGGAATTCCATCCACTTCCTCTTCCTTATATTGAATCCTTTTGAGTGAATATATATTTCAAACTCTTATGGTCCATATAAATTTCATATGCAACTTCATATTAGTAATGTCTCCATTTCTTCAAGGCAAAAACTATGGCAACTAATTCTAAATCATGGATAGGGTAGTTCACCTCATGAAATTTAAGTTTTCGAGATGCATAAGCTACTGCTTTACCCTCTTGCATAAGCACAACACCCAAACCGTCTGCTGATGCATATGTACACAAAGTATAAACTTCTTCGGACTCAAGTAATACCAAAAKGGGTGCGATGGTTAGTCTACTCCTAAAATCCAGGTAGCTTRGTTTTCATTTCTCYCTCCATGCAAATGGTACATCCTTCTGAGTAAGTTTAGTCAGAGGACATGCAATCCTTGAAAAATCTTTAATAGAACATCGGTAATATCCTGCTAGACCTAGAAAACTCTTGATTTTGGTTAGGTTCTTTGGTCTTTTCCAGTTAGTCACAATTCTACTTCTAAAAGATCTACGARGATACCTTCTTTTGAAATCACATGCTCCAAAAATGATACTTTTTCCAACCAAAATTGGCATTTGATGAACTTAGCACGATGCTCTAGTAGCAGCTGTAATACCCATCTTAAATGTTCTTCATGGTCTCCAGGAGTCTTAAAATAGACTAAAATATCATAAATAAATATTAGAATATACTGATCTAGTATTGGATGAAAGATTCTATGCATTAAGTCCATAAATGTAGCCGATGCATTCGTCAATCCAAATGACATCACTACAAATTCTTAATGTCCATACCTAATATTAAAGGTAGTTTTAGGAATATCTTCCTCCCGAATCCTAACCTGATAGTATCATTGCCTTAAAATCCAACTCCAAGAAGTAACCCGCGTCCTTGTAACTGATCAAATAACTCATGGATAAAAGGTAGGGGGCACTTATTCTTGACCGTTACACTATTCAAAACCCGATAATCAATATATAAACGCAACGTTCCATCATTCTTCTTAACAAATAGTATTAGAGCTCCCTTGGCGGATGAGCTTGCTCTAATAAATTCCTGTACTGAAAGTATTTGTAATTGTTCTTTTAATTCTTTTAGCTCTACGGAGGCATATGGTAAAGGGTCCTGGATATAGGTTCTATCCCCGAAACCAATTCAATCGCGAACTTAACCTTTCGTTCAAGAGATGAAGAAGTTAATTCCTCAGGAAAGACGTCTGAGTACTCTCTCACCACTGGTACCTCTTCCAATTTATCTACTTTCTTAGACTCATTAATCAGATGTGCCAAACACCCTTCACATTCTTTCTTGCCGGAAAAGAATGAACCTATCACCTATCCCTTATTTCGTGAAACTCTACAATAAATCCTCCTCACATGATGAATTTAATTGTTTTCTGTCTACAATCTAACTGCGTAAGATGTCGCGCCAACTAATTCATACRAAAATTACATTATAATCCTTTAACGCTAACACAATCAAATCTCCAAGTAACTCATTACACTAATCAAAATCACCCAATCMTTATATACCATATCTGAAATTATACTATTTTCCAAGGGTGTACTAACAATCAACTTATATGGTAACTTAGTGCAAGGCATAAGCAAATAATAGTATAATGCGAAGCAACAAATGAATGGATAGCTCTAGGATCAATTAATACTCTAGCTTTTACATAATGATAGTTAATAAACCTTCCACTATGTTGGCTCTTCCTTGTTTGTCCTATTTTTCTAAAGCGAATACCCGAGCCTTCACTTGGGGTTCTCTAGACTTTGTGTTAGGAATAGTTTGAGCTACTGAAGTCTTTGATCTTGCTCCCGAAATGATTGCGTTATTCCACCAAGGACAACTTCCTGCAAAGTGATCAGAGCTCCCACATACTAGGCATTGCCGATTCTTTCATCTACAATKTTTCTCCTGGKGCTAGGATCTTTTTCAYTAATCGCAATTGATATTTGACTGTTGACTTTAGCCAAAGTTGGGTTTCCCTTAGTTTGGATTCCTAGGATTACCTTGCCAATTCCTTATCATGGCTCGCTTCAGTAAGGATGATCTGGGTCCTAAGCTCATCATTCGAGCTTGCAATGCTCAGTCACTATTCTCCGTTCACACAGCCTCCTCAACTGCTGCATTATAGGTGTTAGGCAAGTAAGGTGCCAACACGAGTTGCACCTGGGTCAAAGCCCCTTAATAAATTGACAGGTCTTGTGCTCCTCTATGTAGATGAGTCGGAGACAGTATTTTGATATTTGTCAGAATTTGGTTGCATACTGCATCACTGACATATTTCCTTGCTGTAAGGTTTGGAATTCGTCTTCCCGTTTTTCTTGAATCCATCGTGGAATAAATTCCTCCTTTAATTTATTTATAAACTGTGCCCAGGTCATTTCCCAAGTTTCTTGAGCGGGTCTTCATATTCTAAACGCTGAAAAGGTTACTTTTCTCTCATCTGGATAGTGGAGAGTTTGAAAAATATCCTTATTTATTCTATCCAATATTTCACTTTCTCTTCTTGTTCGGCCTTGCCAAAATATTCGGGAGGTCAAAATTTTAGGAATCATTCTAAGGCTTCGTTCTTGTCGTGATTATCAAATCTTGATGGCTGTCACCCTCCCAAGGCTGTCTCTATGAAGTTGCCAACCGATCCAACATCCTTCCCATCACTAGATCTTGTTGGACAGTTAGGTTGGTTCTCGTGGTTGAGAACTAGCTCCTAGGCTTTGGGTAGCTTCAGAAGTTGTTTGTCTAGCACTACTCCTGATTCTAGGCATTCTATCAAGTTACCAAATACGTGCACTATATCAAACTTACATGTAAATATACTCACTCCCAATATCGATTATCAACAATATTCATCGTTGGACAAGTCATGATAATACTATAATAACTAGGTCAAAGCATACTCA
Source organism: Rhazya stricta (assembly GCA_001752375.1). NCBI lineage: Eukaryota > Viridiplantae > Streptophyta > Magnoliopsida > Gentianales > Apocynaceae > Rhazya > Rhazya stricta. Next base: position 2,661,412 of record MEJB01000003.1, on the reverse strand, counting down.
TAGAAAAAAACAAAAAATTAAGGTTAAATTGCATACATGATTCTTATAATCATCATTCTTACCATAAATAGAAAAGCTTAGAACCATCATAACTTAACCAGGAAGAGATTACAATCAACATAATATATCTAAAGAAGTTTTACAACAAACATYTCCTAACAAGACAACACTAATCACTACATCCAAAATTGCCTATACAATAAGATACAAAAGTATATACATAAGTTGAATCTCCCYAAAATCCTAAGAACACCATGCTCCAGATCTTCTAATATCTAAAGACAGTGATACAACCAGAATATCCTTTGGGAATCGTTATTACTTGAAGTGTTGACCGACGAGGTTATGTCTGACTCATCTTCTCCAAGTTACCCTCTTCTTGCCCTCTTTGATGCTCTAAGGGTCTTCCTAACTCCAAATGGGATTCCTATTCTCCAATTACAGTTCAGATAGTTTTTGATTTGTTTCATTAAGTCGGTAATCAAACTCATAATTGATACAATAATTATATTTTCAAGGACTAAATTGATACTTTTATTTTCAAGAATGAAACTGACAAAACGTTAAAAGGACAAAATTGTCATTAACCATAATAGATAAGTAGCTAAAAGAAATTTGAAATGAACCTTGTGTATCATAATGGTAGTAATGGATAAGTAAAATAAGTAAAAATGAAAAAAAAAAAAAAACTTGTATAATAGTAACTTAAGGGTAAAAATGAACAAATCCCACTTTAAAGGGACACCTAGTGTAATTTCATTAATGTTACATACCATTGATTTTTTTAAATAAAGAAAAAATATATAAGTCAATTATTGCAAATATCAATCATGTTTAAGTTATACGATTAGAAGTGTCATTTTTTAATTAATATATTAATAATTTTGTACGATTAAATAATTGCAACAATGACATTCGTCTAATTTAAAAATTTAATAAACTAAAATAACCTTCATAAGTTGTGATTGAATTACATCTCGATCATTGTATACATAAATATATATAAAATTAGTAGCACTACATATGTAGTTTGCGCTATGATGAGTAATTACAATGTTATGTAATTATTAGAAAAAAAAACACAGTTTTCTTTTTTTTTTTTTGCCCTTTTCTGCAGATTACGTGTACTGGAAGATGCAATCCCAGTGGACCGAGACACGTAAAATTACCATAAAAAAATTACTAGAAGAGAAGCTTAGGCCTTTAGAATATTAATAAAAATGATAAAAATTTCTCTCATCAATTTGTTATAACAGCAGCCTCAGACAAATTTCTGCTGTTATTTTGCATTTCCAAAACCCACAAATGAGAGATTGACAAGAAATTTTTTAATCTAAGGAAACAATTTGAAGACTGCTGCTTGGATCAAGTTGCGGGATCTGTTTACAGAAGAAGAGAGAAGAAAGGAAATTTGAAAAAAAGGGGCATCTGGGCAGATCTCTTTTCTTGAGTTGATTGATTCTGCAACTGTTTCTGCTTGATCCAAACATATATAAACAAATTTGGGGCCCGAAGGGGAAAAAAAAAGTGAGGAAGGATGAATATATTTAGATTAGCTGGGGATATGACCCATTTGTTCAGTGTGCTTGTTTTGCTCCTCAAGATCCACACCATCAAATCTTGTGCGGGTAATTTTTTTCACTTCAATCTTCACATCTTTTGTTTTTAAAATGTGTTTTATTTATGTCATGTGTCTGCGTTTAGTGAATCTTATCTTTTTTTTATTAAACATTTTATAGTAAAAATTATGTTGTTATACAATTTCCTCCGGATTGTCTGAATAAGGAATCGTTGATATGTTAGTCAATTTTGTAGAGTAATAAGGTAGTTTTAGGAACTGGGTGCTGGTTTGTTTGAACATAAACAGGAACTGTAGCTTTGGTAGGCAAAAGCTATAATTTGTAATTACTCTCCTCTAACGCCAATGGGATTCAAGATCGTTTCTTTTTTGTTATTTAAGGTTGTCTATTGGTTGGTATTATTAAGAGTTTGCCAATTTTAATGTTACTACTTAATAGTTACCTGGGCCAGGAATAGTGAATTTTCAGAAGGGTAAATATTTTGCCTTAGATAAGAAGAAAATGTTTTAGGATTGAAGCTCTAAATCGTTCTCATTGGGGGAAAATCCAGAATCAGTTGGCTTGTATTGAACTTTTATGAAAAGTCCTGACCTTTACCTCCATATTCCAGAATGACAAACATTATACTGGTCTATACGTGCTCAAAGAAAATAAAGAACATTAAGAGGAAAGGAAAAATGAKGAAGAAATAAGAAAAAAGATGGCTTTGTTTCAATCAAGTTCTCGCTTACATTTTTGTCTGCCTTCCAGCTTCTGGGATCCACGTGTTTGTTTTGCTTCCCTCTCGAACTGTTTGTAGAGGTCTAAGTATGTGCCATCTGCAGCTTTTATGCTTTAGGTTCTGATATCTTCTTCATTTGCCTGCATTACATCTTTTGTCTCCTACTTTTTGTTGAATCAATAATCTCCTAAATGTTCGAAATGTAAAACATGATTAATTATTTAAGTTTGTCTGCACTTTCCCATTTTGAGGAAGGCTCGGTAAAAATATTTTCAAGTTCCTTGTTTCAAATGTAGGCATATACACTTTAGAGTCAACTGAAATTTCTGACTGGAAGTTAAGGATATCCTTTAGTTTAGTTGATTTCCCATAGACTTTGACAGGTTGAAGCTTGTCAAAATCAACTGAATGACATGATGGAAGTTAGAGGGACTTGAATTTGGATATGATTTTCATTTATTTTTATGTTTGCATCTCCATTTCAGAATTTTGGAATATGATATTGCAAAATCCAGGATTCATATATTTTGTTATATGCTCTGTTCTGTGCCTTCTGGTTGTTTTATCATGCATACCTATATAATTGGCATCCTAACAATGTGCAGGCGTTTCCTTGAAGACCCAAGAACTCTATGCTATTGTCTTTGCCACCCGCTACTTGGACATTTTCACTGACTACATCTCACTTTATAACACCGTAATGAAAATGATATTCTTGGGGAGCTCTTTCTCAATTGTCTGGTACATAAGGCATCACAAGGTTGTTCGGAGATCATATGATAGAGATCAGGATACATTTCGCCATCTTTTCCTTGTGTTGCCGTGTTTGCTGTTGGCCCTGGTTATAAATGAGAAGTTCACCTTTAAAGAGGTATATTTTTCTTAACTCAGAATTGGTTATGTATGCTTAACTGTCATATTTTCCATCTTCATGCTACCATTTCCTTCCTTCGATTATTTAGGTTCACTATTATTTTCGCAATTATCTTTGTTCTGCTTTTGCTGGCCTCTTGCTAAAGAATTTTGCTTGATATGTTTCATCAGGTGATGTGGACCTTTTCCATATACTTGGAAGCTGTTGCCATCCTTCCTCAGCTGGTTTTGCTGCAGAGAACACGGAATATTGACAACCTGACTGGCCAATATGTTTTGCTCTTAGGGTAATTTATTGTTCACGAATTCTTACTTTTTAGGGTTAAAATATGCATGGTTTTTTTTGGTCTGTTTCTATTGGGTTGTAGATTTTATGGGAAAGGAGAACTAGCTTTTGAGTATTTTTCACCTTTATTTAATTGTGCAAAATGATGAGCAAGGACCACTCTAAGAGTGGAAAGATGACTGGTGTTGCATGTTTACAGAGGTTCCAGCTTCTTTATTTGGTTTTATAGTGCTCATTGTTTCTCAGTAACTTCGATAAATTCGTCACTGTTTAGAAAACCTGAATTGACTTGTCATTAATTTTGGCTCAAGCCATTGTGAATCCTTTAAATAAATAAACAGCTTTCAGGACTGCATATAAATATGATTAGTACCTGTATGAGCTCAGTTGAAATAATTGAATTTGATCCTGCTAATTCATAGACTTGGACAGGATTAATTATAAATGAATTAGGTTGCTGTGTTCATGCATCATTCAAGAATAGCAGGGCTTCTTAATGTCACAGTAAGGATTAGGGAGAGAGAGATAATATGGACATGTGGTTGATCTGAAAGCGATATTCCTTCAGCTTTCAAAGAGAAGCTTCTTAGTTTATTCAAGCCACTTTTATGGGCTTATTTTTGGTTAGCACTACGAACAGGATTTTCAAGTTGTGAAATAGGTAATTTACCAATTGATGATGGAAGAATCTTTATGATAATTTTTCTTTTAATCTAATGGTAAGTTCTATGTCAAGGATTTGTTCGATTTTCTTTATTCTAATGACTCCTGTTGCTGCTCTGCCCTTGGCTGAGTAATTCTTTCTATTTTCTTCTGGGAGTGGGAAAATGTCGAATTAACTCTAATAGAAGAAAAGAGAAGGAAAAGAGGAAATGAAGCTTCACTGAACAGAAACATAGTGATGCATATACCCCACGGATCGAACATCATACTCTCCTGAATTCCCAGCTACATTTGACTTTAGTGACTTGTAATGGGTGATTCTGGCTTTTGGATAGGCCTGTAGTGAATAGTTGTTCTGTTTGTAGTTGTTGAGCAAATTTTCTTTTTTCCTTTCCTTTGTTTTTCGTGAACCAAGTATTTGGTATATAAATAGGGTTAGTTTTGCACAACCCCTGTGTAAATTAGTTTCCTAATGTTTTGGGGGCTTCAGGAAATGACTCAAAATCTATCCTTGGCTTCCAGAAAAGAATCAGCTTTTGACCCTTTGAACATAGCTAACAGAAATATATGCCTCTTGAGGGAAAAGAATATGTTCAGGAAATATGTAAACACAGAATTTATGCTTAATATTTATTATCCAATTGAACTGAAAACAATCTTTCATCCATCTTGAAAATGAACTATTCAGGATCTCTTTCTGGCTGTATGAATCATTTATGGAATAACTCTCTGCAGTTAAAGTCCTGTTTTCTGCTTTATACACGACTTGAACTTATGTTCTGCTTGTTTTGTTGCAGTGCATACCGGGCTTTGTACATTTTGAACTGGATTTATCGCTACTTTACTGAGCCACACTATGTTCACTGGATAAGTATGATATCTCTGTCTCTCTCTCTCTCCCTCCCTCCCCGTAGTACATACCCATTCCTTGATTCGGTTAGTCCATTAAATGTTTGGGGGTGGTTGGGAAGGGGGGAGGATTCTTTTGATTGCATTAAATATGCCTTTTTATGCTTCTGCTCTATGTATCATTGATCGCTTATAAAGCTCCTTTTATTTGTGATTTTCACTCTATGCAGCTTGGATTGCTGGGCTTGTGCAAACGTTGCTCTATGCTGATTTCTTCTACTATTACTTCCAAAGGTATGAAACAGTAGCATCTTGGGCATTACATATTGACATTGACACTTGTTTGAAGCTTATGCTGAAAGAATCACCTTTACTTATTGCAGCTGGAAGAATAATGTAAAACTAGAGCTACCAGCATGAGCATCTTTGAGAAGAGGGTCGTCCGAGAAGTAGACATGAATTATTTCAATTTTGACATGTCTTTCTCTATTAGAATGCAGCATAGACTTGGGGGATAGAAAACATATGACTTTTTCTTTCCATGTGACTCACTAAATGTATTACTGAAAAGACTTGAATGATGGACATCCATCTATATACCTTGCTGTATTGTAGCACATATTCTTTCTGCTTTCAGCTTGGCAATCATTCTGAAATCAATTGGTTGTGTTGCTGATTGTTTATGTTGGAAAGTTGTCCTTGAGATGCATTTCTGAATCATTACTTGAGACGAGGGTATATATAATTCTTTTACTACTGAATTTCTGTGTTCGCGAGACATTAAAGTTAAATGGCTGGGGGGAATAGATGGCAGCTTACGGTCGTGGGAAGGTGTTCTTAGTTATGAAATGGTAGATTTCTAAGAAAGCCACAGTTCTAACTCTTCAAGTTTCGGCTCTTAAAATGGTTCTTTTTTAAACTGATTTTCTTGTTCTTGTATGATTCGAGAGAAATAAGGCTCGAGCAAAAGTATCAAGTTTCGCTCTTGTCCAATCCTCTGATGCTTAACTTGATCTAAGCAGTATAATTGGTAAGAATAAAGCAAAATAAACTGTGCTGAATTGGGCAACWAAGCCCTCTTGGGACTTTCCTAAAGAGGGAGGCACCTTCTGATTAAAAAGACGGAAAAATGAAAAACTGTTCTCCTCTCGATGATGAAGCTTGTCTCCTAACGTCCCATGTGCTTCTCRAGCTTTCCTCTCTGAGTGTRGGTTTAGCAGAATGCTTTTGCCATTGATGTTCTTTCCAATCTCTAACGCATGTTTTAAGGCATCTCTGCAAATATAGTAGTCAAGTTCACAAACCTGAAACAATTGTCGCATGTTTTTTAGTAGAATGAGGTCACATAAGGAATCACACAAATCTAAAACTACTATTGCTTTTCCCAGTCGCTATCCCATTTGAAGATGGACCTGAAAGCTAATCAATGGACAATTAGATTGATTGATGATCTAGAGAAAGCCAAAGAGCCTTGGAAGAATAATCTGAATTTGTGTCTCGTGTCACATGATGGAGAAGTTTTATACTGAATGAATTTTAACTTTTTGATAATCTACACTTGATCCAATAATAAAAAGTCATCTGACATAAAAAAAGTCGAATCACTTATTTAGCGATAAATACAAAATTGAGACTTAAGACCCACGATAAGCCTTCTTCCGGTGATGGTACTGTCGCTGGGTTGAATGATGATGTAGTGGCATGCTCAAGCCACTCCTTAGGTTTCTAGAGCAGTTACCTCATTCTTTGTGTAGAATAAAAAAAAGTAAATTCAAAATTTTAAATGATTTTATTTATCTTTGTTTAGTACTATGTTTTAGTATTCAATTCTACAGTAAATATTTAATCTTATTTTCCGCCATTTAAAGAATTTGTCTTTTCATTACTCCCATCTACAAAAGCATGAATAGTCCATTATTCATGGAAAAATTATCATTTATTCATAAAACTCAATATAATCATATTATAAAATAATCAACAATTATCACTAATATTTTAAATGATTGTTGATTATTACTAACGCTGTTCTTCATTATATCCCATTTTGTTTATCGTTGACAATCAAACAAGATAATATTAGAAATTTTGCTTGTAATTATATAATTTTGAATAAAAGTATGAGAAGTCAACGATTTATACAAACTCAATAGTTCTTTGATCATCGACTATTAATGTGTATAGTTGATTGATTATCACTAAACACTTTCAATGGTCGTTGATTATTACTATGTTCTTTTTCATTACATTTGCATTTTGTGTATCGTCGGCAATCAAACAAGATGATATTGGAGGGTTTTATTGTAATTGTATAGTCATCAACTGATATTGGAGGGTTTTATTGTAATTGTATAGTCATCAACAACAAAGTATGATTAGTCGACTATTGATGCAAACTCATTAGTTCTTTGATCAATAGCTATTGATGTGTATAAATGTTTATCATGTCATCAGAATAGACATTGTCTCCATAATATTTRTCCAACGTATAATGTCTTGAGCTATGTTATACTAATGTGGAAAGAATAAATGTTAARAATGTTGATGTTAGATGGTTCTTTATAGTTCGAAGTGAACACGAGGATCCTAGTAATATCCGATGCGGGTTTCCTAACTGCTAAGATACTCCGAAGTTTAAATCAGATTATGACAATAAATAATGCAATTAATCCAAGGTAAACAATATTAAATGTTAAGAGAATCCAACCTGTAATAAATAATCTCTATGGTTAAAATAGGCTTGGGGCTAAAGGATGTTTTTCTTTATCTCAGTGTTGGACTCTTCTTCTAGGTTGGGTTTCTTTTGCGCCTTACACTTCAATTACATCATCTGCCCCCTTCTAGAAGGGTGGAGGAGGGTGGTACACTCTTTGTGTATCGTTTCTATATATTTTGTATTAGGGTTTTTACATATTATTGGGTATGAATGAGTGATATTAAATGTGCTTGGCAATGTGCCTAGGCTTTGGGTCCTCGATTTTCGAAAAAATTGGTGGGAAAATGGTTGCAATTGAGTCGGGTAGGTGCGTATACGCGCGTCCTGAGTTGGGAAAAAGTGGTATATAAATAGCTTGGGAGAGAGACATATCTTAAGACATCATTCAGAGGAGTATGCAACAAGAGTTTGAGGGTATAGATAGAGAGAGAAGTAGTCGGCGAGAAGAAAAAATAAAAGAATCGTGAGCAATCGTGCTATCATTTACCGGTTTCATTGTGATATTGAAGGTACCTTAATAATGGTGTCTAAGTCTGTAAACAAGTTGGTGGAGGGGTCGAGCTCTGTAGCAGAAAACCCTCGAGTTGGTGGTGGAATGGTGAGTGGCACTAAGTTCGAGGTAGGAAGCTCAGGGAGTGAGGGGGAGGAGGGAGAAAGTGCATCTTCTGTGCATGATTCTGAGAGTAGAGATAGGAAGACAGGGAGAGTGGTCAGGGACGGATTTTTCAAGGTCGGGGTGACAAGGGGGGCTATATGAGGTACTCTATTGGGTCGTTGCACATAGGTTTTCTTGAGTTGGAAGAGGATGATATTAGTTTATGAGTCTGTATAGTATATCGAGGACTTTATCCAAACATGCTCGAGATTTTAGAGCGGGCAGGGGTGTTAACTCACTTAAGTTAGGAACGAGTTGTGGTCAGGAGGCAAAATAGTAGGGTAGCAAAGGGGGGGCTTTCCGGAGAACTTTGAATAGATTCATAATAATATAAAATCTGGTCAGCTGGCTCAGAGAAGTATGGCTTAGTGTAACGACCATAATGCTTTGTACGTGTCACAGTTGAAAGCAGGGTTGATGTTMAATGTACATAGGTTGATTAGAGGATTTGAGTTTGATGTAGTTGTCATCTAATTTTATTAAGYAAGTTGTGGGGTTTCTGGTGGTATGTCATGCATGTGGTGTGACACCACAACTAGAACTGTATATGTGTTATTTTGGGTGGGAGAGTGGGTCTGTGGTGCCATCGTACCGTGTGACCTTGGGCATTTTGAACCAAGTGGACAAAGCTACTGACTGGTAGCCTTTCTTTAAATGGGTTATTTTGAATAATGTTCCATCTTGATGAGGAGATTGGGAGGTCTGGCATCATGGCTCGGACTTTGTCTTCTATTATTTGATTCCAGTATTCGAATGGGGTACCATTGTGGTTCATGGACTCATCCAGGAACGATGTATGGGCCTTGAGGCTAAGATTGGTCTTCCACGATGTGATAGGTGGCAGATTCAATTGTGAGGTGTACCCAGAGGGGACTAGGGGAGCCTGATGCACAGGGTGTGGGGGTTCAAATCGTTTCCCACAAGGGGGCTCGTGGATTCGGCCTCTTCTGCTTTGCCTTTCTTCTAGCAGAAGAAGTCCTAGAATTCTTCGGCATGTTGCAGGATGCTTTGCAATTGTTCTAATTGTTTAGGAGTCATTAAAGAAGTCTAGTAGGGGCAATGTGCATGGGGCGGGTGTTGGGGAAGGTATTTCTATGGGTAGTTTTCGGGTAGAGGATTGTGGTGTTCTAGCGGAGGTCTGGATTGGTCTGGTTGGTCGTACTTCTAAATTGTTATTGGGATGTTGGTTGTCATTTTGTGAAATCTCATATTTGGAACCATAGGAGGTTATGTTGTGGTAGTCTTTTCGTGGTGGGCGCCAATTTGGTATCKGATACGAGTGCAAAAATTGGCTTGGGGGCTGAAGCTCAAGTAATTTTCTAACAATAAGTAACACAATTAACACAAGGTAAATAGCATTAAATGTTATCTCAGAATCCAACCATCGGTAATAAATGACCTTTAGATTAAAAATTGGCTTGGGGGKTGAAGGATGTTTTTCTGCATCTGTAGGACTCTTCTTCTAAGTTGGGTTTCTTTTGTTTCTTACACTTCAAGTATGTCAAATGTCAAAAAGTGTCTAGTTTTAGAAGACCTATTCAATAGCCATTGAAGATAACTATTGTATTTAAAAACTATTTTCATTATTATTTGGAGATAACGCTTGATTTTAAAAATTATTTTTATTATGTTATTTAAAGAAAATATATGTCAAATGGGCATTGGAATGATGCATTAGAACTAATTTATGAGTTTCACTTCAATTTCTTTATTTATTAACTTGGCGTGAATTGAGATTTRATATATTAAGTGACATTTGTTAAAATTTGTTAAACATTAACACCATAGCATTGGAGAAGCTCCAAGAAACTTTTACACAATTCTATAATATAACTCAGATTTTCAAATTTCAAATTACATATTCCCCCCCTTCTATACTCTAACCAAACTAAAGACACTTCTATAACTAAGTTTGTTGTCCAAATGTAGCCTAAAGAGATAAGATACATCCAAATATAGTAAGAAAATCAGAATAACTGTTACCATTTACTTTGCTCCTAAGATTAGAAGAAAAATATATAATAATACCTCAATTGTTCAACATAGTATAATTTGACCAGAAATCATGGATTCGATTGTGACAGGGTTCAATTTTCTTTTTGATGATTTTAGGTTTTCAATGGTTGGAATTAACAAGTGAAATCAACAGCTATGAAGCACCACCAAATTGTTTGATCTTTGATTGCCCACCACATGATGTGATACACAGCATACCAGAATTCGAAATCAGAAGCTATAAAGATTGCTAATTGGATTTCATTCCCAGTAAAAGCTCATGCATTCAAAGTTGCAGCTGTTGCAGTATACAACAGGTTCTTCATTTTATTCCTTTTTTCGCTTAAAATAATCCTTTTTTCAACTTTTTCCCGTTTTCTCCATTTGTTTTAGTTTTCTTGAACTTTTGTTTACTGAGATAATCGCGAAATATGAGCCTAGCAAGAACACATATACTAGTCTTTGGAACAACCTCCATCATGGCAAAAGAACTAGAGGAGAGGGATACAAAAAATATATTAGATTTTTTATGAATAATTTTGTTAAATTTATAATCTTATCTTTCTAAAATGCGGGGTTGGATAGTGATCCCTTAGGCAATATTTTGGATTGAGGGAAAGGAAAAGAGAGGAAAGGGGAACAGTTAGGGGAGAAGAGGAGACGATTAAGTGCTTATCGGGTTTCGAACAATTGGAGGAAAATTAGAAATGAGACACTACATACTTTACATATTTACCTATGCTTTAGACGAGTATAAAGCCTATTTGCTAACCCAATTGAGTACTTCAAATTAAACTAATTAAGAGCTTACTAAATTAAAATTGTCTATAATCTTATTTTCTAATGTTTTAATATTTTATGAGCTTTTTAATTCATTCGATAAATTTTAAATGATAATATTTTTGACTTAACATATTAAAAGAATTACAAATTAGATTGCTGAATGTCAATGTTCAGAAATTTACAACAGGATATTTTAGTCATAAAAAAGTTTGATTAAGGTTAAGTTTGGATCATAAAAGGGGCAAGAGGCAGAGAAGAAGCATAATCTTATTTGGTGGGAAAGAGAAGTGGAAGAGACGTTAAATTAGAAATACTTTTCATTGGTTAGACCAAAGAAAGCAGAAGGAAAATATTGTTTTTTTACAATTTAGTACGGAAAATGTGGTTCTAATATGTATTACTTTGTATCACACATGTTTTTGCGTCATTTGAACTAATTTGCAATTTTAATTGTCAATTTATTAGGCTTATTTTGTTAAGATCATATTATACCTAATTTTGTTGTTGTGAATGTGTTAAATTCTCATAATATATTTTTCTATGGTCCTTAAGTCAAAAATTGACAAAATGGGTTCAGACACAAATTGAAACGTGAAAAAAATCGTTTAGAGAAAAAATGGAAAAACGATCAATAGCCATTGACAATACAATGTAGTCATAATTTGTTAATGAAATTTTTAGATTTTTTTGTGATAACTATGGGTCAGTCTAGATTTAGTGCATGACATTTTTGTCCACACTTGAGGACTACATGATTACTAATATAATTAATTATATATTATTTTCCATGGTAAACATTAATTTTAATTATTTTTTATTGTACATAAATCATCACTTGAGTTATGATGATGAGATTATATGTACAGACTATAAGAAAAAGTTATTATTTAAAATTCTCTCTCAGAGGCCAAAACGAATATATGTTTGTTTGTGCATAATGATTTCTCTAGCTATACCGTTGGTTGACTTTTATAAAGAAAAAATCTGAATACATTTATTGCCATTTAAGGTTCTTTTATGTTGAAGTTACATATAGAAAAAGGGTCCAAAAATTGCCAAAATCCATCAGAAATCGAAATGATCCATAGTAAGGAATTCAAGAACTATTCCTATGCTAATTTTTGTAGTGAACAAGGGACAGAAAGAATCGAATCATTCAAGAGATGGCCAGTGACCTTCATTTTCAAAATAACTCGATCTGATACTTTATAATTCATATTGAACCCAATTATATGAAAAGATGTTTATATCAATAAACCGCATGGATTATAATTCTCTCTTTCATTTTTTAAATTCTATTACTTTTGTCTTGTATGACCTTTCATATTTTAAATAATATTATTATTAACAATATTTAAATAGTGAAGGGATAATATTGTCCAAAAATGATTCTTATAAATTATGATATTTTAATATATTATAGATAATTCAATCCATCACAAATCGTCCACTTTTGAGGGGAAGAAAATCCAACGCAGAAGGGAAAGGGGAACCCTTTCAGAATTAATTTCTTCACCTTTTATATACTAACTAAATGAAGTAAATGACCTACGTATATACATAATTATTTTGATGGCTCAAATACATTCACCTTACATTCCAAGCAAACTAGGGCTAAAGTTGATTTTCTTCCCCTGCCCTCGTGTTGTTCACTCTTGGTGAAACAAAGTTTGACATTCTTAACTAAACTCAATTTCTTCATTTCCCTTTTTACCCTTATCTTTCCCTCCACATAAATCAACCAAAATATCGTCCCTTTTATTTTCTTTTGACTCTCTCAATCCAAAACCCTATTGAAACGAAGAAAATCAGGGTTGCTACAAACCCTAATCTCGTAAAACGAGGAAAGATTTTGTATTTACTTGGAGTCTATTATACAATTTTAATGGTAAAATCATGCTATACTTTGACAAATGAGTAATTTTTATTTTTTTAATTTTTTACTTTTCCTTCTCCCCAAAACTAACCAATCTAATTGATTTTGCTCGGGTTCTTGATTATGCAACCAAAGCACAAAACAGYGCAGGTGTAAACGTTTCTCGAACTTGGCCAACTTTAGTATATGTTGGTTTCTCAAGCAATAGCTCTACAACAATTACATACTTTTACCTTCCACAAGAGAATCAAGCGGATCCTCCAATCCTGCTTTATGATTCKGCCAAAGTAGTCGCCTTGCCTTGTTACCAGTATGCAGCCGTCAGCAGATACCATCAAAGAAGTAATGATAAGAACATCAAGAGAAACGAGCTCGATTTGAGGAATGCTTTGAGAACAAGTGCTTGGAGAAACGTCGCTGATACCCGCTTTTAGTGCTGCAACATAAAATGGTTCCGCTTTTAGTGCCGCAACATATAATGATCCCGCTTTTAGTGCTGCAACGCTATAATATCATGCACATTAAACATGTAAGTATAATCAAATTTTCAAATGATTCTTAACTTCACAGGTTAAGATTTTTAACTCAAATATCAACCATTACATTAAATAATAAACTATATAGTAAATATGTAATAAAATCAATAGATCTTAACAGTATCTTAAGGAGAAGGTAAGAGATGAAATACCCCGAAATATGATAGACATATTATTGACGTTTCTTAATTTTTTGTATTGCGATTAGTAATCTCCTAATTCGTTAACTAGTTTGAAGAACTTGGAAATGATTGAGCATGAACGACAACCTAATTAATGCAGATACTAAAGATGACAAATTGAGACGAATAATCATCTTGGCTAGTAAAGTAAAATATCACAAAATTATAGTAAGAAAATCAGAATAATTATTACCATTTACTTTTCTTCTAAMATCAAAATAAAATATATAATAATACCTCAATGACTRAACATAATATAAGTTGCCRAGAAATCATGGACTCAATTGTGAAAGGGTTCAATTTTCTTTTGCTGATTTTAGGTTTTCAATGGTTGGAATTAGCAAGTGAAATCAGCGGCTATGAAGCACCACCAAATTGTTTGGTCTTTGATTGCCCACTACATGATGTGATCCACAGCATACCAGAATTCGAAATCAGAAGCTATAGAGATGCTAATTGGATTTCATTCCCKGTAAAAGCTCATGCATTCAAAGTTGCAGCCATCGCAGGATACAGCAGGTTCTTCATTTTATTCTTTTCGCGTTTTCTCTATTTGATTTATTATTGAATAGTATTTTTCTCGAACTTTTGTTTACTGATATGAACATTATATATCATAAAAAATGGCCGGCTTCCAACATGAAAACATCCCATATTTATAGACAATCAAGTCTTGATTGCTAAAGGATACAAAATAAGATGAAGGTGCATAAATCCCTTCAAAAGAAAGTATCTCATAATGCATATTGAATAATTTATATTCATAACTTTTACATGTATAATTACACCATTCTATGTATGATTATTGTGATCTTCTTGCTCCTTGCAAGAACCTTTTAGTCCAATGAATTTAGCATTTTCGAGTAAACTGAATTCACCATCTTTCGGTACTTAAAAGTTACAATCTAACATTCAATTATGCATTGTTTCATAACTTTTGTTCATGCATCAAAGTGACACCTTATTGTATTAATTGTRATATTAGTTGAACAATTCACAACAAAGAAAATCATGATAGCTACAAACTCTAATCCTGTAAAACGAGTATCGATTTTTTTTTTATTTGGAGCCCATTATTCAATTTTGATGATAAAATCACAATATATATATCAGAAAATGAGTAATTTTTTTGCTTTTCCTTCTTCCGAAACTAACCAATCTCATTGATTTTGCTAGGGTTCTTGATTATGCAACCAAAGCACAGAACAGGGCAGGTGTAAACGTTTCTCTAACTTGGCCGACTTTAGTAGATGTTGGCTTCTCAATCAATAGCTCTACAACAACTACATACTTTTACCTACCAGAAGAGAATCAAGCGGAACCTCCAATCCCGTTTGATGGTTCAGCTAAAGTAGTTACCTTGCCTCGTTACCAGTATGCAGCCGTTAGAAGATACCATCAAAGAAGTAATGATAAGAACATCAAGAGAAACGTGCTCGATTTGAGGAATGCTTTGAGAACAAGTGCTTGGGGAAACGTCGCTGATATTCCCGCTTTTTCTGCTGCAACGTATAACGATCCTTTGGATGGCGTAGTTGTAAGTGAGGTCTTGATATGGTTTGGTGCTATTCGCGTTGGGAAAATTTGATATAAGATTTTGCGATTAAATAATAAAAATTACATTAAATTAATGTGATTTTTTCGAAGGTCATTTTGTTTCTTTCGTAGTTGTAGAAGGCAGGAAAATAAAAAAATTGAATGAAAAAAATTTCTCTTGAAGAATTCATTTAGATTAAAAGGTTGTTGAAAGATGAATTTGTAACTTTTTGGAGTTAAAAAAGTTTACCTTAAGCCTTAATCGAGTAAGGTACCTATTTGATGGAGCAATGTCCTCTAACCATAATAGCATACTCATTCGTGAAGAGCAATGCTCGAGTATTGTGGCCGTTAGCCTCGAGCAATGGCCAATAAACAATTATATACTCAAGCAACAATTCTGCAATGTTCGAGTATTATCCTCTCATTGATCGTGTCTTAATAGAATATCTTGATTGAGGGTCTCTGGTGTCCCGTTGTGATCTAGGGATAGGTAAGGAAGAATATGTGAGAATACCGATTATCCAGTTGGTTTGAATTTCTTATGAAATCCTTTAAACTATAGTATCATGCATATTAAACACGATAAGTATATATCAAAGGCCTTAAACCATTGGTAATTAGTTTCAGTTTCATTGGCTAATTAGCCTCCACAATTTCGATTCTTCTCACGATTATGCTGATTCTAACAACCGTAATTATTACAATACAATTAATGTAGTGCTGATTCTAACAACCATAATTGTTACAATACAATTAATGTAATAGACATAGAGTTTGTTACGAGATTATGATAATATTCATAGTTTGTTGCGACCTGAATTGAAAATTTCTACACTTCTTATACAAAAGTCAACAAGTGCTTTATCCATATGCCAAGGCAGTAAATGCAGCTAAAGAGAAACGGCAGTTTGGAGTCCATAAATAGCAGAAGAAACTTCACTTGGATTRCAACCAAACACATCCTCCAATTGCCCAAGAAAATCAAGAAAACATGGATTCCATTTGCAAAAGAATCAGCATAACTTTTGCATTCTTTTCTTTGCAAATTTTGGTACTGAAATGTGAAGAAATTGGCTATYKAAAACCACCTGTTTGTACACTCGTTGAGTGCCCTGGATATGATGTGGTTCATWGCGAAAAAGAATTTGAAATTAGAAGCTATAAGCCTGTTAATTGGATATCCTTTGCAGTGAACTCTACTTTGGAACCATATCGCAATCTCAAAAAACCACTTAGGTAGAATAGTTGCACTAAAATTAACAAACCTATAAGCTGCAATGGATTCTACCTAAGTGGTTACGAATTTGCAAAAAGAAATGCATTCGAAAGGTAAGAAACTCCTCACTCCTCTCCCTCTAAAAAGTAGAGTTCTTTATGAGAATTTCTCGAGCCTCGTTACAAAAGGGTGTTCCTTAATTTATTTTTGCAGGCTTTTTGAGTACACTTTCAATGGCAAGAACAAGGACAAAGTGAGGATGAATGCAACTGCACCAACTATTCTTGATGTAGGTTTTGCGACAAACAGTTCTCTGTACAAAATGTACTATTATGTACCCAAAAGATTTCAATCGAATACTCCCCGTCCCATTTCAAGTGATGATCAAATAGTGAAGTTTCCGCCAACCAAATTTGCAGCGGTTAGAAGATTTGATGCCGGGGAACTGCAGGTGGTGATTGAGAAAGAAGCAAAGAAATTGAAGGATAGCTTGAAAGGAACCCAATGGGAATCTGTAGCTTCCATTGCAGCTTATAGTTTTGTTAATTTTAGTGCAACTATTCTACCTAAGTGGTTATTTGAGATTGCGATATGGTTCAATTGAATTGTAAATGATTCTCTTGTTCAAAAGAATTAATCATTATATGATTTTAAGATTTAACTTTTTTTTGAAATGGTACCTGAAATTTAGCTGTCAAAAATGGCATTTTGAGCTTCATTTATTTACTAGTAAATTGTTAGGGGATTGAATAGATTTATTCGAATCAATTTCGCACATCGTAATAACTTTTTGCCCTCTTCTCTCTTTAATTAGGGGGAAAAAAAAAAAGAAATCCTTAGAATATTTTTAATGGAAATTAAAATAAAATTGCAAATACTAACAAATGAATGAACCAAAAACAATAACGTTTTATTTACTTGTTTGCCTTTAGACCTTACCTTTAAAGCTATATAATTCAGTGTAAGTCAAATATGGCTTTTAGCAGAAATATCGTTTTATTTATTTCATTTCATTTGTAATACATTATTCAAAACTCAAAAACCTTTAAGCAATTATCTAAAACATTAAAGGTCGCTATTTATTGCAGCATCATCCCACATCCATTCTCTGGAGATGCTAAGGACAAAGTTAAGTACAATTGCAAAAAAAAAGACACGGCCAGTATTGTCCTCCCCTTCCTAGCCTTGTTCGTTTTTGCAATATACGAAAGTAAAAAAAGAATGGCTAAGCACAGCATTCTCTTCGCGATCACCATTCTCTTCTTCTTTGCCCTCGCCTTGGCTGCTCGCCCTGATTTTTCTTTAGTGGAATCCCAGAAAAAGGGAGCAGAGAATGTGGGCGTTGAAGACATAAGCTGCGCAGGAATGGATAAGGAAGAGGTGTTTGGTGATGAGAAGTTTACAAGCAGAGACAGACTACATATACACCCAGCCTCACATTGATTATATATACACCCAGTCAACACTTGCCAAGCATTGATTTTGATGCAAGGATGGAGTTAGGGGTTGCTGGAGTGATAGTCGTTCCCCGACATTTTTTAATAAAATGTTTGATAAGGTTCATATTTTTTAAATATAAAAAGTATTTTATTATAAAATTATCATCTCGTCTCCTCAATATTTTTGTTATTTATTTTCTCCCTCACAAAGTTATATTTCTTGTGCTGTCCTTAATTTGATCCAAGACATTTTGATGACCTTATGGTGCATGTCGAAAGGATTTTAATGTTTTATCTAATTATGCTATTTGGTACATGCATGGTGAGATTAACATTGTGCTTCACGTATTTTGCTCGACTCTTTATTACATCCTCAATTAGAGATTTATATGTTATTATGTTAGTTATTCATAAACACATATTTTTTTCTTCTTAGAAAAAACATGGAGCTTGAACGTTAAGGTCTTATGATTGAAATAAAATTCAAAGAAACAACAACTTATTGGGTTTTTTTAGATATGTTCTCATTTTAAATTTCTGCAAATATTTTGTAAGAAAATTCTTTAATATATTCATAAAGGTTCACCAATAAATTTTTGTTTTTAAAAGCTTGTGTCTCCCTTGCTTCAGAAGTAGGTGAAAGTACTCATCGAACTTTTCCAATTTGGGTTAATTTTCTAGTATTACCAACGCCGTTCTGTTGCAATAGATGAGTCTGGATAGTGCCACTAGGAAGTCAGTCAAGCTATGCCACCTCAAGAGAGGCTTCATGGCAACTTCTTTCTTTAGATTCTTATTCAAAACCATGACAATAGTCATTTGCAGAGTCATGCCAATTGGTAATTTGCATTTCCCATTGTAACTCTCACAATTAATGAAGCAACTCCCCCTCCCATAACTAATTAATTATGAAAATGGAGGAGGTATTTATATTAGTTAATTTTAAGGAATATTGTAAATTTTGTTGAGTTTTATAGACTTTATATATATATATATATATATATATATATTATATATGTATAATATATATATATTTAATTTATCTTTCAATTATGGAATGAGTAGGCATGAACTATAATATGTTAGATTAGACCCATTAAATGTTCTGTGATTAGGGATTAGACCTATTAAGATTTTAGGATTTGGGTGAGAGTTTTTAGGATTTTTTAGTTTTTAGGGATTTGCGTGATTATCTTCAACTACGTTTTTAGTTAAAGAAATTGATCTAGAAGCAGACATCGTTGATTATGAAGAAGCAAACTCGAGTAACAACAGTTTTACGGGATGATTTACTTATTCTAATCCTAGTATAGAAGGAAATAGTTTTGAGGAGAAAAAAGAAGTTGTACCTGTACCTACTACACTAGGAATCATTGCACAACAAATGGAGATCCAAGTTGACCATGCCATGAATGATGAAGAAGGTAAAATTATGCAGCAACCTATTGTGCAATTAGAACAACCTGTTTTAATGAGGTTAACAAGAGATAGGAAGTCTACAATTCCTGATGATTATCATGTGCACATGATGGAGGTTGAACCTGATTTGCACGAGGAAAAGGATCTAGTTACAATGGAACAAGTCATGAATTCATCAAATTGTGATAAACGAAAACAAGCCATGAAGGAAGAATTAGAGAGTATATCCAAGAATAAAGTTTGGATACTTGCTGACAAGCCTAAAAGAGATGCTTGTGGAAATATTGAGAGGTACAAGYCAAGATTAGTGGCCAAAGGGTATAATCATAAAGAGGAGATCGACTATAATCACCAGTGTCAACAAAGGATTCTTATTAGAAAATTAATTGTGTTGGTGGCATACTATGATTTGGAACTGCATCAAATGGACGTCAACACTGTTAAAAAGTCTAAATAGAAGACAATACAGAAACGAAAGACTAAGGTTTTATTAATATAACATAATATGAGATAATGTAATGTCTTACAAAGTAACCATCTAAAGAACCTACTTATTGGTTACCAAACTGCTAAACAGAAATCTTAATCAAATATGGCAACTATCAATACCCGAATGAATCATAATCAAACTCTAACAAATCAAATCATAACTAAATCAATAAATCTATAATATATTTTAAAAAAATTAAATAATGATGAGGTCTATCCTCCAAACAATCTGAAACAAGATGAGGTTTGCCCTCTAGAACAATCTGAAACAAGATAAGGTTTTCCCTCCAAAACAATCTGAAACAATTCGAGGTCTTGCCTCAAGAACAATCTGAAACAAGTCGAGGTTTGTCCTCGAGAACAATCTAAAACAAGTTGAGGTCTACCCTTAAGAACAATCTGAAACCAGTCGAGGTCTGCCCTCTAGAAGAATCTAAATGAAGTCTAGGTCTACCCTCGAGAAGAATCAGAAAGAAGTTGAGGTCTACCCTCCAAAATAATTTGAAACAAGTTGAGTCTCCAAAACGGGATCTACCTTCTAGAACATGAGGTCTGCCCTCTCTTTAGAACATGATGTCCGCCCTCAAGAACTATCCAAAACAAAAATAAGTCTACCCTCCAGAACGAGGTCTACCCTCCAGAACCATCCAAAATAGAAGACAATAGAGAAACTTTCTCGATCAAACCTAAGCTAGGTTGAACTTTCTCCATGAAACCTGCTCTGGTACCATGTTAAATTATCTAAACAGAAGACAATAGAGAAACAAAAGACTAAGGTTTGATTGATATAACATAAAATGATATAATGTAATATCTTACAAAGGAAGCATCTAAAGAACCTATTTATAGTTTACCAAACTGCCAAACCAAAATCCTGATCAAATATGGAAACTACCAATACAAGAATGACTCCTAATTGAACTATAACAAATCAAATCATAACTAAATCAATAACTCTATAATATCTTTAACGAAAATAACATTTAAATGGTGATTTGAAGACATTTATATGTTACAATTAGAAGAGTATGAAGAAGGTGAAGAGAAAGTGTGGAAACTCAGAAAATTCATATATGGATTAAAGCAAGCCAGCAGATAATGTTATCTCAAATTTGACAATGTAATCACTAGTTCTAATTTTCTTGAGAAAAAACTAGACAAATGCATTTATCTGAAAATTAATGGGAGTGATTTTATCTTGATGATCTTATATGTTGATGTATTTTATTGGCTACCTTGTCAAAAGAAATCTAAGATTTTCTTTTAAAACAGTTTGACATGAAAGACAAGTGGCTCATTATTTCTTGGCGATAGAAATAATTAGAGATAGAGAGAACATTAGGCCTATCATAAAAGGATTACATTGGTAAAATTTTGCAGAGACTTAGTATGAGAATTGTTAGGGACGAGATCTCCTATGTCAAGAGGAGATAAGTTGCATAAGGGACAGTGTCCTAAAAATTTATTGGAGAAGAAGAGTATGCAAAATGTGTCATATGCAAGATTAGTTGAAGTCTCATGTATGCACAAGTTTGCACCAGAGTAGATATAGCTTTTCTTGTCAACATGTTATCTACGTATTAATCAAATCCTGGACATGAACATTGAATTGTAGAGAAGAAAGTGTTAAGGTATCTGAAATATACAAGAGATTACATAATAGTTTACAAAAAACTTGAAGATAAGGAGTTAAGGATAGAAGGGTATGCAAATGCAGCATATAAGCAAGACAATGACAACTTAAAATCTTGTTTAGGCTATATATTTATGCTTGTTGGAGGTGCAATTTCATGGAAGATATTAAAATAGACTTTGGCAGCCACGTCAACTTTTCAAGCAGAATATATAGCAGTAAATGAAGCAACTGGACAAGGTTTATGGTTTGAGAAACTTTATTCTAAAGTTACAATTGTTGGGGTCAATCAAGAGGCCTATGACTATTTATTGTGACAATGTTTCTCCAGTATTCTTTTCAAAAAACAATCGCATGACTTTCTCATTTCATATTGATGTCAAGTATTCTTTAGTCAGAGAGAGAAAGAATGTGAGTAACAACGAGATTGAGGTTGTCAAGATAGACACTA
Source organism: Rhazya stricta (assembly GCA_001752375.1). Taxonomy (NCBI): domain Eukaryota; kingdom Viridiplantae; phylum Streptophyta; class Magnoliopsida; order Gentianales; family Apocynaceae; genus Rhazya; species Rhazya stricta. The sequence continues at coordinate 2,639,514 of MEJB01000003.1, read as the reverse complement.
AAGATCCATTAGTTGACCCTTTTACTAAAGCCTTCCAATATCATGTTTTGTCAAACATGTCAAAGCCATGGGAATTTCAAAAAATTTAGATATTGACTTGAACTAGCAGCATTATAAAGAGATATATTTCATAATCAAGTATCTGCAGAATTTTTCTTAATATGAAATTTTCCATTCTTCAATCTTGAAATGACATTTTAGTAGGACATTAGGAGTATATTTTGTTTCAGAATATTGCTTTAAGCATAAAATATACTTGTTGCTGCATTAAGTGATTTATGTGATTATAATTGTCTTGTTGTGGTTTTGAAGTGTTGATGTCTTGCTAATTCGTCATGTTGTTTCTTATAACTTTTGCACTTGACCAAATCTTAAATCAGGTTTGGCATTTATTTCCAATCGACACTTAAAGTATACTGTGTCATCCAACAAATTTAGAATCTAAACAATGTCAAGTTCAGGGGGACATTGTTAGATCATATCAGAAGAACAATGTCATGTTGTTCTAGCAAAGTTCTAAATGTTGTACTTGATCAATGTAGAATTTACATGCAGATCTGTCCTAAACCAATCAATAAAAGAGTTTGGTCCCAAAACACTAATTTTATTTGTGTTGAAACAAAGAGGAACATCAGTTCAAATATAATATTTGAAGTGAATAGATATACCCGATTCATAATCAGATAATCCTAAAGATGCAAGACAACTACTTAATAGATGTGATTATCTAATATAATTTCTATATAACGCCAATGATAGTCCATGTTCCATATACAACCAATTTAAAGAAAGGTCCCATTCACTTTAGAATTATATAAGTGTATAGAATCAAATGATCATCATGGATAAGTTTGCGCAATTAAATAAGATTTTTTATTAAATTTTTAGCTCAGAAATTAAAAATCTATTTCAATAAAAGTCAATCTATTTTGATATATATTCTAACAGAAAATTCAACACTTCTTATCAAAAAGTCAAAAAAGTTATTTGGCTGTTTCCCATATAATGCTTTGTGTATACCCAAGGCAGTAAATGCAGCTAAGAAAATGGAAAAATTGGAGTTGATAAATTGGAGGAGAAACTTCACTTGGATTTCAACAAGAAACATCCTGCAATCGCAAAAGAAACATCAAGAAAAGATGTATTCGATTAGCAAGAAAATCAGTATAATTTTTGCAATATTGACTTTGCAAATTTTAGCACTGAAATGTGAAGAAAGTGCCTATCCGTCACCACCTAATTGTGCATCCCTTGAGTGCCTTGGATATGATGTTATTCATAGTGAAAAAGATTTCGAAATTAGAACCTATCAGCCTGTTAATTGGATTTCCTTTGCAGTGAACACGTCTAGTTTTGTATTTGCAAGAGCAAATACATTCGCACGGTAAGAACCTATCAGCCTCTTTTGTCCAACATTTTCTTTTGACTAACATGAGTTTCATTTATGTCTGCAGGGTCTTTGCCTATGTCAATGGTAACAACAAGGACAAAGTAAGGCTGAATATGACTGCGCCAGCGATTATTGAGGTTGGTTTTGCAACAAACACTTCTCTATACAAGACGTACTTCTATCTACCCAGCATATTCCAAGCGAATCCTCCTGCTCCCGTTTCTAGTAACGACGAAATAGTGAAATTACCGGCGACCAAATTTGCAGCGGTTAGAAGATTTGAAGGCGGTCTAAAGCAGAAGACGATTGAGGCAGAAGCAAAGAACTTGAAGGATAGCCTGAAAGGAACTAAATGGGAATCTGCAGCTTCTGCAACTTATAATGTTGCTGCATACAGTGCACCTTTTGAAATTAAACGAATAAATGAGATTATGATATGGTTTGATTGAATTGTAAACAATTAATCATGATATCATATTGTGATCTAACTTTAATTTGAAATCACTCCTGAAATTTAGTTGTTAAAAATGGTACTTTGGGGTTCATTTACTAGTAATTGCTTGGGACGGAAAAGATTTATTTGAATCAATTTCATGTCGTCCTCATAATTACTTTTACAGAAAGTTTTAATTTTGAGAAGATAAATATTAAGGTCCAAAATCCTGGTGATTAACAATATATTTAATTTGCATATCATGTGTTATTAATTAAGAGAMGAGTCAAATGTCAAATGTACACCCTCCAATTAGAGGTATTTATGACTAACTTTTGTCTTTTAGTGTTTTAATAAGTGAGGTTCTTAACTATGCATAAGAAAAAGTTTATTTTATCAAGTAGATTCGAAAAAAAAAAAAATTAAACTTTAAGATTGAGTATCTGTTAAGCAGGTGACAGAATGCYCGTTCAATTCACATCGCTATCCTTTAAAAAAAGGAAGTATTTGAAATAGTTTTAGTTCGATTAATATCATTACAGGCGTTAAAGTTATTCTTAAGATCGAGGTAAGTAAGAATTAATGCTCAAATGTTTTGAGGCCTAATAAAATTTGTGAAAATTGGGGGATCCATATGCAACTTTTCAAGGTACCAAGATTAATTTGAAAAGTTTACAAACCTTTATGGGTGTCAATATTTGCCCCTCAATCTTCATTAATTTAATTTCTATAGAACTATGGTCGCAAATCCTCCATTTTTGTGTTCTTTTTTTTTTTCCCTTTAAATTCTAACGTAAGATATATTTCTTTCCTTAAAGGAAAAAAAATCGAATATCTTATCAAGTACGGGGAACTAATAGCAATAAATCCGGTTTAAAGAGGCTCATATACGGATTTGTTATTCCAATTATAAAAGAACAAGTATCTAGTTTAACGCGTTTACTGATTCAGTAATAATGAGAATAATAAATACACGATTATATATAAAGTTCAAGCTGAAGAAGAATCACAAATTATTATAATTTTCGAAATTGCTCCCAAAAAATTCGAGGAAATTATGCATTTCATTTGCAAAAGAATGAGTTTGATTTTCATTATTTTTTGTRTGCAATTCTCTGTTCTACAAAGTTGGCCATTTCCCTATGCTCTYCCACCTGACTGTGAAGTCCTTGAATGTGCTCCATATGAAATCTATATTGTTGATGAAGCAGGATTTGAGATCAGAGTTTATTACTATCTTAAATGGATAGCATTTCCAATTTCCCCATCATTGTCTTTTGAAGATGCCAAAAGAGAAGCATTTCGCAAGTAAGAATCTGTTTCTKTCTCTCGTATATACACATAAACTTTAGTTAACAAGTCCTTGATTCATTTATGAAGGATTTCCTCTTACATCGGCGGTAAAAATATCGGCCAAGTAAAGCTTCCTATGACTGCACCGGTCATGTTTGATCTCAATTCTACGAGATATACAGCATACTATTATGTACCCAAAAGGTTTCAAGCAAACCCTCCTGTTCCGATGGAGGCCAAAACCGGTGGAGTGGTGCAATTGCCTATCAGGGAACGTGGTATCGCAATRGTTAGCAGATTTGCAGGTGACTTGAGCGAGAACGCCACTAWYGGAGAATTYGACTTCTTYAGGAATACRCTAAAAGGAAATAAATATGAATATGCACTTTCCGATGGGAATTTTAGTGTTGTYAGCTACAGTCCACCTTCRCAAGTTTACCGAGTGAATGAAGCTTTTCTATGGTTCGAAAGAAATTATTAATGCAATATATTTATATGATTTTACAAATCATGTTTTTTGGTTGCATAATTAATGTTTAGATTTGTAATTCGATTTAATCGAGAAGAATATTTTACCAATATTAAATAAGAAAGCTAACGTAAATCTTGATTTTATTGTACGAGTATATAAGTTTTAAKGTTCATCCGCAAGTTGGGGGAAAATAGTATTCTCTTTGTCTAATATTGAACTAATTTGGATTATACAAAACGATTAAGAAAATATTTATCTAAATTTAGGGAGGGAATAAATTCACCTCCTAACTCTTAAATTTACATCGTTTTGTTAATAATTATCTTATGTGGACATTAATACCTCTTTGACTTTTCTAATCCATCATATTGTACTTTACTAAATTGCCCTTTTACTCAGATAATTATATTTTCCTTCTTTTCTTCACCAATTACTACACAAACATGTCATGGTTGACGGTAGATTTGATTTGAGGAGGAATTTCAAGCTTTTATTTATTTGGTATGAGCTGGCAGAGGAAATTTCAAGATTTTTCTTTTTAGGTAATTAAAAGGGCATTATAGGAATGAGAAATGTGGGTGGCTAGATATAATAAAAGTGAGAGGGTATTAATATCCATATAAGGGAATTAAATGAAATAGCCATTCCCTAAAATTTAATATCTTTCATTATTTCTCCTTTATCACAAAGGCAGAGATAAGTCTCTATTTGGATGACATTTAAATTATGAAATTTGACATAATTTAAGAAAAATTGTTTGAATTAATGAGTCAAAAATTAAAAGAAAATTAAAATTAACATTTGTATCCCAGTTAACCCCTCCCTTTTTCTTTCCATTTAAATTCATGTATTCCAAATTAGGTAAAAGTAAAAAAGAAGAATATATTACATTTAGGACGTCTCTTGAGACTTTATAATAGTATATTACTAGGGAATTCGCTACGCGCCATGCATACAATAAAAAAGGAAATTCGCATAATACCTTTACCATATTCTGAAAAATTTTCACTCGAGAATTTTTTCTATGGCTTTTATCTAAAGTATCAATCAAATTTGTTTATTTTTTATTTTTGAATTTTGAGTATATCTTTAAATATCAATAATTTATGATTTGAGCATTAAAAAGATTTTTTTTTTAAAAAGTAATGGAGTCTTGTATAAGCTAATCCTCATTATCCATTTAATCCATTGCACACCTATGGAAGTCTTCATACCATCTAGAGAAATTAGACGAAGGGATCCTATATCTCCTAACATTGTTAAATAATATAGAGAAGCATAAAAGAAGAGGAGAGCAAAGAAGAATATAGAGGAGGCTAGGTTTTTTATTCAAATAGCATAGTGTAATTTGATACAAAGTATTCGATCCAATGATCCTATACATAAGCTATCGGAACCCCRTGACCTTAAGATAATTCAAAAGGAAAATGGCGCAAATTATCACTCAATCATTTACATCCATTTAAAAATGCCCCTCATTTTTGTTTTCAAATCATTTTGTTACTCAAACAATTTTCGAGCATTTATTTATACCATCCGACCACTCAACAAGGCGATTTCCAGCTAGATGAGTCACATGTTTCTCATGTGACTTTCATTTTAAGGGTTCAACCGTCATTTCGTGTTAGAAACATAATTATATATGTAGTGATAATATAAACTACGTTGACGTTCTATTTTGGTTTTTGCTTGTTTATTTGTGCTGTAATAGACAAAGCGAAGTTGATAGAAGCTGCAAGGAATGCAAATGTAATTCCACTTTACAAGTGCATTTTCTCGCAACATTTGATACCGGTGCTCGCTTCTCCTCCTAATTAGCATGAACGCGAAGCTCCTTCAACCGGCGAGAATGGTGGCCACAAAAGTGGTTTTGCTACCTCGAATACACTCTTCATCTATAAGTCTAGATTCTTACATGCTAATCCATATAAACTGTTTGTAGTGTTAATATAATCTTATATCTTTTTCACATATATTTGGTGAGCCACACTGGAATTTAATTTTTCACATAGACAAATCGAGGTTTATGAAAGCTTCGAGGAATGAAAATATAATTCCCCTTATGACCGCTTGCCTCTTCACTCTTATATTGGTGTTACTGCTGAACTTGTCTTGGCATAACAAACACGAATATGTCATTCAAAGGCCTTAAACCATTGGTAATTAGTTTCATTGGCTAATTACCCTTTCGAGATTATGATTGATAATATTCTAAAATTTCAAGAGGATTAATATTTTATTTTTTCATAAGGTTATGATGATATTTCGGAATTTCAACTGAATGTTAACTCATTTCTTAAATGCAAGACAAAAATTTCAACATTTATTCAAAAGTAAAAAACTGCTTGRCATTTGGCAATTTCCTATGTAAAGAAAAACAAAAGGTTCTTTGTCTATATCCCAAGGCAATAAATGCAGCTAAAGAAAACGGCAGTATTTGGAGTTGATAAATTGGAGAAGAAACTTCACTTGGATTTCACATTCCTATCCCTTGATGTGTTTTTATACATATACATAATAARATTTTGAAACAGCTTTAGTTCGATTGATTTGATTGGTTAATTTTTGCTAGTAATGGGTATTAATGTTTTTCTTTTTAGGAAAATAGTGAATTTATACTAAGTCTGTCCAAAGTGCAGATTGAACATCATATCGGACTGACTTGATCCCTCGGAACTTGCTGAGCAACTACCCTTCTTTGCGAACAAATGGGCTACTACATTACCCTCTTTTTTTTGTATGAGAAACATCAAAAGAATAAAAATGCAAGAGCTTTTTTCTTATTTGCTGGATAACGTTGCCTACCAAGGATAAATCCTCCTCCTCAGCCTGGTGCAGCCGATTGATCAATAAAGCATCCCCTTCAATTGTGAGATGGCTAGTCGCAAAGTCTTATGTTTTGGTAGTAATGGGCATTAGTGTTATTCTTAAGATTCATTGAACAATTTTTTTTAAAATATGAGTCTACGTCCTAATTCGATTTATAGTTGTAATTGTCTTGATAATGACTGACTTGTGACATTTGATGCATGTTCAACCTAGTGTATTGGATTGTATTGAATAATATAGATAAAATATTAATTTTACGGYAAATTATCAAATTATTAAGCAATAATTTATTCTAATCCTAAACCATTCTTGTTTGCCGATGCGTAATAACATGGAGACATCTAATGCGAGGGAAAATTTTGGACTTGAATATGTTGAAACATGGAGATTACTAATTTAATAATTAAGCACTGCAAAGAAAGGTATTTATGTTAATGAATAAATAGTTAAAGTAGTCCAAATATAAAAGGAAGAACAAGTTACATTTATTGCAAATTTATCAGTGGAATAAATATCAAATTGTTAGCCTATAGTTTTAAGTGATCCCAGCTAAATTCACCACTGCTTAAGGGCTTCGATCATCCATGTTGCTACCAAGGTCTATCTCTATAAGGTTAGCAGCAGAGCCATAAGCATGAGAGTTAATGCTAAGTATTGGAGGAGAGTAGTTACCACCTTCTGAATGATTAACCTGAGGATCAAAACGATAAGAAGAGCCACTACCAAAGTCCATGGGAAGGCCATGGTCAGYAGATTAAGAGTAGAAGAAAATGAACTGCTACCATAATAAGTTGGTGCCCCTGGTGTGTTACCATAGTGATTCACCCTTGGTGCGATGGTCGATCGAGATGGTGCSAAACCCAGCGAGGATTCAAGATTGGAATACTGGGGTCTAGGAGGACATGACCTGACACCAGCATAAGTTCCAGCACTAGGAGCTTCAGCACCAAAACCAAAAGGAGTCTTAAAGGATGAACARCAGATGCATTCAAGAATTAGAACTTTTGAGTTTGAAATACGAGAAAAAACAACCTGAAATTTACTAAAATTTATGTGCCTGTAGTTACCCACGCTGTTAATGATACTGATGAAGGAGGAGTTCCTTTGGTAGCTGATGTTGTTGCAAGCTGATATGGTAGGTGCGACATAAACAGGTATGTTGACCGAAGTGAACATGAGGCACAGGAGGATGGTTAAGATCCTCTTATCAGCTCCATAATCTAAGTCATGAACAAACTGTTGTGTTAGCTATCAAAGTACATATATATTAACWTTAGTAAACAAAGACTARGAAGAACTTAGTAAAAATGGAATTTCAGGTGGGCTATCAAATGGAAGACATCAAATTATATGTGTTAGAGAAACCAAACCAACTTCTTTTCTCAAAGAAAAGAAGTTGAAAATGACAAAATAACCGAGAGAGGTTGATGAAACCATTCTTTGACCACGCATCACTCAAACCTCAAGTGAGCTACTATGGGGATAGATACATGTACGAAAACTACAAAAGAAAAAGAGTTACGTACAAATTTAGCAGAATAATTAAGTTACCCAAATTGATGGTTTGGGATTACCTGGTACCCAGACTAGGATTAACAATAAATACCTCATCATCTCTGGTGTCTTCATCGTGTCGCGCTGGCAAGTTATTACCTGAATAGTAAACCGGTGAATACTTCCACTCACTTTTTCGACCTCTCTGCAATTTGGATATACCTTAGCTCCTTTCGTGTTAAACTCTGATCCAATACAAACTTCCAAAAAAYATAAAAATAAACAAGAACATATGCATTGCATACTAGACTAAGTATAGATACAAAGATTAATCAATGGTTGAAAAGATTAAAAGTACAATTGACGATTTCAGATAKWTAATAGACAAATATCCTTAWATGGGATAAGAACCTATAAGGAAAAAATGAAATTTTCCTTTGAAATGTGAAGACATTAAAAGAGCTTTAGAGAGAAATGTGAGACTGGATAATGCCCTTTCGGAAGAACTCTTTTTCTTTTTAAATATTAATGGACTAGCCCTTGTGATATTTCAATTAGTGAGAAAATAATTGCAATTTGGGAGACATTAAAAGAATACAGAAACTTGTATGAGAAATTAAATAGATGCGATTCAGTGTGTGCATGTGTGCGTGTGTGTGTGTGTTTTTTTTTTTTTTCTGGGTTTCAAAAGGTGCTACTAGGAATAAAAAACACAAAACTTTTTTTTTTTTGAAATTTTTTTTGAGGAAGCCATTGGGAAAAAACTCCACCCGGGGAAAAAATAAATTCAAATTATAGAAAAAAGTAATCTTGAATTTCCTTGAAATTAAATCTTAGAACAAACAAATTGGAACGTGGCTTCTTGATGTATATTTGACTACCAAAAGCACAAAAAGTAATGTGAAAAAATAGAATGAGTGTACGGTAAACCTCATAAGTGTTTGATATATACACACATGAAACATTAAAGACGAAACAATCAATTAGCAAATTTGATGAATGAATGTAAGAAGAAAAATCTGAACTTAATTTTGTTTTAAAGAAATGAAATTGAACCCAAAAAAGGTTTTCTATTATTTACACTCGAAACCAAAGAAAAAACAAATTAAAATCAAACAAACATGTCCAGATGAACAAATCCAAATCATGCAAAAGAAATATTACCAAGCCGGAAGAAATGACCACACTGTAACTTTGTTATTCCTTTGAGGTTGTTGTCGACAACATGCTCCAAGCAAATGGAGCACTTCACCTCGCTAGAATGTTGGCCAAAAACTGGGTGGAACTGATTGGTGGGCAGCCATCTTTGAGATTGGTGTTTCTGGGAAATGTGAGAGATATATGTTGGAGAGTTCAAAGGTTGGCTATGTACCTACAGGCACTTTCTTTAGACACAAATGTATATAGAACTGTGTATTGGTTGTAGCTATTGCAAGTGAAGAATGCATATGGAAGTAATCAGTGCTAAGTGTGTAATTTACTAAAATTTATACAGATGTTGATTATTCAATGGGTCTGTTTCACATCTTTGGCATTATCTGATGGGCTCCTTCACCATTAGCTTAGGTACCTACTTTTATGCAACAATTTCCTCTAATTTGAAGTGCTAAATCCATATGATGATTCATAAATGATCCAAATMAAAGGCAGTGGACCAAGATGATGAACACAGGTCCAAATTATGCATCCGTTTCTCATAGCCTTTCGTTGATTTCAAGGTGGGAGCWGGTGAGGATTTTTTAGACTGGTCTGGTACATTCAAACAAATGACTTGAAAAATCCAATTTAGTAGTCAAATGTCAGTCTGTTTTACATTTTAGGGAATTTTAACAAGAGATTATTGTAAATCAATTATGTTCTTGCAATAAGTGTGAATTAATTCAATCAGGAAAAGAATATGAAATTTCTAGACACCCTAATATGGTGAGACAATGGTATAGTATAGAAATTGTGGTATATAAATCAACAAATATTTACACTTCTACAACTTGCATACGAAATAAAAAAAAAAATTAAAGAATAACGTGGTGATAAGAAAGTAACATAATTATAACCAGTTTAGTTCAAACAATTTACTTCCCATTAATAAGCTGGTTTGATGATTGGAACACACACTTCTTTAAGTTAATTATATAACAAGGAGGAATTAGGAGCCACACTCTACATATATAGTATATATCTATTATGTATGAGAAATCTTTATYCGATATTCTTTCCATTTTGTTGTTTAATTTATATGTAATTCATATCTTATTTGGGGAAGTTAATGTTTTCTTGTTAAACCAGTAAATATAAATTCAAGTAAAATTCTTAATCAAGAATCATTATAGAGATAATTAAGAAACTATAATTTTCATTTCGAATTGTATATAATACAAAACATTCAACAGCACAATCTTAGCTAATAACATAGCTTTGGGCAGATTAATGCTCCTCAAGCAGAATGTGCAAGCATCATGGCATTTGATCTTCGTTGTTCATGTTAAGCTAGACAATCAAATCAACAGATTAGCATTACAAGTCTAGAATCTCAAATGTTAAACAAACTATCAAAATCTCTCAACGTTTGGTACAGATCACTATGAGCAAGTTTGCATTTTGGCCTCATAATTAACTCGTATACGCATGGGTTGAGGAATCGARCGCTRATTGGAGATGTAATAATTTTCTAAACATATTTATAAAGATTTTATTCTGTTTGATCCACTGTTATCACTTTGACTCCTACACTTATTATGTTCTCCACCCGGTTGCCACTGTTTATAAAGATGAATGATCAGCCTAGAGTGTAACAATTGAAAACAACATCAGGAATATGTTGTTCCTGTTAAACGTTTCTATCATCTCATTTAGCTATTATAGTTTGTTAAAGGATTTGCATACCAAACCTGCAGGTTAGTTCATCTTCTCTAGGACTTGTAGGTGTAAGATCAAAAGATTGGTTTGTTAAGGACCATAGTTCTAAACAACAATTCTGTGAGAAAAACATCCATGAATACTAAATCTTTTATGAGGTCTTCATAAATATCTCAAATAATCTCTACAGTTCTACTCAATCCTCATTCTAGATCAATTAATTTCCCCTTTACATAACTATTTGATCTAAATCGAACGGAGGGAATCAAAGTCCAGTGTTCCTATCCAGTAAAGCAATAAAGATTCTAGTTCACCAAGTACCAAGTAAGCTCGTGAAGAAATAATGAGAGGAATATTTTTGGATGGTACATAAGCTGAAATGTAAAAATTACGAATTTAATATCTAGTTGAATATGAATGAAGGTAATTATGTTGAAGACATAAAGAGTTAAAATAGGCTTTAATAAATGGAAAAACAAACAACATTTAAGGCAAATTTATRATATGACATGCTAACCTCATCTGGTGTACTTTCCCACAGGCACTCTACATCCCTTGTATATAAAACCCGTTGATGGACAACCTTGTCTTTTTCTGGTGAGAATACTTCATGCGTGCTACCACAATGGCAGGTTGCATTTGATTCTAAATAGAATCTTAACACCATCCTGTTGCAAGAGAAAACAAACGTACTTAGACATTCCTAGCAGGAGGGAAAGCAAGAGAAGAATTGTATTGCCCAAAGAAATGAAGGAGCAGTTCTCTTGAAATAAAGGAGAAATTCTAACCGAAAGTTTTTCCTTAAATGAGATATATCTAACTATTCCCTCTGTATGATTCAAACTAGAGTGAAAGAAAAATCAACCATCATAACATCAAGAAAATCATTCCAACCCCTAAATTGAGCAAGATATCTATTTAATGACTACAAAAAGCAGTTGTTTGATCTTAGGGGTTGGCCAGTCCTCATGGTAATCGRGGGTGTGATCATGTGATAAAAAGAAAATTTTCAGCTAGATCTTCTTCAAAATCTTATTCTCGAGGGTGACCTTAGAATTCTAGGATTATTCCACTAGACAAATCAGAATAGGATTTTTATTTCCCTCCAAAAAACTGAGAATTCACTCAGTCATGACATTRGAAACTGAAGTAGATGCCGAAATGATGGAAAAGGAGTTGGTTTAAGCYAGTGGAAGGGTCTCAGGGAAGAACAATTGCACTGAGTTTCAAGTACCACAAAAAATGAAACAAAGTACTTGTCAAAGTTTCAGAATAACACCTATATTTGCTAACATGTGCCATTTTTAAAACTGGATCATCAACCCTAATGGCTTTGCTAGGGAATCTCCAAAGACTAGCATTTGGCTTACAACTCATATGATGCAGAATCTTAAATAATGGAGAGAGAAGGGATCTCTTCAAAAGAAAGATATGTGTTTTCTTCAAAAAAGGAAAAAGAAATAAATTTCAATCAACTTTTTGCAGTATTGTAAAAATGGGGTTCTTATGGATAAAANAAGTACTTGTCAAAGTTTCAGAATAACACCTATATTTGCTAACATSTGCCATTTTTAAAATTGGATCATCAACCCTAATGGCTTTGCTAGGGAATCTCCAAAGACTGGCATTTGGCTTACAACTCATATGATGCAGAATCTTAAATAATGGAGAGAGAAGGGATCTCTTCAAAAGAAAGATATGTGTTTTCTTCAAAAAAAGAAAAAGAAATAAATTTCAATCAACTTTTTGCAGTATTGTAAAAATGGGGTTCTTATGGATAAAAAAATAAAATTTCGGAAAATGCTCAAGAAGGTAAGATGCACGAAATGTACATGAAAAGACCGCAAAGTTTTTTAATTCATTAAGCAGAAAAACGATTCACGTCCTTCAAAACCCTTCCTCCTTGGTCGTCCAAATTAAGCCTAGACAACCTAAACATCAATGAAAAAAGACTATATAGATCACAGAAATGGATTAGACCTAAAGATGTCTGTAGCACCATCCAATTATTCCAGGAGAAGAAAATAGTTATAAAAGCTTATACTAGTAATGCAAGAGATGCAATTTTGGTGCACGCAGTCAAGGACTAGGGGATGGATGAGAAGACACGAAAGAGAAATTCTTTTGATATAAATTAAAAAGAAAAAGGACATCATAAAACAAATTAAAGAATCCATTCTAAATCTGATTGATAAACAATTTCAGGCATCAATTTGTCCCAWCCCCACATAATTGTATGTCTGATAATGAAATACGATATACATGAAAAAAGATAAGAAAATGTATGACTATTAGATCTATTATTTAGTATGCATTGAAGGTACAATAATAAAATCAATTTTGTTATTGCTCAGTGTTGGAGGAGAGTAGTTACCACCTTCTGAATGATTAACCTGAGGATCAAGACCATAACCAGAGCCATCCAATTATTCCGAGAAAAAATAGTTATAAAAGCTTATATTAGTAATGCAAAAGAGCACTTTTAGGACACGCAATCATGCACTGCGGATGGATGAGAAGACACGAAAGGGAAAATATTGTGATATATATATATATAAAGAACATCATAGAAACAAATTAATAAATTCACCCTAAATTGGATCAAGTAAACAATTTCAGGTATCAATTTGTCCCATCCTGCAAAAAGTTGTATGTGTATGATAAATAGAAAGTATATAACATGAAAAAACATAAGAAAATATATGACTTTTAGATGTATTACTTAGTATGCATTACACGTATAATAACAAAATCAATAATATGTAAGAGAAATCAAATACCTTACATAGAGTACTTATCTTAAGAAATTAAGAAACCATTGAAAAGAAAGAAACTAACCTGACTCCGGTTGCAGATCATGATCTTCTTTTCTTCTTTGTCCAAAGCTCTCTCACCTTGATCAGCCAGTTCAGATGTTTGTCGCTCGAATGCACTCAGCTGGTGAGACATGCTTGTCACTATAGCTTATGAGTGTGATAAGAGACTGGAAATGGATACCAGCTTATGAGTGTGATAAGAGACTGGAAATGGATACCTTCTGCATTGTAAAGTTGAAGTTTCCAAACAATAAATGCTGTCTCATATTTTGAATTATGAAACTTTTTATTGCAAAAGAGTACCTCCCAGAACCTTGTTTTGAAATATATGAATAGAAGAATATGCAAACGTATTACTATTCATACACAAGGTGCATTCAGAAGTTAGTACTTTTGAGTGTGACACATGAGGAAAAATAACCTGAAATTTACTAAAATTTACCCATTTTGGTTGTGCCTGTAGTAACCCAGGCTGTTAACAATACTGACTGCAGGAGCAGTTGCTTGGTAGTTGATAAGGTAGGAGCGACATAGGAATGTTGACGGTAGTGAAAATGAGACAAGGAGGATTATAAAGATTAGATCTCTTATTAGCTCCATAATCTAAGTCATGAACAAACTTGTGTTAGCTACCAAAGTACATATATATCAACATTTGTAAACAAACCTAMAGTACGAAAATAAATGGTCTTGTCAGATTTGACTCCAAAACACAAGAAGCTTTGTCAGAGAATAGAATAAGTGTTTAGTAAATTTCATAAGTATTTGATTTGCACACATTTATGAAAAATTCAACATGGACCGGTGGATTAACAAATTTGAAGAATGAATCATGAAAAGAAGAATTTCGGAACTTCAAAAAGTACAAATTTAAAAACATAAAAGAGATGAAATCGATCCTAAAATAGGTTTGGTATGATTTACACTAAACAAAAATTAAAACTATGTCTAGATGAACAAATCTAAAGATATCATGAAAGTAGAAATGTTAATGGAAGAAATGACCTTTGAGGTTCTTCTCGACACCGTCCTCCAAGCAAATGGAGCACTACTGGCTGGGAAATTGGCGGGAATTGAATGACGGCCGGTCATGTCTGAGATTGAGGCTTCTAGAAAATGTTAGAGATATATGTTGGAGAGTTCGAAGGCTAGCTTTGTATCTGTAGACTCTTTCTATAGACACACAAATATGTAGAAAGAAGAGTTGTTTATAGACACATATGATGATTATTCAATGGGTTTMTTTCTCATCTTTGGCATTATCTGARGGATCCTTTGCCATTAGATTACTTACCCCCTTTTGTCTAACAATTTCCTCCTGATTTATAGTGCAAAAATTAATATGATGACATCCAAATTAAAGGCAGTGGACGAAGATGATGAACAGAGGTTCAAATTATGCATCCGTTTCTCAAAGACATCGTTGATTTCATGGTGGAATTGGTGAAGGATTTTTGAGACTGGTATGGTAAATTCAAAAACTGATCTGCAAAATCCAATTTAGTAGTCAAACATCATTATGTATTACATTTAAAGGAATGGACAAGAAGAGATTATTGTAATTCCTTTGAGGGATAGAAGTGTGGTCTACTTAATTGAGATAGACCGTAAAAATTCTAAGTCATTCGTTGTTGGATGGGTGAGACAAAATGAATGGACATTTCTTTGGATTATGATAAAGGAAAACATTATAGAAACAAATTAATAAATTCGTTCTAACTTAGATAATTAAATAATTCAATGCATCAATTTGTCGCTATTGTCCAAATGCTTATATGCATTGATAATTGGATAATGTAGAGAAAAAGATAAGGAAAAAAATGCAATGATTCAATTCCTAAATCTAAAGAAAGCCATTCTATTACTCAAGTGAATAAGAAAGTGAAGTTTATGCTATAAATGCAAGAGATGCACTTTCACTATATGGAAATTAAATTGTGGATTGGTATATGGGCGAGACGAAATGGAAGGGCAATTCTATTGACATAATAAAAAATATTATAGAAATAAATTAACAAATTAATTGTAACTAGGAGCACTTAAACATTATAGAGGAATATAGATTTATATATATAAGAAAAAATATCACAAAAGACTCTTTTAAAAGAAGTAAAAAAGATGCAGATTTTTGATCTTGATCTTCCGACTTGATGGCTTTATAGCTTCCATGCCTTTTAAGACTTTTTCCATCTGTTACAAGGTTGTTTCCACTAGCCATTGCTGACCACAAACTAACAATGAAATTCTCTTTGGTGATTGAGAGGAGCAGATGAAGACTTAAATTGAGGAGAAGGGCCTTATGCTATGTTTATAAATTATAAAGGAAAACCACATACTTTTAGAGAGAACAACCCATTCGGGAGTAATTACATCTGTTAATTTACCGTCTTGAAAACAAGTGGAGTCAGGGCTGTACTGATTCGAGTGTGTAGTTGGGTACCAGTAAAATTTTGATTTGAAAATGAAATATTTTCGAGTCTTTAGAAAATATCATCAAACACAGTGTGCGGAATAAATTTGAGTGTTAGGTTGAGAAAAAATGCAAGTAGATGAAGACAATAAAAGCAAGAGACAAAAATCAATGCAAATGTTTTAGAGTGGTTCAGTACTCTTTGGAATCTACATTCACTAAAAACGAAGTCAAAATTCTTTTTTCTCATATAATGCTCACTAGAGAAGTTCGAAAGAGGTGTTTCAGAAATGGTCTAAAAGCCTTTTATATTAGACGGTAAAAGTATGACCATTCTGAGCTTTAACAGTGATTTCAGACAAATGAAGTAATTTAAGAACTGTCTGATGCACCTCTCAACTCTTACTAGAGGGTTTTCAGGCACTACGCAAAGCTCGTTCGCATGGATTAAGTTCATAAGTTTTCAATGTTTATGTAAGATATTATAAAAGACATAAATATGAGCCACATATTATTTAAGTACTTACTTATATATATGGGTTGCATACTGCGTAAATAATTGTTTTATTTTCTCTCATATAATTATGTTAGGAAAATATTAAGAATACCTAATTATAGGAAACCCTAAGTTACTAACCATCTATGAGAGATTCTAATCTAGTCTATAAATATGCTTCATCACAAGCACAAATGCGGGGCCAATAAGATTTCACAAGGAGATRTCATAGGCTAAAGGCGAGGAGATTTCATGAGGATSGAGAATTCAATGGGCATTGAGGRAAGCACWATGGCGGATTAATTCTTGAACAATTATGACTAAATGTATGATCTCTCATTGTTTATGCTTCAACCCTAGACTTATATCGCTCTTTAAGTCTATTAAATTGCAAGAATGCAGGCTTCTTCAGGTTTTGGACGGCCGAAACTACTCAAAGATTCCAAGCCCCCTACTGGAATGATATCATATTGTTCATAATAAATTTTAGAACGTAAAAACACCATTGTATGCTTGTCCGAAATACAGGATTTGTAASAGACACATATTTTGGCTTTTCCAAAGTCCTAGCAAGTTTCAGTACAAGCCAGTTTAAAGAATTTGCATTGACACTTTTAGGCAAGTATAAGAACTATAAAAGGGTCAAAACAAACTAGGAAACCTAGATACAGAAAGACATGACCATAAAGACTAAATACTTAAAAGTTGCTAGTCTTTCATAAAGTTTCATCTTCATGAAAATGTCTTGATCATCTTGTTGGATGAAGATCTTGTTTGTTGAATACCATAATGAAGACTTCACAGCCATTGTAWTTTCCTACCCAAGACAAGAACACAATGCAAATGAGATTATCATGATTATCAAAAGACAAATATAAATGCCCATTGGGCTAACAGAATTCTTTATGAAATCCTTGATCTAGCTAGAATCACAGATTAAACTATAAAGATGTCATGCATAAGAAACATCATAAGAATATATCGAAGGCCTTAAACCATTGGTCGTTTCATTGGCTAATTACCCTCTAGAATTTTGATTCTTCTTATGATTATGTTGATCCTAAGAATTGTAATTATTTAACAGTGGATTGATATTCATAATGTTTATTACGAGATTATGATAATATTATAAAACTTCAAGAGGATAGACACTTTAATATTTTCATATGATGATGTTAATACAACAGAATCTCAACAGAACATTAACTCATTTCTTAAATGCAAGAGGAAAAATTTCCACACTTTCTTACCGAAAAGTCAAAAAGTGATTGTCGTTTGGCTCTTTGCCATGTAATGCTTTGTTTATATCCCAAGGCAGTAATTGCAGCTAAAGAAAAAGCCAAATGTGGAGTTTGATAAATTGGAGATGAAACTTCACTTGGATTTCAAAAAAAAAAAAATCTTCCAAATGTATAAGAAACATCAAGAAAACATGCGTCCGATGGGAAAAAATATCAGCATAACTTCTGCAATATTTTTTCTGCAAATTTTGGCACTGAAATGTGAAGAAATMGGCTATCCATCACCACCTAATTGTGCAGTTCTTGAGTGCACTGGATATGATGTGATACATAGCGAAAATGATTTCGAAATTAGAACCTATCAGCCTGTTAATTGGACTTCCTTTGCAGTGAACACATCTAATTTTGCATTTGCCAAAGAACATACATTCAAAAGGTAGAAATCTTCTCCCTTCTCTCTATCTCAAAATTAGTATTGTTTATAAGAATTTATCATTTCTTATTACTAAAGTGAGTTTTCTTTYTGTTTGCAGGCTCTTTGCCTATATCGAGGGCTTCAACAAGGACAAAGTAAAGATGAATATGACTGTACCAGTTATTCTTGATGTTGGCTTTGCAACAAACAGTTCTCTATACAAAACATACTATTATCTACCCAGCAAATTTCAAGCGAATCCTCCTGCTCCCGTTTCCAGAAAAGATCAAATAGTGAAATTACCGGCGACCAAATTTGCAGCGGTTAGAAGATTTGGAGGCYCTCTAGAGCAGAAGATGATTGAGGAAGAAGCAAAGAACTTGAAGGATAGCCTGAAAGGAACGCAATGGGAACCTGCAACTTCTGTTGCAACTTATAATGTTGCTGGATATAGTGCACCTTTTGAACTGAAGCATATAAATGAGATTATGATATGGTTCAATTGAATTGTAAATAATTCCCTTATTCAAAAGAAAATATCATAATATCATGTTATGATTTAATTTCATTTTGAACTGCAACCTGCAATTTAGCTGTTGAAATGGTATCTTAAGGGTTCATCTAATAGTTGCTTGGGAAGGAAAAGATTTATTTGAATCAATTTCATATCTTCCTAATTACTTTATACAAAATATTTTGAAATTAACAAATTTTGGGAACATAAATATTAAGGTCCAAAGGCAAGTGATTAACAAAATATCTGATTACTTTTTTTGGGTTGGGGAGGGTTGTAGAGAATCTCATGTAATATGAATTTAGAGGTGAGTCACTTGAAGTCATGCTTTAATAGGTGAGATAATATTTGTTCTAAGCGAAGCACCAATTAACATGCAGGTATATTTTATCAAGTAGATTCAAAACTAGATTAAACTGTAAAATTGAGCAAAGGTAAACGTWATGCATTTTGTATTTTGTATCTCTTACGTAGGTGCTCCAAATGTACTAACAAGAAAATTAGTAATAACTAATTGAAATAGTTTTAGTTCATTGATTTGATCAGTTACTTTTTCATTGTCATGGCCATTAATGCCCTTCTTAAGATTCATTGAACAATTTTTGAAGAATGAGTCTCTATGCCATATAGCTGTAATTTTGTTTAGTTTTGATGATGATTCACTTGTGACATTTGATGTGTACTTAATCTACTAGCAAACAAACATACTGGGTTATATCAAGTAATATAGATAAAAGATGGATCCCACAGTGAATTAATCCTAGTTACACCCAAATATAGTTCTAGAATTTATTTAGCSAATCAAATTATGAAGGAATAATTATTCTTTTCTTTTTTTAAACAAGAGAGACTTTATTTAGTAATCAGCTTGAATAGCCGATCAAACATTAGAAGGAAAACTTTTTGTCCAGTATTGAGGAGAAACCAAACCAGCACCAAGACATGCRAACTTATGCGCCACAGCATTCGCAGAACATTTGACATGATCAAAACAACAAGAAACAAAGTAATTCAAAACATCATAAGTATCAGTAATAGTGTGACCAAGGGGGGAGAAGTCCCCAGCTTTTGACTGAAGAGTCTGACTAACGTGCAAAGAGTCACCTTCAACTACTACCTCAGAATTGACCTAACCAGCTTCAAACTGGAAGCTTATCAAAACCGCCAATGCTTCAGCTTGCGCCGGGTTGGAACAGCACGGTCTGCTCCTAGCCTTACATGCCACAATCTCCCCTTCGGAGTTTCGAATAATAACCCCAAAACCCGTCACTCCAGCCCCCCAGCCCGCATCAACATTGAGCTTGTAAGTCGAAGCTTCTGGGAGATGCCAACGAACCTGAACCGGAGGGCAATCATGGACTTTGCTGCATAAATCAGCTGCTTTGACTTCAATTGATGGAACTSTTTTCCGTCACTTGGAAGCCTCTGTATAAACATTACCCAATATTGATCTATGAACAAATACAATGTTCTTTTTTCTGTCATTAACTAAGCTACAAAGTAACGTCAAAACCATATAGATGATATCCTGCAATAGATCGATTATATTAGATAGAATAATTCAAATCCTAAAAAGATTAGGCTTCCTTATCTAAAGATAACTCAGGTATATTTGAAATACACAAGTTTGTATTATAAACTTATCTCATCTAAACTACTCTGAAAAAGCTAACTACAAAATATATTTTGCTAAGATATGAAAGAGTGAAATCATCCAAAATAATTTCAATTGTTGATATGATAAGGTTGAAAACCTATATCCTTACAGAAATAATTATATATTTGTTACTTCGTTGAGATAAAGATCACAACAACAATGCTATGAAAGCTTTAGAGACATCTATTTTGGCTAAGAAGTCGTTAATCTCACTTTTAACTAAAGTTTCATGATATTAGACTCTGTTGTTTATTTGTAAGAATAATTGATTTTGAGAATCGAATGAGCAATTAATCGACATAAAGTATTCTTGTAAAATTAAAAGCAAGTTGTTGAGTATGTGGTTACTAAATTGAACTTTGGCCAGCCGACTAGTTTGTTTTACCACTATCCAACTCACATGGAACTCAAGTAGCGTATAACGCAAGTTATTCTAACTTTTGAASGGTATTTGGACATTTGACTAATTCTCCMTATGTAATTATGCACATATAGTTGATGCGTAAAGTGGTGATCCACGTTGGATCCATAAAATTGAACCCCAARTACACCATAATACATGAAGGAAGTGTTTCGTTATAGAACACGACCGCCATGATCAATGTAGTAATTAATACTTTCTAATGAAGTAATGAAGATATTTGGGTATTTAATATGAAAATACGAGTTTATCAATAATTAAGGATTGTGAAGGAGGACATTTAATTATGTTATTAAAAATTGTTAAACTAGTATAAATAGAAAAGGAAGAACCAATMACATTATGTTATCAATACAATCGATTTTAGTACAATAATAAGACGAAGTGCAAAATATTAACCTCATCTGGGTTTTTCTCATAAGTCGTACATCCSTTATGTACAAGCTTAACCCTAATTTCGTGYCAATTCGCGTCTAAAGCTAAATATTAACCTCATTGTTATCCTATCACGGGGAAATCAAAATACTTGTAAACAAGGAAAACAAGAGAAGAATTGAGTTTGATGCAGCCCTAATAGCTTCGCTCGGTTATCTCCAAAAACTAGACCTAGGCATTGCTAATGCATAATGCTGAGCAGAAACAACGGAGAAAGCAGATGTTGTTCCCAATAGTACATCCTCTAGGAATCAACGCGCGGCTTGATGAACCAAATGTTAATACAATGCTCTGACAAAAGTTTGGCTCATGCACGTTCAAGGCTCTTTCAAACCAAAAACTATTGATTTTGGGGGTTGCTTTGTAGCATAAATGTTTCGCTGTAGTTATTAAAATGCTAAACTACCAGCCTGGTATGATTGCCACTCGCGCGAAAAGAAAAATCACACAACACCAGCTAAGCTCAGCAAACATATTACGACCGCTCAAACTACGCCACTTAAACTGGCCAACGTCTATTAAATGATTATAAAAAAAGCCACTGTTGCATCTAGCGGGTTGCCAGCTCCTCGTGGAACCGTGCGGGGATTTTCAAAGTAACCATAGGTGGCATGGCGAGGAAGGATTGTGATCCTTTGCTAAAGATAAGTTTTTCAGCTCTTATCTTCAAAAAATCCTTTCTCAAGGCCCGTGACCTTTGTCTAGTTTCATCCAACTCAAGAAAATCAGAATAGGAATCTTTTTCTTCTTGAGACAGCACCTTTTCGGATTCTCTTAAGTTGAAGCAAAAAAAGCAGATGCCTCAATGCATGAAAAGTGATTGGGCTGAAGCAAGTCGGAGAGTCTTGAGGAGGGAACACATGGACAGAGTTTTACGCGCAAAAATGAACCAAGTTACTTGTTCAACTGTTTTCGAATATAACACCCAGTTTTGCTTCACCATACTGCCCTGTTCGCAAAATTTAAGATCGCTCATTCCCTAGGATAATAGTTTGGTAACGGAAAGTTTCCAAAGACGGCGTTTGGCTTGTTACTGTAGAATGCCAGATCTTTTAAAATTAATGGAAAAGAAGATATTTTCTTCAAAGAATGATATGCATTTTATTCAAAAACAAAATAAACTTCAATTAACTTTTGCAGTAAGGCTGCTGCAGCCACAAAATTATCAACAACACAATTTTTGACCTTSTAAAAGCAGAGTTATATAGATGAAAATTAAATCCCTCAAGAAGGATCTGTTAAGATGCCTGAAATGCCTAGGAAAAGACTCCAAAATTTTCATTCATTCAGCAGACAAACAAGGACCCATGTCCCTTCAACCCCRTGCTCCTTGGCACTCCAAAGAAAGCCTAGACAAARTCAACACCCTACCCTCCCCGCAACCCCAACCAGAAAATGAAACGCAAAACCCAGAAAGCATGAGAATGAAATCCAGTACAGAGAACAAAATCAAAAACTGAGAATAAAAAATCACGGAACCATCCTAGGGAAAGAAACTAACCTGACCCTGAATGCCGATCTGGATTTTCCTGTCTTCCTGATTACCTCTCCCAACCATTTCCACTGAAYTGAATCCCTCGCTTTGATAAGAAAAAATCGAAGTAAACAACCTTTGAGCTGAGATAGCGTTCCTAGAGTARGTTTCTGCMCTAAAGAAAGAGTATGGTGCTCGTTTCCATAAGAGTATTCCGTATGCTTGGCTTCGGACAAAGTTAAGTTTAGTCTTCAATGCTTATTCATAATCTAAAAAATCAAAGGTTATGCTTAAATATCATTAAACATAACATTTACGTTTATGATCAARACAMTCATTCCTAAAGTTCCTTCACATTAAACAGTTGCATTAAAGAAACTATATGCAAAATGCATGAAGGAAGTGAAGGAAGTGTTTCGTTATAGAACACGACCGCCATGATCCATGTCCATGTTAATTAATACTTTCTAATGAAGTAATGAGAATATCTGGTATTTAATATAAAAATACGAGTTTATCAATACTTAAGAACTACGAAGTAGGGTATTTAATTATGCTATCAAAATTGTTAAAATAGTATAAATATAAAAGGAAGAATCAATTACATTTATTGCAAATTTATCAGTACAATCGGTTTTAGTGCAATAATAAGACGAAGTGTAAGATATTAACCTCATCTAGAGTTTTTCTCATAAGTTATATATCCGTTGTGTACAAGCTTAACCCGAATGTCGTGGCAATTCGCGTCTAAAGCTAAATATTAACCTTATTGTTATCCTGTTGTGGAGAAATCAAAATACTTGTAACAGGGAAAGCAAGAGAAGAATTGAGTTTGATGCAGCCCTAATAGCTTCGCTCGGTTATCTCCAAAAACTAGACCTAGGCACTGCTAATGCATAATGCTGAGCAGAAACAAAGGAGAAAGCAGATATTGTTCCCAATAGTACATCCTCTAAGAATCAACGCGTGGCTTTGATGAACTAAAATTTAAGAAATGCCTCTAAAAAGTTGCTCCATGCACGTGTAAGCCTCTTTCAATTCAAAAACTATTGATTTTGGGGTGCTTTTGTAGACAAAGTTTTTGTATGATAGGGGAAAATGAAAACCTAGGTCTTAATCCAATAAATCCTCAATCAGGACTTCTGACAGCATTGGATGATCGCTCAGAAATGGAAATATTCCAGACATCAATATAGAAATAATTTTAAAAATTAAAAAAAAAACAAGAATTTTCGCTTCAAATTGTATATAACATAAATTATCCAACAGCACAGCACATATTGTCTTGTGCAAATGAAATGATGTCCAGAAACCCGCATTGACTACATTTCTTAGTTAACATAGCCTTGACCTAAGTCAACCAGAATGTACGTGGACCATTGCATCAATTTGATCTCCATTCTTCATGTGAAGCTACACAATCAAATCAACAGATTAGCAGCGTGAATCAAAAATCTCAAGACCTTAAACAAGTAGTATAATTTCTCAACATTTGGTAGAGATCAATATGTAGCATCCCAAGTGTTTCACTATATAAAGAGAGATAGTTGGTCTCTAGATTTTGCCGGGTTCAATAAGTATCTTTGCACGAGATATTGCAGTCTTTTGAGTCACAAAATATATAAGGACAAAGTCAAGATGGTAAAAGGGAAGAGAAGTCTCGGGTCAACTCTGGCAGCAATTTTGCAGTTCGGCCTTATATACATGTACGAGTCATCATTATTTCGGGTATCCATAAGTTGAGGAATCAATCACACACTGAAGATGTAATAATTATCACTTTGGCTKCTTACACTTATCATATTTGATCCATTGTTATCACTTTGGCTGCTTCACTAATTTTGTAGCCCCCAATTGCCACTGTCTATAAATATGAATTTTCACCCGAGAGTGTAACGATTCAAAAAAGCATCAGAAATATGCCATTCCTGTGAAACGTTTCTATCATCTCATTTAACTATTGATTGTTAAAGACGTTGCATATCAAAGCTGCAATTTAGTTCAACTTCTTGGGGACTCGTAGGTGCCAAATCAAAATATATCTAAACAACAATCCTGTGAAGAAAACATACATGAACACTAAAGCTTTTATGAGCTATGCATCTGCATTTGCTTCGAATTATATAAATATCTGAAATAAATCTCTGCAGTTCTACGAAATCCTCATTCCAAATCAATTAATCTTCCCTTTATACAACTATTTAATCTATACCAAAAAACGGGAATGATAGTCCGGCAAAGCAATAAAGATTCCACTTCACCAATTATGAGGTAATCGCGTCAAGACATAATGATAGGAGTGTATTTACGTTGTAGACATAAAAGGTTAAAAGTAGTCCAATTATAAAAGGAAGAAAAGTTTACGATTAATGCAAATTTATTATATGTGATACTAACCTCATTTGGGGTACTTCTCACTGGCACTCTACGTCGTTTGTATAGAAAATTCATTGTTGGATAATACAGCTGTTTTCGTCGACAATACTTCATCAAGAGCTTTTTCAATGGCAAGTTGCGTTTGATTCCAAATACAATCTTAGCACCATCCTATTGCAGAAGAAAATAAACAGTTSTAGACATTAGTGCAACAAATGAAGCAAMAGCAYAACTGTATGCCCAAAGAATTAAAAGGAGTATTTATCTTGAAAGAGTGGATAAATTCTAACTAAATTTTTTTGGTGAAATTAGATATATCTAATTACTATACCCTGCTTTTGTTTCAAACACTGAAAGAGGAAAATCAACCCCCTAGCGACGTCCTTAACTGAGCAAGATATCTAGWAACAACAAAAAGCAGCTGTTTGATCTTTGGYAGGGARGTGATCATGTGATAGAAAGATGTTTTTCAGCCCTGTTCTTCAAAATCTTATTCTCGAGGGTGAACTTAATTAGAATTTTAGTATCTTTCCACTTGCGAAATGAGAATGGGATTTTTATTTCCCTCTAGAACACTTTCGGAATTCACTCATTTGCGACATTGGAAGTGAAGCAGATGCCATAATGATATTCGGTTTAGGCGAGTGGAAGGGTCTCGAGAATTTCAAGTGCCACAAAAATGAAACAAGTAACCGTCAAAGTTCCTCGCATCTGCCCATTTTTTAGATTAGATCCTCAACCCTGATGGCTTTACTAGGGAATTTCCTAAGACTGGCATTCCGAGAAGGAATAGATTTTCTTCAAAGAATGGTATTCTATTCAAAAGAAAAAAATACCAAGTTTCAATCAACTTTAAGCGGCTGCATCTGGAAGATTATCCATTTTTATAGATGAACATTGAATTTTGGAAAACGGCTCAGAAGGATTTGTTATGATGCATGAAATTGATATGAAAAGACTGCAAAATTTTTAGTTCATTCACCAGAAAAAGGACAACCTCAACACCCTCCAAATCCGTCCTCCTTGTCCCTCTTAATCAAGCCTATAGACAACCTCACCACCCTAKCCTCCTCGCACCCCAACCAGAAAGCCGGAGAATAAAATCAAAAGACATGACAGAAATGAAAAACCCAGAAACTGAGATCAAAACTAAGAATTATGACAGAAATGGATAATCAAGAAACTAATAACAAAAATCAGGAAACCATCAGCAAGGAAAAACTAAACCACCTGACTCTGAATGCTAATGAGGACTTTGTCGTCTTCCCTATCCGAAGCCGTGTTTCTTATCCTAGTCATTTCGGCTGTTTGTGGCTCGAAAGAAGTCACTGGAAATGGGTGGGTTCTCTCTTGTACAGGAAACGAAGTGAACGGGCTATCAACTGCAAAAGTATCGAAGAGGTTTTGTACTCGTTCCTGGTAAGTGGTTTCCTCGTCAGCAACAGACATCTGAGGTATACTCCTTTGTTTCAATATAACTATTCATTCAGATAGCATATTTTATTTTAAATTACTTATTATTTTAGGGAATTAAAAACTTCTTAAATATCTTTCTTACTTTATTTTTAATTGATTAAATTTATTTAATTCTAGAATATTATTTTTAATGTATTAGATAAACACCTTGATCAAAGTATTAAATATTTTTAAGAAATTTAAAAAAGACTAAGAGCGTCATTTTGTTTAAAAGATGATAATAATCCATACTTTATTAGTATGCACAATCTCGTCTAAAATGTCAGGTGATTTGAAACATAGGAAGTATTTTACAAGAAGGAGATTAAATCCATGATACGAATTAATGTCTTAAGATAAATATACATTGTTTATAATTTGAATTGTACCYAATACTTTGTGAAATGACCTTAATAGTCTCAAATCCTATATTTGCTTTGCTCATAATCAAATCTTAAAAGCCACTCACTAAAATTGTCGATATCTATATAACTTCTATGCATATGCCCCAGTTGGACAGACTTAGGAAGATAATATACCCAATGAAACCCTTCCTAAACAAAATTATATATTATAATTTTTCTACAATAATTCTTGAAACATCTTAGTAAAGAATATAGGACGAACTGAAAATCTCACTTATGGTAACAAATCTGAACGCTAGCTAAAATGAGAAAATGGTCCAAAAATGACTAATGTTTTAATTTCTACCAATTGCGTGAATTATTCTTTTTCTATTTGTCCTTTAAAATTACCACAGGGAAAACTAGTAAAATAAGGTAAATTTATTGATAAAGTTTTAAATGCTTGACCAGAATGCATTGTGATTATTGTATGACTCACCTATTGCTCGACTGTAAAATTTCTGGTACAATATATTTTAATACTTTTCACCCGTAAAGATCATTTGATTATGATATGCCGGCCAAAATGAGAGGGTCTTAAACATATATTTTAGAGATCATTTAATCTATCTTTGAGACCTGGGTTTGACYTTCTTATAAAGATAAATGAAACACTCCTTTCTTGTTGCACTTCTCTCATGTTTTTCACATTTTAGATAATTATATATTTGTTATTGCGTTGAGATAAAGGTCACAACAACGATGCTATAAAAGCTTCAGAGACGTCTATTCTGGCTAAGAGGTCGTCAATTTCACTTTTAACTAAAATTTCATGATATTAGGCTCTTTTGTTCATTTCTAAGAACAATTGGTTTTCATAGTCGAAGAAGCAATTAATCGACATGAACTATRCTTTTCAGAAATAATGTCAAAAGCAAGTTGTTGAGTTTGTGGTTACTGAATTGAACTTTGATCAGCAGACTAGTTTGTTTTACCACTATCCAACTCACATAGAACTCAAGTAGCATATAAGGCAAGCTATTTTTACTTTTGAACGATATTTGGACATTTGACTAATTCTGCTTATGTACTTATGCACATAGAGTTTATGTGTAAAGTGGTGATCCATGTTGGATCCATAAAATTAAACCCCAAATGACTTATATTAAGTGCATTCATAGAGTCCGAAAAGTTCATCACATGAAAAGAGAACGAGAAAGCCAAGAGGAAAATGGATAAAGAATATCGAAACACTCTTCACATTACTGATAGACGGAATGAAGGCCCTCGTACGCTTGKTCCGCTATGACCTTGCATACAAGACAGTCTCCARTTCTCGAAATAGGAATATTACTCATACCTAGTCTCCCACATTTCAACCATCAGATCCTTGACCAAAGCCAAAACAATAGGACTTCACACCCATCAATGCCTCCAAATCCCAAATACTCAAGCAAATAAAAAGCTTATGTATCCTTCGACAAACCAAAAAATTGCTCATTGCCAATAGAGACAATACGAAATTCTGTCAATTTCCCAAAGACCACACTCATGACATAGAACTTTGCTACGAACTCGAAAAGGAGATTGAAGAAGCCATTCGAAAAGGCCACCTTAGAGAATTCATATAAATCTGTGCCCAGCAACGAGTCCAGGAACTGGCCCCAACAGGAACCACCGTCCAAAACCTCGACTTTACCATCTACCCCTGAAACTAGCTCCGAACATAATAACACTAACCCACATTCTCTAGTTATACATATGATTTCTTCATCACCAAGGAAACAATAGAAAATTGGTGACTCTTATACACCGTATCACAATATCCAACTCCTGGTCCTCGCCCTTCAAATCGCCATGTGTGTGGTCAAACGCATCTTGGTCGATACTGGAAGCTCAGTTAACATATTTTTTTAGCATGCCTTCCAAAAAATGGGAATTGAATCACAACACATCATTTTTGACGACAACTCCCCGGTAGGATTTACAGGCGACACGATCCTAGCCACCGAAAAAACTCAACTATCGGTAAAGATCAGCAACGCTCCGCACCATGTCACCAAATTTGTGAGTTCCTAATTCTACCCACCATCTCTACATATAATGCCATCCTTGGTCGACCAACTCTCAGTGATTTCTTGAGCGCAAACTGCGATGCACGAAGAAACCATCACCTTTTCAGGAATCCAGGCATACATCACCGTTATAGATGACAAGGCCACCCATGGGAATGCTACATAGCTGCCGCCCTACCATCCAATGATAGCCATGACAAGCGATGGCTCAAACCAACCACTAAGCTCGAAATAGCGCTCCTCGACGATCAACATCTGGAGCATACTATCAAGGTCAATAAACAACCAACCCCGAATACCAAAAACTTCCTCCTCCAACTCCGGACCAAATTTAAAGATATATTTTCCTAATACCATCCCCCGTACATTGGCAGAGCACAAATTCAGGATAGCTCTCGAGGCTAAACCAACAAATCAGGTAACAATCCAAATCGAAACGAACAACCTCCCCGCAGCAAACATAATAAGGCCAGTCCAATTCCTTGAATGGATAGCCAATCCAGTGGTCACCAAAAAAGCCGATGGCGGATGGCGGATCGCGGATGTCTATCAACTTCACCGACCTCAACAAGGCCATACCAAATAAACCATTTCCACTTCCCCGAATCAACCAACTTGTAGATGTCACGGAAAAACATGATGTCTTGTGTTTCTTAGATGCCTACAAAGGCTACCACCAAATCCAAATGGAAAACAAGACAAAGAAAAGATATCATTTGTTACTAACAACCGTATTTTCTATTGCTATAGAATATCCTTCATTTCAAGAATATTGGAGCAGACTTTCAAGAAATGGTCACCCAAGCTTTCGAACTCAAATTGGTCCAAATGTCAAAGTATATGTAGATGATATCCTCATAAAATCCACGACATTGGAAAACTTTTGGATGACATTGAGCAATCTTTCTTAGTCTGGCAATCGGAATGAAGCTAAACCCCAAGTAATGTTCTTTTGGTGTTGAAGCCGAGAAATTCCTAAGATACATGATATCCAATAGAGGAACTGAAGCCAACTCAGAAAAAATCCGCAAAGTATTCCAGTTACAACCGGCGAAAATAGTAAAGGATGTCCAAACACATGATGCCTAACTGCCCTTAGCAGATTCATCTCCCAATTAAGAAAAGCAACATAACCACTATACTGATTGCTCCAGAACCAACCACCTTTGCATGGAATGATGAATGTCAGAAAGCTTATGATAGGCTTAAGCTATGGTTAGTACGACCACCTATCCTCATTGTACCCATTGCTAATGAAACACTTTTTTCTACCCGTCTATTAATAATTTGGCTACTAGCACAACTCTATGCTTCCAAAGGAATTTGTCTCTCAAACCAGTATATTATATCAATCATATACTGCACGGCCCTAAGGAAAGATATTCACTTTCAGAAAAACATCTCCTTGCATTACTAGTAAATCCAAAAATTACYACCTTACTTTTAAACTTATCCCACTATGGTTCTCATAAATGCACTATATCGACAAATACTGTACCAACCCGAATCCACTGGCAAACTCATYAAATGGACACTACAATGAAGCGAATACCACATCAATTATTGTCTAAGAAAATCCATCCAAACCCAAGTTCTACCDGATTTCATTGTCAAATGCACAGTACCAAACATGCTCAAGGACACTACATGTCAAAAAAAAAAAAAAAAAAACCACCCAAGCAGTGCTGGCAAGCTTGCACTGATGGATCTACAAGCGTTGAAAACAAGGGAGCGAGTTTGGTACTTATCAACCCTAGTGAAACAGAATTTGCATATGCCCTCAAGTATAGCTTCCCGATTAGATAAAATGAGTTCGAGTACGAAGCAGTTTTAGTAGCATTGCGAAAGGCGATATCCTTACAGATCAAACATCTCATTCTAAAGAGTGACGCGCAAGTCATAATTGGACAAATCAACAGTGAATTTGAAGCCATAAGGAGTAACATGCAACAATACCTCACCAGTGCCCTTAAGATAACTAGTTCATCGTTAATTCACCAAAATTTAAAATAAATATGCTTATGCTTAATTGGATACGATGGTAAGCACGGTCGTCTCCTAGTGAACGGCGAATCAATTTTCTTTAAAGATGAGTTCAGCTTGAGTAACAAAATAATTAACTAACAATTAAAATTTAGCAAGGAAAATAATCAAACATAGAATAATAAATTTTCCAATGAAATAAGGGTCTGGTTAAGGTAATTAAATCCATACTATTTCAAGGATTTTCTCATTTGATTCAATAATTTACTCAATATTCACAAATAAATTGGTTATAGTTGTCAAAGATAGCTTGAAACAACCAATCCCTCCTGAAGTGTTGATAATTAAAAGGAAAATTCTTATTAATTATCCCCTAATCGATGGACAACCCTAGAAATAGCAAATGAGATTTAATGTACTAAGAGCAATAAGGTTTAGAGAGACCCAATTTTAATTAATAAACTCAAATAGCGGGTTTATTAAACTAGCTCATTTTTCCTCATGAAAAATCATACTCTGATAGCATGTGAAATTCTGAAAACGTGCCACTCTTAACCACAATAAACAATTACGGGTTTTCCTAGTCCAACATGGCTATAAGCTATTAGACTTAACAAAATATCTGCACATAATATTCGATCAAGTCAAACAGTCATAAGTATTAATTATAAAGAATAATAAATACTTGCTACAAATTGTGTATATAAACACATTTAGATCTCATAAATAAATTGAACTAATGCTTCATTAATCCCTAACTAGAATAAAAAAACTTAGAAACAAAACATAGTATAAAGATGGATAGTAGATAATAGGATGGATGATGGGTGATTCTATGTTGCCCACTACCCCTCTTGTTTTCCCTTTATATAAATGATAGGAAACAACAAGAATCCCTCCATATCTATTAAAAAAAAACAAATTCAAATATTTAAAAAGCAAATTCAAATATTTAAAAAGCTAGTCTGATAAAGAAAGCTAATGTTTAGATATCAAATGACTGATTTCAAGGGATATACTCCCTAAAAATCCCCCTTTAGACAATATGAGTCTTCTAAAATATAACATAATGCAATAAGTCTGTTCCAAAGTCCATCAAATACTCTATGATTATCGCACTAATTTGGACTCTATCAATAACCAAAGAATTCGCCTACTTCTAAGCCCAAAATATAAGAGAGGAGATCAGACGGGTCGAGGAGCTGCAAAGTTGGTCAGATCACTATGATAGATAAAAGAGCTCCTAAAACCATCTACACCACCCAACCACCGGCCATAGGGTAGGGTTTTCATATCAGTCGCCAAACTATGGAGGGGYTATTGTCCGYAGCAGTGACCTATCAAACCACAAATGAAGCAAAACTGGGGCAACTGTTCATAGCGGACAGAAGCAATGAAAGTACTCATAACAGGTTTTTGTAACTGGACAATGTGACGAATTGGATGAGTAATCTCAAGACACACCCAAAGCCTGAAAAATTTGCCGCCCTTTGTTTCGGGCCTCTCTCGACTCTTAACCTTCGAGCAATRGCAGAAACTCATACCAATCTTACATGCCACCTTGAAGGTATAGCATTGGCAGGATAATCTAGATATATGCACCTAATACATCTCATTGGTGAAATCTTCTAATATTGGTGTGTAGTTTGGCTTCCAAGGGCGAAGCAAGATAGGATGCTTATCAAAATTCCATGGTCCCTAGGAGAGGACATAACTAACGGTCTCCTCTGTGATCAAGAATAGGTGATAAAAGTAGTCTTTAATCTTCTGGATCTAAAAGCTGCAGCAATTCCACAAATGCCCCATTGTGGATATGAACCCATTATGGTTGAGGTATGGGGAGCCAGGAATAAAAGCAAAGAAACTTTGRTCACACTRGCGAAAACCAACCCATAAATCCATGGCTCCTAGATCGATCAATATAGACTCCTGTTTGGACAAGATGCAAGACTGGAGGTGAGCAACAAGGTCCGAGTCAAACACCATGAGCAGGAGTGAGAGCAAACGTGGGGAGCAGGGCGAGGCCCAGGCGGTGATAGAACCCTAACTGGCGGCTACAAGTTCATAAACCAAAACCCTAACTAATGGCTACAAACTCACAAACCAAAACCCTAACTCATGGCCAAAACTCTAATTGCACCACCCAACTCTAGCTATGTACGAAGAGAAGCTTCAACGTGACTGGCGAGTTTCTGATGACTTCAAGATATATTTTTTATTGTTGTTGGAAATTAATTTATAATATTTCTTTACTTAGTTTTGGTGTAAGATGTGATATTTGATCTATTTTAGATTTTATTGTTGAATTGTGAATAATGTTTATAATCTTTTCTTCAATAAATCATATTCGATTTACTTGGATTTTATTTATTCAGGTTTTAATTTTCATACTTGAAGTAACTTTTCTATTTGAGTTTGTTTTTTATCATTTTTTTGTTTTTATTTTCTCTTTTTGTAGTTTTTTTTGGTATTCTCGGACTGAGCTCAAACTCAGCCCGAGCTCACATTGCTCAGCTCGACTCAGCTAGGGCTCAACTTTCTTGAGCTCGTTKMGGCTGAGCTCGGGCTTGAGCCAAACAAAAGTAATTCGGGCTGAGCTCGAGCTTGACCAAGCTCAGCTCACCCAATCTGATTYACACCTTATCCACTACCCCAGTATTAACGTGATATGCATTTTACAAGGTTTAACTCTTTAAAATTAAACATCATCTTTCTGACTCTGTTGAAACCTCCAATAATAGATAGATTGATATATGTTATTTTGTTATTGGTGTATTAAAATATTTAGAGTTGTAAATAAGTGAGATATTTTGATAATTGAAGTGGTAAATAGTAGTTGAGATAGATTGATAATCTCAACCAAAAGAAGGAAAGATGGGATCGAAAATTTTGGAAAGAATCAAATACATGGCCCTTAGAAGATTTACTTACCCCATAAATCTAGTGCATTTTTAGAAAATACTTCAAAAGAAATGCCCTATGGGTGATCATTCTTTAAATGAAGATTAAGTACCTTGTGCGGATCATGGAAGTAAGGTAATTACCAAAAGATTTCTTCTAATATCACTATAAGTACAGCTWCCGCAGGGGACACCAAAGATATCTCAATCTTGTTTAACAACTCAGTGTTTGTAGAGGATTTCTCCATTTCATTCTTACAGTGAAAAATGGCTCAAGAAGTTGGATCGAAAGTGATTGCTTTCTTCTTGATTGCTTTCATGGCATTTCCTCTAAGCATTCACGCTACTGACCTTCTACAAGGTTCTTATCCCAGCAAAAAATTCCAAAGAATGTTGCCCTTCAAAGGAACTTCCTAAACCAGGACTTCCTTGTAGACCGTTGGAGGAAGCTTTTCAAAGGAACCCCTAAACGGGGGCTTCCTCCTTGAGTAGTCTGTTGTAAGGAAACTTCAAAGGAACTCCTAAACCGGGACTTCCTTGAAAGACCGTTTGTTAGGAAACTTCGAAAGGAGCCCTACAACGGGGGCTTTCCTCCTTGGGTGGTGAGTTCGTAGGAAACCTTCGAAGGGTACTTGCTAAACCTGGGACTGCCCTCCTAGTAGTACGAGGAAATGGAGATCTAAACGCAGACCAAGACTCTGGCTTATAGAA